>SJYX01015474.1:6322-56759 GCA_006410675.1 Oreotragus oreotragus | reverse complement strand
GACTGAAGCGACTTAGCAGCAGCAGCAGCAGCAGCAGCAGCAGCAGCAGCAGCAGCAGCAGCAGCACACTGAATGTAGTTCTGTGTAAAAGGGTAACACATCACCACAGGTGAGTTTTGACCAAGAAACAAAGTTTGTACAGCACTGAAAATTATCAACAAAATTCACACGACAGGATCTGGTCATTAAGTTGGATGCCTTTTACTGTGCTTTTTAAACTCACTACCTTATTCTCACTGCTGCTGCTGCTGCTGCTGCTGCTGCTGCTGCTAAGTCGCTTCAGTCATGTCCGACTCTGTGCGACCCCATAGACGGCAGCCCATTGGGCTCTGCCATCCCTGGGATTCTCCAGGCAAGAACACTGGAGTGGGTTGCCATTTCCTTCTCCACTACCTTACTTTATTGTCAAGTCTTACGCATAGTCAGAACAGCCTTTACAGGAAGAAACTCTCAAGTGTTAATAATTAGTTGGAGAAACACTCCTCAAAGGAGCATTTGCGTACAAATGGGATTAAACTGTTCCCCAAACTCATTATGGAACGTGGATGTATCTTGTAACTTTTTTACCTAATTACTGGAGTTTCCAGGACCCCTCTCCCCTTTGGATGGTCCCCAGGCCCCAAATCAGGCCTCCCCATCAGCGTCCTGTCAAGAACGGATTCCATCAACCTGCGGGTGCGATTCCTCATTTGGCCACCAGGTGGCACTGCCTAAATGGGCAACCTTGTTCAGGGTTTTGCCGGATTTCTCGAGTCCAGATTCTTAACTGTGGCTCTGAACTGAATCTTCAAGACAGGTGATCCCACTCCCGTAATGGTAAGCTTTGCCGAGCAACCACCCCATCTAGGATCCAAAATGTAAAGATCCTCTAGGATGAGCTCTTTAATTTCACAAGCCAGCTCGGAGGGGACCTGGTCCAGCTTTCTCCTTTCTTTCATCTGATGGTTACTCTAGTTCATATGACAGCCCGAGGCTGACTGTGCCCGCTGGGACAGTCAACAAGACCCAAGGCGGGGCAGCTCTTCTCATAACCGTCACAATGAGACCCCGTTGACTAAGGTCAGGATCAGGTTGCGCTGCCCAGGATGTGCACCAGGAATACGCGTGCTTGGGGGCGGCACTTCCCGCCCACCAGCGTTAAACCAGAAGTCAGCGGCGGCCCCCCAAGGTGAGGCTCCCCCTTCACACCCAGGAGATGCTCTGCCAGCTGCTTTCCTGATGGGACACATCCGCTGTTGAGTCCTGCCCCTGTGAGGTGCACATTTACAGCATGGAGTTCCATAGCACTCATGTTTCCATGGAAACAGGTTAGGAATTGGTGCCACTGGAGACACCCTCGTGGAGGTGTTGATATAAAGCCAGAAGATGTGATGCAACCCATCTATGTTACGGAATTAAAACAAGACCTGAAAAAGACCGCAGGCAAAGGCTCTTTACCCAGAGGCTGCGGGCTGTGGCAACGCCACAGCAGAGACGGGTGGGAACATGTTCCCAGGGTGACAGAGCAGGGCTCCCAGTGTCTATGAGGCCCCACTGGAGGTGGAGGAAGGTAAGGCTACTGGTATCTGAGGGCCTCAATGGAAGCTGGTAGCAGGCAGCTGCAGTGGACTGATAGAAAGACTTCCTCAGGACTGGGGTCTGGCTGGTCCTCAAAGGGGCACAGATTCAGGCCAGCAGTCAGTATGATCCAGTCCTGGCCACTGCGTCCACTGTCATGGGGTTGAAGTCTAGCTTGAAGGATTTTTAGCATTACTTTGCTGGCATGCGAATGGAGTGCAATTGTGTGGTAGTTTGAACACTCTTTGGCATTGCCCTTCTTTGGGACTGTATTGTAAACTGACCTTTTCCAGTTCTGTGGCTGAGTTTTCCAAATTTGCTGGCATATTGAGTGCAGCACTTTCATAGCATCATCTTTTAGGATTTGAAATAACTCAGCCGGAATTCCATTACCTCCACTAGCTTTATTTGTAGTGAGGCTTCCTAAGGGCAACTTACCTTCACATTCCAGGATGTCTGACCCTAGGTAGTGATCACACCATTGTGGTTATCTGGATCATTAAGATCTTTTTTGTATAGTTCTTCTGTGTATTCTTGCCACCTCTTCTTAATTTCTTCTTCTGTTAGGTCCATACTGTTTCTGTCCTTTATTATGCCTATCTTTGCATGCATGATATGTTCCCTTGGTATCTCTAATTTTCTTGAAGAAATTTCTAGTCTTTCCCATTCTATTGTTTTTCTCTATTTCTTTGCTTTGTTCACTTAAAAAGGTTTGAAATCACTTAAATAAGGCTTGCAAAAGGAAGCTATTCAGACAAGTGTCTCTATTAGGAATGTTAGGGCTGAGGTTAACTCTCTTTAAGGCCATTAGTCCTCAAAACGCCATTTATTTGATATCTATGCTGTCTCCAGAAGCCACAGGAATTGAGTTCACCACATCTTTCTGTTACATGTACAGTTACCATCAAGGTGAAGCCAAATGACATGGGGATATAACAAGGAAGGACCAGCTGGTGGGACAGTCTTTGCATACCATGGACAGCGCCCACTGACCATCCCCCCGCAACCCCCCAACACAACCACATTTCCTAACGCCCTGACTTTTACTATTGCTGTTTTTCTTCACAGATGACTTTTGTCAATATTTTTAGCACATATTAGCTGTCCTTTCTTTGTTCCTCGATTCATGTGTTTTCATTTTTGGTTATGAGTTTATGGTTTGTGGTTCATAGCTGTGACAGTTTGGTAAGCTTTTTGAGGTCAAACACTATGTCATGTGCCTCCCAATTTCCGTTATGGCTCCCCTAGCAGTGATGTCTTCTCTCACAGGAAAGTTCCGTAAACATCCTCTGGTTGATTAGCACCGAAGAGAACAACTCTCTCAGGATCCATATAAAACTCTCTTGATCAATCAATCAGTAATTTCCACTGTCTTACGCAAGCACTAACTTAGCAATATTGATGCAAAATAGCTTCTCCTTCTAAACAAGAGAACACTAAAATGAAAATTTTTCTGCAAAGGAGTTGTGCTTCAAAGACCTGATGGAGATGCTTTTAGGAATGCCTCTAACAGATAAGTAAATAATTTGATCATTGACTTTGGCAACTAGAAGAGAACTGATAATGAAATGTTTGCTTTTCTTGTGATTTTAACACTCAGTTTCAACTCTTATGGCATGAATTTAAAATTAAATATGTGAGTGAGCCATCACATCTTTATGAGAAATGATTACAATCTGACTGGAAATGGAAGGGAACAGAGTAAGACAGGCAGGTTGTCAAAGACAGGCTCTTGCATCCTGTCCTGACTGAGCACTGTGACAGCTGGAGTTCTAAAGTGGCCGGCAGGCAATTCTGTTAGGAAATTTTTTTAAAAATCCTGTCTAGAGAAAAAAACTGTTCAATGACATGAGACTGCTCTTCAAGGAACCTCTCAGAGCACAACAGATAGGCCATCAACACTTACTCAAGGTGGAATTTTGGAAACAGTCAGAAAATCACATGGGAATATTTGATATTCACATCTCTTCAGAAAATAGTCTCAATGAGGTGTCAACATAGTGAACATTTCTAACACATACTTTTTTAAATTGGAGTATAGTTGCTTTACCATGTTGTGTTTCTGCAGTACAATGAAATGAACCAGCTATATGTATTCATATACCCCTCCCTCTTGGACCTCTCACCTACCCCTGCATTCCACTCCTTTACAGTGCACCAACCTGAACTCCCTGTACTCTATAATACGTTCCCACTAGCTATCTGTTTTACGCATGATAGTGTATATATGTCAATCCTAAAATTCCTATCAAAAAAATCAACCAATCCAATAAAAAAAATGGGCAGAAGACCTAAACAGACATTTATCCAAAGAAGAAATACAGATGGCCAAGAGACACATGAAAAGATGCTCAACATCACTCATTATTAGAGAAATGCAAATCAAAACTACAATGAGGTATCACCTCACACTGATCAGAATGGCCATCATCAAAAAAATATACAAACAATAAATGCTGGAGGGGGTGTGGAGAGAAGGGAGCCCTCTTACATGTTGGTGGGAATATAAATTGATACAGCCACTGTCAAGAACGGTATGGAGATTCTCTAAAAAGCTGCCACATGACCCAGTAATCCCACTCCTGTGCGTATACCCATGACACATGTACCCCAGCGTTCACAGCAGCCCCATTTACAGCAGCAAGGACATGGAATCACCCGAAATGCCCAGCAACAGACAGATGAATAAATAAGGTGTAGTGCAACCCCAAAGCAATGTTACAGAGCCATAAAAAGGAAGGAAACTGTCATCTGTAGACAAGTGGACAAAGAGTCTGTCATACAGAATGAAGTAAGTCAGAAAGAGAAAACCAGATATCCCACATTAACACACATACGTGGAATCTAGAACGGTGTAGATGGCCTGTGTGCAGGGGAAGAATAGAGACGCACACACATATACATACTTAATTCAATTTTTCTCACAACCTCAAACGTGCTCTTTTTTTTTTCCACTTAATTCTGCCCTCAGAATTATAACTCAGTTGTTTCAGTTGGAACAGACATTATTTTCTCTCTATCAAGACTCCTCTGTGTCCAAACATAAAAACGGTATGGACACGTATCAGTCAAGCCAAGATGGTGTGCAGTGGGGCAGATGATGCACCTACGGGTGGAACCTGAACTGGCCTCTCAGTCTTCCTGAAACTCACAAGCCCGTCCACCTCCCCAGCATCCCATACTGCCTGTCACCCACATGGTGTTCTGCAGCCAGCATTCCATAAATGCTGAGTGCATTATAAGGAGGTAGGGAATTTCACACAGGCATACCATACCATGGAGACTTTTATTCGAGATCCTCACAATAAAGCGAGTCAAGTGAATTTTTGGTTTCCCAGTGCATAAAAAGTTATGTTTATACTATAGTCTAGTAAGTGTACTTATGTCTAACCAATTCATATGCCCTAATTAAAAGTATTTTATTAATAAAATGGTTAATCATCTTCTAAGAGTTGCCACAAAACTTAAATTTGTAAAAAATACAAATATCTGCAAAGACCATTGAAATAAGGTATACCTGCATTTGCCTGCCTGCTCTGTGCGTGGCATTCTGCACTGATAGCTAATTTGGTATCAGGAGAAACAAAAAAGTGTCCACAACTGAATCTCAGCAGAGGTGAATCCACGTCTCCTTTAGAGACCACAGATCAAGTACAGACAGGCCCTCTGCCAGACCCCAAAACACCTGCCCAGCAGGCTGCACACCCTGGGGGACACCGCGGAACACTTTACCGTACCAGAAGGGCCACCCACGGGCAGACGGTCCCGAACCACAGGGCCCATGCATCCTGCCCCCAGGGCATCTCACACAAGTAAACATCACTGAGGACCCAAAGAGCTTTGTATCATGTGTGTCAAACCCACTAGTTTTACCATATTAGGAATTAAAAAGTAGAGCTTTTAGAATACTCCTTTTAAAATAACTATGATAAATCGATTATAAACATAAATAATCCATCTTTATGAAAATAGCAGCTTGCAAAGCACAGACACAGACGGTGTGCAGTGGCGACCAGAGGGAAGGGTCACTCTGTCCCAGAGGCGTCTTCTGTTCCCGTCACTGTGACAGGAGGATGCGGCTGTGCCGCTAGGCCCACCGGGTTCCCTTGCAGAAAGCGACTGAAGCCTTCTGAACCGTCCTTCCTGCGGCTGCCAGTGCAGCCCGTGGGCTCGGCACCCTCTCCCTGTGTGACCCAACATCAACCTGTGGGCGGTGGTGAAAGCGACAGCAGATACTGAGCAACAAACAAAGCGTCACAAGCACTGTCCCAAGGGCTCCCTCATACGTTCACTTCTTTTGCTCCACAAAATTCTGTGACTTATTCTGTGATGATCTGAACCCTCATGGGGAGAAGGCGGTGCACATGGGCTAAACAACTCACCTCTGGTCCCACAGGAAGACAGTGGTGGATCGTGGGTTTGAACAAGGAAATCTGTCTCCTAATTCTTTGTTCTAAAATCTGCATCGGGAGGAAACATGCAGGAAGCCAATGTCCAGTCTTCATTCGTAACTTGTTCTTCGTATTTATTACAAATCAGATCTGGAAATTCATTCCAAGAAGAAAAAGAGTTGTAATGTAATTTGTACAAAATAATAACATATGCTATAAAATACATTTCACTCCAATAAAGATGATATTGAAAAAGAAACAGTATCTTTTGGTAAACATTAAAACCCCTTCCAATACTTCTTTCAGGAAAAATATACACCAAAAAAGACAAAGAAACAAGACATTACAAAACACTATAATTTTCAGCAGAAACTTTTTATTATTTTAGTGATCACAAAGAGAAAATCTGCAAGTAATGATATGACCTATTATATCACAATAAAATAGCAAGAACAACATTCCTTGAAGTGTGTTTCTGAGATTTGCTATCAATAGAATACTTTATACATGTTTTTATGAGCCAACAACCATAAAACTTCCCTAATATCTTTATCCTCTCTCTTAACTTTTTGTTTGTTAAAATTATGATGAAATAGTTTTGGATTTTTTTTTTCCTTTACACATTTGAATTGGTTTGAAATGTGAAAACTGAGGAATACATATTTGGGTTTATTTTGATTTCCAAATATGACCAGAAAGAAATGTNAACTTCCCTAATATCTTTATCCTCTCTCTTAACTTTTTGTTTGTTAAAATTATGACGAAATAGTTTCGGATTTTTTTTTTCCTTTACACATTTGAATTGGTTTGAAATGTGAAAACTGAGGAATACATATTTGGGTTTATTTTGATTTCCAAATATGACCAGAAAGAAATGTAACAGGCTTACTCTATCATTTCCTTCAGCAATTCTTTTCTGCTTTAAGCCAACATTTAAAGAGTGGAACACATATTCATCTAACTATTAAGGACCTTCACATTAGTGTCCAATCTCTTTTGATACATGTATTTAAATTGCATATATTTTGATTTCCAAATATGACCAGAAAGAAATGTAACAGGCTTACTCTATCATTTCCTTCAGCAATTCTTTTCTGCTTTAAGCCAACATTTAAAGAGTGGAACACATATTCATCTAACTATTAAGGACCTTCACATTAGTGTCCAATCTCTTTTGATACATGTATTTAAATTGCATATTTTCACAGATGAAAAATCTCTTCATTGCCATCCCCATGTAAATAGGGTCATCTTTTCCCCAGTGGCTTCCGCAGCAAAACAAATCCTGCGCCACAGGCATCCTGCAGTCCAGGGATGCCCCAGGGGGAAGCCAGTCTTGCAGGGGCAGGCACGCCCAGCAGTCGTGCAGCACAGGGTCGCACACGCACTGTGACGGGTGAGGCAGGGGCCCCGTGCGCTGACTCGCAGACACGTGTGAAGACCAAGCTGTCAGAGTCATGTTTTCTTGGCTCATTACTATTCCCCGTGTGCATGTGTGCTGAAGTCACTTCAGTCGTATCCACTCTTTGCAACCCCATGGACTGTAGCCCACCAGGCTCCTCTGTCCATGGGATTTCTCAGGCAAGAACGCTGGAGTGGGTTGCCCTACCCTCCTCCATGGGATCTTCCCAGCCCAGGGGTTGAACCTGCCTCTCCTACATCTCCTGTATTGGCATGCAGGTTCTTTACCGGAATTTCTGCCAAAGAGTCATAACCTTCAGAATATTCAGGCCAAAAGGACCGAATGCTTGATCTTAGGGTACCAACAAAGCATGAAAACCATCTATCATTCCCAACGTATATTTCAGAAAAGCACCCAGTGG
The DNA here is from genome assembly GCA_006410675.1 of Oreotragus oreotragus. Lineage (NCBI taxonomy): Eukaryota > Metazoa > Chordata > Mammalia > Artiodactyla > Bovidae > Oreotragus > Oreotragus oreotragus. The sequence goes on along the minus strand of SJYX01015474.1, from coordinate 48,988 downwards.
TCAACATGGACAAAGTCAGACTCAGACTGAGCATAGTGAGCACAGCCTTAGGTGGAATGGCAAAAACGGGAAGAGGGAGTGGATTGGAACTGAGAAGGGCCACATATGTTTAGTGCTCACACTTCTGTCTTAGTTCAGTCTTATGCAGTGACCAGGATATTTGGTCATGGTATCAATTTTCCAATAACAGTAACTCATAGATCTTATGGCAAGAATTCAGAGATTGTCTCTTTTATCACTTTGGTGATTAACATTTAATTTTGATCCCTTCCCTCATGGAAAGTGGTGACATTAGGACATCTACCAAGCACCTGATACATTATTATTGGAGTCAAACACTAAAGTTNTTTTCCAATAACAGTAACTCATAGATCTTATGGCAAGAATTCAGAGATTGTCTCTTTTATCACTTTGGTGATTAACATTTAATTTTGATCCCTTCCCTCATGGAAAGTGGTGACATTAGGACATCTACCAAGCACCTGATACATTATTATTGGAGTCAAACACTAAAGTTGAAGGAAAAATTGACAGCCACAAAACACATCCACTCATTCTGTACTCTCATGCCCAGTGTCCTATTTATGTACTCAGTGATTCACGGTTGCTTTGAGTTTATGGGCTTGCCTCCTGGCTAAGAGGGTAAAGCGTCTGCCTGCAATGCAGGAGACCTAAGTTCGATCCCCAGGTCAGGAAGATCTGCTGGAGAAGGAAACGGCAACTCACTCCAGTACTCTTGCCTCGAAAATTCCATGGACGGAGGAGCCTGGTAGGCTACAGTCCACGGGATCGCAGAGTCACACACGACTGAACTGTTTCACTTTTGAGTCTATAATTATAATGTATATGTGGGTTTTTTTTTATTACATGTGTATATAGTGTATGTGTCTGTTCAGTGAAAGAAAAACAAGGAGAAAGCCACATTATGAACTAAAAATTTGGAACAGATTCTGATGTAACACAACTGCACACATGCACACACACAATCACGCACACACACAATCACACAGACACAGAGCTCTGGCTTATGGTAAATAACATGCCTGCTGAGAACAAACAGAAAATCCAGAGAGTCTACAAAAACAAAACCCTTGGAAAGCACTGATATCTCTTAGGGAAACCAGGTCTCGAGTGCCCAAGTCATATATGAGAACTATACAGACGCGAGCTTACTGTGAGACCTGCCATTCTCATCAGCCTCTTGCCAAGTAGAGGCTCTGCAAAGAGAGGCTTCTAAGGATAAACACATCTGCAGAGCCTCGGGAAATATCCTGGGCTGGAGAGGTAAGACTGGAGTTGAGAGTCCCCAGGCAGCAAGGACTCCGATGCCCTGTCCAGGTGAGGAAGGAGGGCTGAGTTGTGGCTGTGCTCCGCGCGGCAGTCTCAGGCAAGTGCTTAATACTTAAGTTGAACTGAGCAGGTCCAAGGGGAGCTGATACCATCAGAAAGCTGGGAGCTCTATGTCTGAGAGCAGGTGTGGGCGGGTGGGTACATGAGGGCGCCTAATGCTGCAGCTCTGAGGGAGAATCCCAGTGTGTATCCCACGTGTGGATGAAGACAGAGTAGGGAACTATGACTGTCTATTGAGTCCAAAGTAATGTCAGCCTTATATTTTAAGAATTTAAATAAATATCCATAATATATTGCACATCACTAATGAGCTAATAAAAGGAAAAGTGGAAATTAAGAAATAAACTAATGCAAAAGGACAGAAAAAGAAAAATTTTAATATGTGAGATAAAAAGAAAATTATAATCATAACTAGAAATCAAGTATTCCAGTAACTATACTAAATGTAAATGGTTCAACTATCCAGTTAAAAGACAAAGATTATCAAGTTTAATAAAATACAGAAGTCAATACATGCTACTAACAAGCAACATCCTTAATATGAGGACAAAGCATGCTGAAAATAAAAGTATGAAAAAGATAGACCTAAATAGAACCCTAAACACAACAAAGCAAGGGTATGTTAGTAATATCAGACTGGAAGGCAAGGAACGCTTCTGAAGATTAAGAGTGCATTTCAAGACAAGAAGATCACCCCACCAGGAAGACATTGCAATTTAAAATGTATCTACATATTGTACCATAACTGGAATATATGTGAAGCAAAGTTGAAAGACTAAAAAAGAAGAAAAAAAAAANACCAGGTCTCGAGTGCCCAAGTCATATATGAGAACTATACAGACGCAAGCTTACTGTGAGACCTGCCATTCTCATCAGCCTCTCGCCAAGTAGAGGCTCTGCAAAGAGAGGCTTCTAAGAATAAACACATCTGCAGAGCCTCAGGAAATATCCCGGGCTGGAGAGGTAAGACTGGAGTTGAGAGTCCCCGGGCAGCAAGGACTCCGATGCCCTGTCCAGGTGAGAAAGGAGGGCTGAGTTGTGGCTGTGCTCCACACGGCAGTCTCAGGCAAGTGCTTAATACTTAAGCTGAACTGAGCAGGTCCAAGGGGAGCTGATACCATCAGAAAGCTGGGAGCTCTATGTCTGAGAGCAGGTGTGGGCGGGTGGGTACATGAGGGCGCCTAATGCTGCAGCTCTGAGGGAGAATCCCAGTGTGTATCCCACGTGTGGATGAAGACAGAGTAGGGAACTATGACTGTCTATTGAGTCCAAAGTAATGTCAGCCTTATATTTTAAGAATTTAAATAAATATCCATAATATATTGCACATCACTAATGAGCTAATAAAAGGAAAAGTGGAAATTAAGAAATAAACTAATGCAAAAGGACAGAAAAAGAAAAATTTTAATATGTGAGATAAAAAGAAAATTATAATCATAACTAGAAATCAAGTATTCCAGTAACTATACTAAATGTAAATGGTTCAACTATCCAGTTAAAAGACAAAGATTATCAAGTTTAATAAAATACAGAAGTCAATACATGCTACTAACAAGCAACATCCTTAATATGAGGACAAAGCATGCTGAAAATAAAAGTATGAAAAAGATAGACCTAAATAGAACCCTAAACACAACAAAGCAAGGGTATGTTAGTAATATCAGACTGGAAGGCAAGGAACGCTTCTGAAGATTAAGAGTGCATTTCAAGACAAGAAGATCACCCCACCAGGAAGACATTGCAATTTAAAATGTATCTACATATTGTACCATAACTGCAATATATGTGAAGCAAAGTTGAAAGACTAAAAAAGAAGAAAAAAAAAAGGCAATCTATACAACTCTATCAACAACCAATAAAACAAGCAAATTTTTAATACAGATAATCTGAAAACTATTAAAGTTTTGACCTATTTGATATTTTGACCTGCTGCTGCTGCTAAGTCGCTTCAGTCATGTCTGACTCTGTGCGACCCCAGAGACAGCAGCCCACCAGGCTCCACCATCCAAGGGATTCTCCCGGCAAGAACACTGGAGTGGGTTGCCATTTCCTCCTCCAATGCATGAAAGTGAAAAGTGAAAGTGAAGTCACTGAGTCGAGTCCAACTCTCACCGACCCCATGGACTGCAGCCCACCAGGCTCCCACGTCCATGGGACTTTCCAGGCAAGAATACTGGAGTGGGGTGCCATTGCCTTCTCCTGATACTTTGACCTAATTGACCTAATTGATATTTTGCATACATGTTCATCTACATACACGCTGGGCCTGATGGCACCTGCTGAGCCCGAGCAGCAGGTTCCTGCCTCTGCGCCGCCAGCCTCTCGCCTCTGCCAGCACCCCCAAAACTCTGCTATGGTGACTGCTCAGCAGTCATATATTTTGACAAGGATATGACTGACAATGGATAACAAGGTATTACAAAACCTGAGTTCAACAACTGAAATAAATTGAAAAAGTTGTTCCAAAAGTATACCTCTTAGCTGGAATATGGTCACTGGCTCCCCGGTGCTGCTCTGCTCCACCCAATGGGTCAGACACGTTCCTGAGGCTGCCCTGCACACAGTGCATGGGGGGACTGGGCTACTGTTCCCAGCTCTTCATGCTTGCCCTGGCTCTCACGCATGTCCTCTGACATGTGACTCTGCATCATGCCCACTAGAGTAAAGAATGTTTTCCATCCCATTGGCACCGGACTCTGCCACATGACTTGCTTTGGTCAGTGGAGTGGACAGAAGCTATGTGCTCGAGTTTCCCACTAAGGCCTTAAGAGGTGCTGTGTATTTTTCTTACCTCTCCTGTTCTTCAGATCCCTCTGTTAAAAAGGCAGGTGGCTGTTGGTCACCTAAATGAATCTGCCTTGACTTCTGGAGCCAGGATTTGCAAGTGAAGGTAAGTCCAGGAGTTATGTGTGACTTGAAGGTCCAACTAATAAACACTTGTTGCTGTAAGTCACTGATACTTTAAAGATATTCTGGAAGCAGCAGCAAACACTTTATAATACAGCATTTCTATGCTCATAAAATTCAATGGGCTTCCTCCAGCCTGAAGGATGAAGATCATAGAGTTATGTTCAGTGTTCTGTATAATTCTACCCTAGCTGTCTACTCACTCACATCTTTTTCAATTCCTTCCATTAACCTAGGCTTTTTACCAAGACTGCTCTGTAGTCCATGAGCGATTACCACCTACAGTATCTTTACATGGCCAAGTCCGAGGTGCACACTCCATAAAAATCCATCTATTCCAGCAGACTATCTCCTCAACAGAGCTTTTTATTAAAAATTACTTTGTTCTAATCAAAATTCATATCTTTAAATCTACCAATACAAGGTTTTAATATCACCATCTACCTCATAAAAAGCTGTCTTGATAAATGCCTTTAAATTCACTGGTGACAGAAATTATACTCCTCTCAAGCTGCAATATTTGATAGTACATCACCACAGTGTTTTACACAGTGTGGCAAGTTCACTGAATTGGACTGAATTACTGTGGGAAAATACTATGTAAAATATTTTGCAAAAATAAATAGAGAGGAGCAAAAATAGGGATGGTTACATAAAAAATTCACCCTCCATAAATGAGACTTGTTGTAACTTTTCTCAGAGCTAGTCGCGAAGGCCAGACAGAAGATGACCAGAACACAGAGCTCCTCTGCTGTAATTGACAAAGTCTAAATCTGGAGCTGAGGAAGATGCAGAAGCAAGAAAACACATTCATACTGGATCATTCCAGGTCACCGACATCTACAAACTGAGCGTACAGGTATAGCTGCTAACCACACATTTAATATCTGATTCCAAGGTGCAGACGCTGTTGCCACAAGAAACTCCCCAGCCTGCACCAACATGAAAAACTTTTTTTATTTTAATTTTGCCCCATTCACAGGATCTTAACATTCCTATAACGTAACCCATTTTTGCTTTGTTGTTCAGCCTAGAGGTGGGAGGCTGCATCTGAGAGAGGTTATTCTTTTCTTTCCTCGGGTAATTAGATTGTCAGGTATTTGCAAGATCAATTATTTCCACCATAAGTGCTGGAATCCAGGAAAGCTCTGGTCAGGAGAGACCAGTGAAGACAAATGGAACTGCATGGACACAAGATGGTGCATCAGACCCGCCAGGCCCCTGTGGGCACAGCATCACAGCAGCCGCCTGCGTCCCCAGGACAATTCTGGAGGCTCACTATAGCCTCCTCTTTCCCTGAAGCTCCTGCCAGTTAAGCTTTTCACGACCTTCAAGCCAAAACGTCCAACATTTTCAAAGACATGGAAATGACGTATTTTCAGAGCTGGTGGTTCTTTCCATGTATTTAAGCAATTATTTTGTGAATTAGAAGCAATGTAGGCAGAGACCATTCTGCCAAAAAAACATTTCTTTCCTCTAGACACGTTTTTTTTTTAACATTCAGAAAGATGTATGGTACTGGATTCTGCCCATGTAGGATTCATGAACCAGAGGGCAAAGCATGGTTGTCATCTTGCAGGAAACAATTCAAAAGTGCAAGGCTGTTCAACCACACTGACACTGAGGAGACAGATCTGTACTGAATGGAAATACAGAGTGGTATCAGGTTACCTGAGCTTCTCAGGAGGCTCAGTGGTAAGGAATCTGCCTGTCAATGCAGGAGATGCAGGAGACATGGGTCGGATCCCTGGGTCGGGAAGATTTTCTAGAGGAAATAGTAACCAACCCCAGTATCCTTGCCTGGGAAAATGCCATGGACAGAGGAGGCTGGTGGGCTACAGTCCATGAAGTCACAGATAGTCAGACATGACTGAACGACTGAGTATGCAGGCATTAGATTACCTGAAAGTATTCCAGTGAAGCAATGTCAGTAGATCTCTACTTGCTCATGTTCTATCCCTTTGTCTCTGACATCAGTCACCTAAAGGCGGACAGAGCACCGTCACCCTCTCCCTGTGCTTTTAGGAGAATCATCTATATTTTGCAGACTTTTAGTCGTTTTTTGTGTAACGTCTGGGAAGAAGACCCAACCCAAGAGAACATACACAAAGTTTCTTTTTGTTCAAAATGCAGCCTCAGGATAATTTTGATAATCATGATGAGATCTTCCCTGGCATTTGAATGCATGTACCCACCTCTGAAACAACTATTTTATTTCCAGTTCATCTGAAGCCTTCTTTAGAACCACGTATGTTTGCATATGTATTCCAATTTAACTCCCAATGTTTTGAGTCACTGAGATCCTAAGGCTGATCTGCACAGCATCAAGCATTAATGCAGGTCAAGTGTCAGGAGCCCAGAAAAGTCAACCTTTATCTGTGACACACACAGAGGTCTGAAACTTGAGATGGATACTTACTCTGTGTCAAAAATAAGACATGGAGACTGCCTCACAGACCTCAAAATCTGCTGCATTTGGGCAATCAAATGATAGTCTTTTTTTCTGGCTAATCTTTCATGGGTCCAGTAGCTTTCTTTGGAAAGGGGGCTATTTACCTTTTATTATCAATCACTGTGCATTTGTGCTAAGTCACTTCAGTTGTGTCCGACTCTTTGTGACCCTTTGGACTGATTCCTCTCTCTGTGGGATTCTCCAGACACAAATACTGTAGTAGGTTGCTATGTCCTCCTCCAGGGGATCGTTCAAACCCACAGATGGAGTCTTACTGTCTCCTGCATTGGCAGGCAGCTTCTCCAACCACTAGGGCCACTTGGGAAGCCCATCAATCGTTACCAAAGATATTATAAATGATTTTATGTTTCTAAACCATAAACAGTTTCTTCACAGGGATGCTTTCTTATCCTGGATTATGCTGTGTTTCAGGTGACACAGGAAGTTATTCTAGCTACCCAAGTTGTGCTTCTGTATCTACATTTATTTCAGGCAGCCATAATTACAGCTAAGTACATCGATGCTTTATTGTGACCTCCATGGGATTTACTGTTGTCGGCTAAACTGCTTACATCTGTTTATGCCTATGCCACTATAAATCAATCCAAACAAACCTCATTCTGCTAATACTCCCATCTGCCAACTCCCACTCACTGTTTACCAATAGTAAAGGCTCCCCATCAGTCTAACAATAAGTGAATGAAACATTTTGTTTCTTTTCTCAGGCAGCAGGAAGCCATTCACCATGCTTGCTAGATTCTATTTAGCAAATAAATGTTTGGTGAAGGATTAACAGACTGGCTGGTCTCTAAATTCTGCAACTGAACAAATTTAATCAGCACTCCTACATTTTCGTTTTACTGATATTGTGCAATGCATTCAATATAAAAACTTCTTAATTGACTGACCAGGGACAAATCAATCAGGTTCTCATTTTGTTTTGCCATCTCTAGCAGATGGCTGAATGCAAAGACACAGAGTCAAGCCTCAGGTCATATCACACACAGAGCTGGAAGAAAGCATTAGCAAAGATCCCTGGGCGACAATCACCTTGGGAAGGAAACTGCCTTGAGTATATAAACAAGGGCAGATCAATTAAGAATATAAGGGGCTGTGGTCATTGTGTAAGATGTTGAGGTCATTAGATACCCTGATCACACTGACCCCCTAGTCCCCAATGAGCTATCAGCGGTGTAGCACTAATGGCCAAAACCAAGCATTGATGTATGTTGAAAAAGTAGAAATGTCACCAAAATAATGAATATGCCTCCAAGGGTGAATTATAGAGGCTTAGTTTTTTCAAAGATTAATAAAAAGTACATCCAGTATCTGGTTGGAGTCTTGGATGTAGATGGAAACATCGAAGCACATTTTAAGCTGTAGATTCTTATACTACTTTTCCAAGTTGCTCTGATACTATCTAATCACTTTCATGTTACAAAGTAACCCTCAACTTATGATTACTACATAGGTTTAAAGACCCTCTGCTATCTATAGAGGATGTCTTAATGTCACTAAATTCTACAACTACTGGCAAAGAAAAAAGATAAATTGTAACTGACTTTGGAGCATAAGAAAATACTACTGTCAATCATAACTTAAGAGGCAAAGAACGATTTACCACTTTAGCAGTATTCTAAAATTATGTTGCCACGGTTTATCATTGAATAATAGCCGTTAGGATATACTGTATTATGAGAGATGCTACAGCAAATTACACATTAATAATGCTGACCCATGTGAAGAAGCTTTCATTATCTCCAAATTTAATTGAAAATATCCTTTTAAGGATGCTTCAAATGTGAGTCATTTTAATACAAAATTACAAGTAATCAAAATGCATTAATTATTTGCATGCATGTCCCATATGGTTACATTTAGAAATTAGCTTCTGACTCACATATATGCAGTACAAAATTTCATGTTGCTATTATTTATTAAGATAATTGGTGATAATTATCTGAGCAATCTAAGCATTCTTGTAATGAAAGGCAAGAACTGATTAAAATAAGAAAGTGAGGTGAAGAGACAGGTTAATTCAATGTTAAATAAGCTCCTGACTGTCCTACCCATGGCAGTCCCTAACCTTAAGGAGCCTCCACCCAGTGTCCTTTATTTCAGGTAAAAGCAAACTTAAATACTTCTTTGAGAATGATAATGTTTTCCCGTGCCTTAAATTAGCCCTAAGAAAACTTTCACATACAAAGAATGGTGTGCAATCGAAAAATAACTAGGCAGATAAGGAATTATACAACATTGAAAGTCAAAAAATAAAATGGTGGACAATAGCAATAAACAATAGACCCATATCTTGAAGTGATCAGACTTCCTTACACCCATGCTTAATATATTTAAAGAAATAAAATATTGAAACTTTCAGAAATGAACTGAAAACAAACCAAAAAAGGAGAACCAAATAGAAATCTAAGACAGAAAAACAATAACTTAAAATAAGGTCTCAGTGAGATATTTAATAACAGATTGAAAAAGTGAAAGTGAAGTCACTCAGGCGTGTCCGACTCTTTGCGACCCCATGGACCGTAGCCTGTTAAGCTCCTCCCTCCATGGGATTTTCCAGGCAAGAGTGCTGGAGTGGATTGCCATTTCCTTCTCCAGGGTACCCTCCTGACCCAGGAATCGAACCCGGGTCTCCCGCATTGCAGGCAGACGCTTTGCTGTCTGAGCCACCAAGAGAAATACTGAATTAGAGGTTGGACAGCAGAAAATATGACCATCAAACATGGAAAGACAGAAAACACACTAAAGTGTGGAGGAGACACAGGGTGGAGGTGTCCTGCTCTTGTCTGAAGTGAAAAGTGAAACTGTTAGTTGCTCAGTTCAGTTCAGTCACTCAGTTGTGTCTGACTCTTTGCGACCCCATGAGTCACAGTATGCCAGGCCTCCCTGTCCATCACCAACTCCCGGAGTTCACTCAGACTCACATTCATTGAGTCAGTGATGCACAGAATACTGGAGTGGGTAGCCTTTCCCTTCTCCAGGGGATCTTCCCAACCCAGGGATCAAAGCCAGGTGCCCCGCGTTGCGGGCAGATTCTCTACCAGCTGAGCCACAAGGGAAGCCTAAGTATGCTGGAGTGGGTAGCCTATCCCTTCTCCCATGGATCTTCCTGACCCAGGTATTGAGCCAGGGTATCCTGCATTGCAGGGGGATTCTTTACAAACTGAGCTAGCGGCAAAGTCCTAAGTCAGGCAGCTTAGAGAACATTCTTAAAAAATCAACTAAATTTGCTATGAACCTAAAACTGCTCTAAAAAATAGTCAACTTAAAAAAAAAAGCAACTAAGGAGCAGCTTTTTAACCCTCGTTGGAAAGAAACTTGCCCAGTAGTTGAAGCACGTAATAAATGACTTGGGAATGTTTTTAAATGAAATTCTAGTTGCTGTAAGTTTAAGCTTCATGGAAATAACAAAAGCCACACTGCTTTCTGTCTTCTCCCAGTTTTATTGAGTTACAATTGACATATGACGTTGAGTTAGTTTTAAGTGTATACCATAATGATTTGATATGTGTATATGTTGTAAAATGATTACCACAATAAGTTTGGTTAACATCCATCATCTCACATAGTTACATTTTTTTCCCTGTGATGAGAACTTTTAAGACCTATTCTCTTCAGTTCAGGTCAGTCGCTCAGTCATGTCCGACTCTTTGCAACCCCATGAATCGCTGCATGCCAGGCCTCCCTGTTCATCACCATCTCCCGGAGTTCACTCAGACTCACGTCCATCGAGTCCGTGATGCCACCCAGCCATCTCATCCTCGGTCGTCCCCCTCTCCTCCTGCCCCAATCCCTCCTAGCATCAGAGTCTTTTCCAATGAGTCAACTCTTCTCATGAGGTGGCCAAAGTACTGGAGTTTCAGCTTTAGCGTCATTCCTTCCAAAGAGATCCCAGGGCTGATCTCCTTCAGAATGGACTAATTGGATCTCCTTGCAGTCCAAGGGACTCTCAAGAGTCTTCTCCAACACCACAGTTCAAAAGCATCAATTCTTCGGCGCTCAGCCTTCNGAGTTTCAGCTTTAGCATCATTCCTTCCAAAGAAATCCCAGGGCTGATCTCCTTCAGAATGGACTGATTGGATCTCCTTGCAGTCCAAGGGACTCTCAAGAGTCTTCTCCAACACCACAGTTCAAAAGCATCAATTCTTCGGCGCTCAGCCTTCTTCACAGTCCAACTCTCACATCCATACATGACCACAGGAAAAACCATAGCCTTGACTAGACGGACCTTAGTTGGCAAAGTAATGTCTCTGCTTTTGAATATGCTATCTAGGTTGGTCATAACTTTTCTTCCAAAGAGCAAACATCTTTTAATTTCATGGCTGAATCATGTAGGACCATGCAAATCATTGTGATGACTTTAGCTTTTACTCTGCAATAATCACAGAGCCTCTGTGGAGTTTTTAGCACAGAGGTGGCATAATCTTATTATATTGCTAAAACATTCTATTGACTGCTGTGCTGAAATTAGGTTGAAGAGGACAGGGTAGAAAATGAAAGATATCCAAACAATGTGTGTGGCAGAGACAATGGAATATATTCATGGAATCTTTCAAGTGTGTCCTAGGCACACAGGAAATCATTTCCCATCCTCTTTCTGCAGTGAGGTTAGCATGACATGACCAACTTATGTCCCACAGTGATGATGCTACTTCCAGGCATGACTCTAAAACCTGATGTGTGACCCTCGAAACTCTAGCCTCACTGCAGCACCCCTGGACCTCAACACCTGTTGAGGATAGAAGCATTGTAAGAGGCAAGGAGCCTGGGTTCTCAGTGACCGCATGGAGCAGGGTCACTTACCCCCACACCAGCCACATTGTGCTGTGGCCTGAGTATGTTTGGAAACCATGAAAAAGGTTAAAGAAGAACATTAAAAAAAAAAAAAATCCCAATGCTATCTATTTTTTTCAGCTTTGTTACTAGTGACTGTTGAGATTCACTTCCTGTTTTGATTTTCCAAAGTGAGGAGAGCAGTGTAGAGATGGATCATGCCTCTTCTCCCCGTCTCACTAACAGCTGTTCAAAATCATATCTATGTGCTGTCACACTTTTTAGCATCACAGCGTGCATCAGAACCCCGGATGTGGAGGGTGGAGAATCTCTAAGTCCCTGCAGTGTTGGATGTGGAAATTAAGAAAACAGTACAGAAGCAACAACAAAATAATTAGAAGTCAGACACACTTCTCTTTTCTTTCTTCTTAAAAAGATATTAAATTTGTAGTAAACTTTCCTTGAGCTTTTCAGCATTTTTGCTCTTTGTTAAAATTCTTTTTAAAATAGAACATCATTCACTACACCAATCACTGAAAAAATATTTAAACTCCTCACCACTATGTTGTATATCTACCATCTATCTATCTAACCATCCGTTCATTTATCCATCTACCTATTCATCACATCTATCTATCCATTCATCCATTCATTTATCCATCCATCTATTCACTTATCTATCCATTCATCATATGTATTTTCTTTTATCCATGAATTTTGTGAGGTTTTACCAGTAACATTTATTAGAAAAATTCCAAACTCAGAAACCTAACTGGCATAATGATAGGCAGACAATGAATTTTTCTCCAAGAAACTAGCATGATTACCCCCTTGGATATAGAAAAGGGGAAAAGGGGATTAACATGGTCATGTTAACATGGACTACCACATGCCAGGCTTTCTGCAGTGAGGACATTATTTAGAAGATCTCATCGGTGGCTTCAGGATGGCTCTCAGCAGATTGGGGGTCAGGGTGGAGGGAGGCAGAACCAGCATCATCGCCCTCTGACTAACAGGTGAATTGACACGGAGAGCTGATGTCACTGTCACCATACCATACGGCCAGAACAGCCTTTGGTTGTAAGGGATGTAGGATATCACTGAGAACCTCTGTGTCATCATGGATGCTCCTACTTTGTTAAGCTGGAGAGGCCGGAGGCTGAGAAACACTGCAGAACCAGCCCAGACCAGTGGTTTAGAAACCCGACTTTGAAATCGACCAGAACTGAGTGTGGATCCTGATTTTGCCACTTTCTGGATGTAATCCTTACAAATGTTGTGTAATCTCTCTTACTCTTTGTTTCCTTAAGCATCAGGAATGGCTATAAAACGTTTAGCACAATGATCCGGCTCACAGTGAGTGCTCAAATTGTAACCACTGTGATTATTCTAATGGCACTAAAAGGTCTCCTGACTCAGAAAGGAGAATCCCCAGAGCACTGTGAGGTCCAATCTCAGGTCTATAAAGCAGCACACTTAGTTATAGCCTGAGCAGCTGCAAAATGCCCTCAACAGGTGGTGGCTATGAGTCCTGCTTCCTGCAGGCCAGAACTGAGCTGAGCAAGGAGGGCTTTTAGGGGCTCACGGGAGAAGGGCGGGTTCCTAGGGGCAGAGAGGGAGCCGCCCCAGCCATCTTGTCTCTTTGTTCTCATCTCCAGTCACGTGTGCGGTGCTGCGTAGATGGGCTGGGGAGAAGCAGCTTTGACCAGCTCCACAGGTCCCCTCCCACCCCCACCACACGCAGGGAAGGGCAGAGGCAGGACAGGCACCTGAGAACCAGGGAGCAAGGGCAGGAGTTTAGAGGATGGGAGGCAATATGACGACTACGTCAGTTATGTATTCCAGGCCATCTAATGTGTTTGCTACTGAAGCAATGCCCCCAAATCCAAGAACACAGAATATGACTGTTTTTCACTTTCCTCTCTAGAAACCTGGTATGGTGAGATTGTCAGAAAGAACTTGCCCCGAAGAGCTCATTGATCACCACCTCTTATAGGAATAGAGAGATTTCCACTGGATGTGCTAGGTAGGTTGGTGAAAGAAGAGGAAATAGTAAATTATAAACATACGCTCGGTACTGCACACTGATGTGTATCATGCTAGTTCCTTACATCTTTCCAAAAGGTGGCTACCCCCTTTGTAGAGATAAGGGAGGTGCATTTTAAGGAAAATCGCATAGTGAGAAAGTGCCAGAGCTAAAGACTCAGGTTTGTCTTTTCCAGTCCTTTAGCTGCCCTCTGATCTCTGTTACATCTCCAGATTTAAAACAAAGCCAATGGCGTGTGGTCCTACCTTACCAAGGGACTGCTGGGGGCTTCCTAGCAGATCTCCTGAGAGAGTCCCCACATCCGGAGAAATGGTGGCTGGCCTCAGCCTGCGCAGGGAGAGAAGGTGCCCATCTGGTAGGCTTCAGGATGTGCCACTGAAATTCTTGCAAGGAGTCTGGCGCAGCTGGTGCTCTTCCCCATGTGTGACCTCAGCCCAGCCAGCGGCCCCAGTGAGAGAGACACACCAAGGTTCCCAGGGAGGCTTCTGCTGAATGTCTCTAGTCTTTCCTGGAATTTCTCCTCCTGATTAGCCGTGTATGAGGAATGAGGAGCATGGTGGAGCCAGAGAGACAGTCCATACAGAGAGCTTCTCTGTGCCTCTATTATCTGCCACTTTCGCTAATGCAGAAGCCTCTCACCTGCAAGAAAAGGTGGTCTGTGAACTGGCAGGCAGGATCCGGCAACCACGGAGGACAGGATTTTGTTCCATCTTTGGTTATGTCCAAGGCTTCCGAGGGGCATGGTAACATACTTGGATTTATAATAGCGTCTAAAAATCTGTTATCACTTCATTGTATGAGGCAGATATGATTAACCTCACTTTACAGAGGAAAAGAGAAACACCTGGGGCCCAGAGATTGACCCAGGCCAGCAAGTCTGAAATCCACTGGCCCATCTCTCAGGCCAGTGCTCTTTCCAATATAAGAGCTTAAGCATGACAAAAAGAGATCTAAAACTCTTCTTCAAGGCTTGGATAAAGACTTGGGGTGTGGGCTTTCATCTAAGTGGAAAGTCAATTCTAGTTTGGTATTTTAAAGGCTTTGGAATGATTCATAGTTTATTGAGTCTCCTTTCCTCGTGTTCTAAGAAGCAGATAAACGTTTTGACCTTGCTTACCTCAAATGGAGGATCAAAACGAAGGATTATGTGTGTTGATGCTTTGGGAAATGTAGAAATCCATGTGTGTTTAGGCAGAGAAGGTCAGTAATTAATCAAATCTTCAGCAGTCACAAGTTCAAAGTATTGACCATTCACAAGTTAGCCGTAAACTCAGACATTTGAAAAGGCTCCTGAAAATGGTAATATGCTTTTTTCAAAAAGTTATAGCCCCAAACAATGTGTTTTACTGCCTGGAACAAGTTACAGCCTGTGGATTATCACAAGGAAGCCCAGTAAATATTTGTAGATGGAATTTAATGAATGAAGGCACAAACCCTCTGGTTCTCCTGCTGAGGCTCATGAAATCTTATTAAATGTCCTATTTTTGGCAAGTTTGGTTATTTGCTTTTTGTTTGTTTGTTTGTTTTTTATCCCCCAGCAGATTAAATATAAGCGACTTGGAAAAGAAAGAGGAGCTGTTGAAACCAGTGAAAATGTTGATAGAAGACTTGACAGCTTGAGAATAGAAGAGGAAAAACCACAGCAAAGCAGACAAAGAAACTTAACCCCCTGCCGTACAGCACCGGGCTGTTGAATCAACAAAAAGTTAAATAAGTTTAAGATCATCGGAGAGGTGCACAGACTATTTTGAAGTGACTTTCACCTATAATAACTTGCTTTAAAATGTTTTGACAGTTTGAAGAGGGGGTTGAGCCTCAGATATCACTTATTAGAAAGGCCTCTTTCTATGAGAAGGTGCAGATGAGTCTCCTCTGAGCATTTAACTGGGCTTTCCTGAAGGGTATGCATACAGCTTGGAGTTACAAATGATCATAACTTAGAAAATCTGTGTATATAATCTCTCTGGCATACTTTACACCTTATGGTTGTTTTGAATTCTAGTCTGGAGAATTTGGAATCAGAGATAAGGCACACACACAAAAAAGGCCCCAAACAAAAGCCATCCTTTGCATCTCATCTGTCAGTACATTATGGTGCAGCTGTCAGAAAAAAGCTCACCCCAAAGATCTCCTTTATCACCAGCTCTTACAGTGAACGCGATGGATCTGCCACTATTGATTCTGGCTTCGAGATCTGGTCTTACATCCTTTTCTCCTTTTGTGACAAAATACAAAAACAAACCCGGACTTCCCTGGTGGTCCAGTGGTTAAGAATCAGCCTGCGATGCAAGGGACACGGCTTCAAACCCTTGTCCAGGAAGATTTCACACACCATGGGGCAACTAAGCCCGTGTACCACAACTACGGACGCCCACAGACCTAGACCCCATGCTGTGCCGTAAGAGAAGCAAAGCAATAGGAAGCCTGTGCACTGCGACAAAGACTGGACCCCACGTGCCACAAGAGAAAGCTGCACACGGCACCCAAGACCCAGCGCAGCCAGAAATACACACGCGAACTCAGATTTTCCTAAAAAAGCAAAAACAAGCAAACAACGAGAACAGCAAAATAATAAAACATAGACGAATACACACACACACACACACACACACGCATAGATATGGTTGTGAGCAAGAAATAATGAGCAGATTG
This sequence comes from Oreotragus oreotragus, assembly GCA_006410675.1. NCBI lineage: Eukaryota > Metazoa > Chordata > Mammalia > Artiodactyla > Bovidae > Oreotragus > Oreotragus oreotragus. The sequence continues at coordinate 32,789 of SJYX01015474.1, read as the reverse complement.
TCTGCAGAAAGCAAAAGATAGAAAAGGCTATGTTTTCATGCTGAGTTTTCCTGACTCCTAAGTCCACAACATATATTAATTCTTCAATCTCTGTCCACCTGGGATCAATGGAGATGTAAATTCAATGTGTGGCTCTAACCTTTCCCATGAATGAATGGATAAATGACGCTCAAGTGGCTCATTAGAGGCCATAATAGATTTGTAGTGCTAAGCCACAAGTGTTTCCTGGAGAGTTAAGAACAAGAAGCAATGTTTAATACTGTCAACAATGGACATAATGATGGAATAGCAATGTCAACAGAGGGAATAATGATGGCAACAATAGATAAGAGTTGCCTTTTTGTTGGACATCTGGTGTTTGTCGGCAGTACTCTTAACACTCACGCTCTCTCAGTTAATCCTCCCAAGACATGGCAAGGAAGTTGTTAGCTGACTATTAGGAAACTGAGGTTCAGGAAGTCAGCTCAAAACCGCAACTCACACAGCTAGTAAGTGACAGGGCTAGACTTCAACCCCAGACCTCCCTGGCTTCAAAATTCACTCTTCCATCCTTCCCTCTTCCTCACCTTCTCCTCTTCCTCCTCTACCTTCATCTTCTTCTACTCCAACTCCCTAGATAACTAACTTCATGGGCATCTTCTTTGATCTATAACTTCCTGATACCTTTTTCAGGAGTAAAAGGATCCAAAGAGCAACAAAACTTTATGAGCATCTACATTTTACAAAGGACCATGGCATAAAAACTCAGTTACCAAAAAGAATGGTGCAAAAGAGCACATCTTTACTAAGGTTAGGGCTTCCCAGGTGGTGGTAGTGATAAAGAATCTGCCTGCCAATGCCAGAGGTGTAAGGGAAGCAGGTTTGATCCCTGGGTCAGGAAGATCCCCTGGAGAAGGGAATGGCAACCCAGTCCAGTATTCCTGCCTGGAAAATTCCATGGGCAGAGGAGCCTGGTGGGCTACAATCCATGGGGCCACAAAGAGTCAGACATGACTAAGCGATCAAGTACACACATGTATATTAAGTGCCTAAGATGAATCAAGCCTTATATATTTTATCATTTCAATTTTCTCAATCATAATGTATATATTATCCCCATTTTACAAGCAACAGGACTTGTAAGGCAAGATATTTTAAGAAAGTTTATCTAGAATCATACATACAGGGGAAACTCCAACTTGGCCAAGTATTGACCAATCCAGACAAGGTGTCTAACTGATACACACAGTCAGAACCAGTTCTCTGATCCTTCAGATCATCAAAGCTTGGAAAGTCCCTCTTAGTTCATGACCAGACTTAAATGAAATGCTTCCCAGACTTTCTCATACAGCATGAGGAGAGCACTTTGATGATAGCTATCAAATATGCAAAGGAGTGCATCTGTAGAGTCAGACATGACTAAGCGATCAAGTACACACATGTATATTAAGTGCCTAAGATGAATCAAGCCTTATATATTTTATCATTTCAATTTTCTCAATCATAATGTATATATTATCCCCATTTTACAAGCAACAGGACTTGTAAGGCAAGATATTTTAAGAAAGTTTATCTAGAATCATACATACAGGGGAAACTCCAACTTGGCCAAGTATTGACCAATCCAGACAAGGTGTCTAACTGATACACACAGTCAGAACCAGTTCTCTGATCCTTCAGATCATCAAAGCTTGGAAAGTCCCTCTTAGTTCATGACCAGACTTAAATGAAATGCTTCCCAGACTTTCTCATACAGCATGAGGAGAGCACTTTGATGATAGCTATCAAATATGCAAAGGAGTGCATCTGTTGACAAAATAGCTATATTTCTAAGCAATAGGACAGATAATAAAAGTACTCTATATAAGTGATCTTATTGTATGTGCTTATATAACTTATAATGGAGAAGCAGTGGATAATAAAAATGAAAATATAAACACTATCTTTAGTTAAACATTGTCTTTATCATATAATGGAATAAAATGAAGCTGTTAAAATGATGAATTACACTGACATTTGCTGACATATAAGGATGTTTCTAACATATAGTCCAGTTAAAAAAAGCATTTCAAAAACTATGTATTAGAATGAATAAATTCATAACTCTGAAATAGAGACCCCTCCCACACCAGCATACACACATCCTGGAACAAATGTACATAACTTTACAATTTTAGCTGTGGTTCACTTTAGACAATGGGATAAAGGATAATCTTTATTTACTTCAAATTTTCTGAATTTTATTTTGCAATAATAACTTGCATTTATTGACTATTCTAACTTAACTACACTTCTTTCATTAAATATCACAATGACTCCTCTGTCCATGGAATTCTCCAGGCAAGAATACTGGAGTAGGTAGCCATTTCCTTCTCCAAGGAATATTCCTGACCCAGGGGTCAAAAACCCAGGTCTCCCCATTGCAGGGAGATTCTTTGCCATCTGAGCCACCATGGAAGCCCAATTTTATTTACTTCTTTGAGTTTTCTGAATTTTATTTTGCAATAATAACTTGAATTTATTGAGTGTTCTAACTTAACTACAATTCTTTCATTATCACCATAACCCTACTTTACAGGTCTGCAATTGGAAGCTTAGAGAGACTCAAAATTTGCCTAGGGTACACAAATTATGAGCCAAGATTTAAGTAGATTTTCTTCTTTTACAAGCCTATATTCTTCAGTATTATTTTACACTACAATAAATGTGTAATAATTTTGATATAAAATGCAATTTAATTATAACAATTAAAATAATTATGATTTTTTTTGCTTCTCAGAAAATATACAATGATCCCTGCATTCTGCACAACATATTAAAAATTGTGTTTCAATTATTTCATCATCTTAGGGTTCAGTCTTTCTTTAGTTTAGTACCTCCCTTTCTTAATTTCTAATGGACATTTAAAATAAATAATGTCTAATGTTTCCTTAACTCCTGAGGCTAAATGTTCCATAAGAACTTTTTCACCTCCAAGGTGCCATAGGATTTAAGAAGTAAAATATGAGGTTTTCTGGTGGTGTGGTTGTTTTTTGTTTGTTTTTCGGTAAGGAAATTCCTAGGTTGCCAAGTGTCAAAATGCGAGAGGTTTATTTGGACTTCCACAGGTTTCAAGCGCATATGATGCTTTATAACGCATAGTGTTGCTCCTCTGCGAACCCACAGCCCTGTGGGATGCCCTGTCCATGGTATTCATGGCAGCTAATGCCACATGTCTTCTTGTCTAAAGGTCTCATTAGACTGAAGTCTGGGTCTGGCTTATTCAGCTTCAGCATCCTCAGAACCTGAACATGCACCTTCATAAGTCTGCTTGTCCCTAGGGCCAGAATGCCCTCAAAACTACCCCCAAGCCCTCTTAAGGTTAGCTCCAAAATGTTGGGTGTGGTTTCTGCATTCTGTAAAGAAAGATTAAATCTATATTTTGGGGAAGGTTCTTGGGTCAGCCTCTGTTGCCTTAGAGAGGTCAGTTCTCACTTGTGCTAGGGAAAGTTCAAAACCAAAGTGGTGGTATGAAAGGTCTGTGCTTGGCCTAGACTGTATCTTCCTCAAACAGATGTCAGCAGGGTACAGCTCTTGGGAATTATGATGTTAATTTTAATTTTTTCCCTCTTTTGGAGGAGACTGCATTCTGAGGCCATAGATCCATAGAGAGGAATCTGGAGAAAAGCACTGTTTTTCATGACTTCTCAAAAGAGGGATTAAATCTTCTGCTAGGGAGAAAGATGTCCACAGGGAATACACTGCAAAGAGAAACACTGAGCACTCGAGGTGAGAAAGGTTTGGTACTCAGCTCTGGGTTTCCTTTTTCTGCATTTCCATTCCCTTTATCCATGTTCAAACGTTAGTAAAGCTTGATAAAGTTGTGGGCGTCTCAGTTGTGCTTGAAGAAATAGAGTGAGATGGCTCTTTCCATACACTGGTGAAAACAGAGAATAGTAGAGAGAAGGTGGCAAAACGGAGAAGGAGCTGAAGGTATTGGCCTGAAGTCAGAGACATGGCCCAACTAAGATAAATTTGTAGAACCTGTAACCACTTGCTGGGAATTCTCAGAAACGCTTGGGAAATAGGCAAGTCTCCCCATGTACACTATTCGGGCTTGGATTATGTCATTTGGATACAAAAGTAAAAGTTGCCCTAAGAATCGAGAGCTTCAGGTTGCTTGGTTTATTCTTCACTTAGGAAATTTAAGCTTCCTATAAGATGAAGAGAACAGGGAAGATATTTGTGAATCATCTAGAAACCACCAGTAACTGAAACGGTCAATATCCCCAAACCCCTGTAGCTTTACCACAGTGATTTGATTTTTTATTACCAACCATACAACATACAATCACTGGGTCAAGAAGATCCCCTGGAGAAGGCAATGGCAACACACTTCAGTATTCTTGCCTGGGAAATACTACGGACAGAGGAGCTTGGTGGCCTACAGTCTGTGGGGTCACAAGATTCGGACACGACTTAATGACTAAACCACCCCCGCATACAATATAGGGTAAATGCTTCACATACATAAAATGTCTTTGAGAAAGTGTAGAATTTTTTTTTCTCCTGAATCCTGATCTCCTGACAATTTCATCAAAGCACACTGGAGTTCCAGCTTGGAAAAATCAAAATCATGGTCAGAGAAAGGTCCTTGCAGGCCAGGCCTGGTTCTTGCTTTGGTTATAAAAATGACTAAACGATTTTTATGCATTTCTAAGAACAGATTGCAGACATTCCAAGGAGACATTTCAACACATCACCCTTGGACACAAAGACTGAACATGTCAACTGGAAAAGAGCTTAGAGACAGCTGATGGGCCAGCCATAGGCACAGCTCAAGTCTCTTAGACGGATTTGGGTAGATCTGAGACCTGGAGGGGCAGGGGCAAATGCTCAAGCCCACTCAGAATCTTCTTCTCCCTGAACATAAGTCATTACTGCTATGCAACTCCCCTCCTGACCCCCTGCTGTCCTGTAAAAAATTTTTCTGTGACAAAGGCAAGGATCTGAATGGGAGAAAGGAGGTAATTGATGGTCCATCTGATAGGATTTCCAGAGCAGAAGTTGAGGCCTCTGAATACAGACTCTGTTTCCTTGACATCCTCTGCCATCACCGCCACCTTTTGATTGATGCAACATCCACCAGGGAAAGCCATTTCCTCCCCAGCATCCGGGAGAACGTTATCATCTCTGGGTGCCCGGCTCTCAAGTACGCTGCCTCGTGAGTATGTGATCTGAACTGGTGTCCCCAGAGTCCTAAACCACTAAGGGAGAACACAGATCAAAGGCTTTGAGAGAACAGACCAGACCAGGGCTGAGGGGAATCTTTTCCATGAGGAAAAGTTAATCACTTCTCAAGACTTACCCTGATTGAGCCAGTTAATGTCATCTGCATCTTGCATGACTTCGGTTGGTGGGGCTAAGCCAACTTGATATTTTGTTATGTTTTAGTTCTTCCAAATAAAACCATGACTATTCTACTCATATGACATTATGTGCAAACTAAATAGAAGTGACGTTTAATGTGTGTAATGACTAATCTCAGTTTTTAAGTAAAACACATGGGAAGACACATATTAAAATTGAAATTTTACATTATACTTATTCAAGCTTTTGAAGTTTTGCTTTGCTTTAGAAGGATAGAAATGTTCTTTTTTTAAAAAGTACTTTCTTGAAGTATTGCTGATTTACTTTCTGACTGTGAAGACAGAAAGAGTTACTGTGTTGTGTTAATTAAAATTTATTATGTTGAGTTCATTTCTACTGTATGGCACAGTGATTCAGTTATACATATACACCCATTTATTCTTTTTCATATTCATTTCCATTATGGTTTATTACAGAGTATTGACTATAGTTCCCTTTACTATACAGTAGGACCTTGTTTCTCCATCCTATGTATAAAAGTTTGAATCTGCTAATCTCAAACTCTCAGTCTATTCCTTCCTCACCCTTTTCTTCCCCTTGTCAACCACAAGTCTGATCTCCATGTTCGTGAGTCTGAGAAATGTTTCTTTTTTTGTTGTTAGTATTTTCATTTGGCACATGAACAAACAAGGATTATATGAGCCAAAGGCTTGAAATGGGCCAAACGTGGGGGCTTTACAGGTTACCCAAGATAGAGGCGATGTTTTGCAGTGAAAAAATAAGTATTGGTAGAAAGGAATCAGACAGATTTGGCCAGTGTGCTGGATTTGGTGACACAATGGCCAGAAACATATGTAGTTTGGCCTGAGGGTTGTCATTCTCATTGTGGAGACTTCTTAGAAGTAGAAAATTATAGTAAAGTAATACAAGCTGCTAGATATTGAAAGTGGAAAAGGAGGAGGCATTGGAGCAGCCTTACAAAAACCACCATTTCCATCCACGGGCAATATGATAAGCCAAGGAAGACTTGAAAATAACTATGAAGACAGAAAGTTTTGTATGCACTTTAAATAGACATTTAAGTGTGGCTGGGACATAGGGTATGTGAGTGTAGACGAGCTGTGATGTGCTTGCTGTTGAAAGGTAAAACTCAAGAGAGAGTCAAGAGATTCTGGAAGGTCCCATTCTCTAACGGATTTAAAGTTTATTCTAGGGCAATGGAGAACCATCAGTGATGTGGTGAGATTTATTTACTTGTGCATCCATTCATTAAATATTCACCATCAGTGTTTTTTATTTAACAAACGTGTGCTGAGCACTGATAGGCACTGGAAATAAAGCACAGACAAACAAACATAAAAATAAAGAACAAAACCAAAAAAACAAGATAAAACATCCTGCCTGGAAAAAATAGGTGGCAATTTTAGATTTAGGGGGCAGGGGGAGTGGCACCAGGAAGGTGGCATTGGGGCAAAGAGATGAAGAAGGTGAGGGGGTAAGCCATGAGGATATCAGGAGAAAAACATTCCAGATGAAGGGAGATGCCAAGGCAAAGGTCTGGAGATAAGAGCATGCCTGATGTATTTGAGGAACACCAAGCCAGCCCACTGGGGCTGCAGTGGACAAGTCAGAGATGATGGACTTTCACTTTCGATCCTGAGTCAGGACAGAAGCTGCCCAGTTGCTCTGAGCAGAGGCAGGAAAGGCATGGGCTTCTGGTTTTAACGGATTCTTGGGAACTGGGATGAGTCAAGAGAAGAAACGGGGAAACCAGTGAGGAGGCTAGCATAGGAACCCAGGAAGAAAAAATAGTGGAAGTCTGGATTACAGTATAGTAGTGGGTATGGTCAAAAGTCCAACAGCATCTGCTGACCACCAGAAGGGGTGTTCAAGAACAGGTGGGGAGACCAGAGAATGACCACACCTCTGCCCATACACACAATCCCTCTTCTTGGGCTCTTTCCACAGTTACCTCTCAAAACCATCGTGCAGTGAGGAAGAAGACAGTCATTTCATTTCCACCCAGGCTTTTAACAATCGAAGAGAAAACTACTGCACTTAACTACAGGATAAATAAAGGGGTTCCTAAGGCCATGTGCAGAATGACAATTAGCAGGAACATGGCCCTAGGACAGGAGGTAGCTTCCCACCCAGACTGAATCACCAGCTCACTGTTGGGAACAATTTACTTGATGCAAATAAAAACCAAACATTTATAAATCAGCTAAATAAGAAGCGTAGGGGGAGAGCTTCTGGGATTTGAACAACAACAACAAAAATATTCTCCATGGGGGTTGGAGGATTGGAAATCTATCAGGACTTGGGGCATGCACACATCTGGTATGTGTTGCTGGGGCCCTTGGTCACTTTGTAAAGTCTTGATCAGTTTAAGGCTTTTGTTTATGGGTCTTGCACTCCTATGGTTGGAAAGCCTTTGCTTAATGTCAGAAGGGCATTCTGAAGAAGTCAATTCTATTTCAAAAAGCAAAGCCCTAATTTGCCTCTCTCAGACTACCTCAATGCCCTTCCTATAGACTGTGCTATTGCCTAGCCAGCTGTGCGTGAGTCACTGAACAAGTTGTCCTGCTTCTATCTTTTCAATAAACGCTTTTACTTCAGAATAATGGTGAATTTATGGAATAGCTGCAAAATGAATACAAAGAGTTTCTATAGATCCCTTACCCAGTTTACTGTAATGTTGGCACCTTATATTAATGACATATTTGTCAAAGCTAAGAAATTTTCCATAGGAGCTGACTCCCCAGTCACATTTAATAACTAATAATAGTGACTCCCATTGGTAAAGCATGTGACCTGCTCATGACTCAGCTTCACAGGCACTGGGGAATGGCATTCTTCCCATTCTACCATAGTGAGACAGATTCAGAAAGAAAGATACTTCTGAAAACCTAATATGGAAACTCAAAAGGTGCTGGGTGGCAAGAAAATATAAACAGTGTCCCATTAACTAGTGTGTGATTGATTCTCTATAAGTATCTACCAAAGGAAGGAAGAACTGGAGGATTTTCAGGTTCAGCAAAAAAAAAAATATATATCAGTGTGAACTTTAGATAAAAAATGAATGATTTTTAAAAATCAGTTTGTCTCATGCAATATTTGGGACACAGTTATCCTAGAAGTTTATTTGTTCAAGAAGATGGGATACATACATATGGTGGTGGTGGTGGTTTAGTTGCTAATTCGTGTCCGACTCTTGCAGCCCCACGCACTGTAGCCTCCCCAGTCGTCGCTGTCCATGGGGTTTTCCAGGCATGAATACTAGAACGGGTTGCCATTTCCTTCTCCAGGGGATCTTCCCGACCCAGGGATCGAACTCTCATCTTCTGTGTTGTAGACGGATTCTTTACTGCTGAGGCACCAGGGAAGCCCATATATATATACACATACACATACATACATATATATATATATATATATACACACACATACACCCATATATATATAGCAATATTATTAAGCCATAAAAAAGAAAAATAATGCCATTTTCAGCAACATGGATGGATCTAAAGATTGTCATACTGAGTGAGGTAAGTCATACGAAGAAAGACAAATATGATATCTTTTGCATGTGGAATATAAAAAAAATGGTACAAATGAGCTTATTTTCAAAACAGACATAGAGTTTCAGATGTAGAAAACAAACTTATGGCTGCCCAGAGAGAAGGGGTGAATGGAGAGATACGCTGGGAGGTTGGGCTTGAGATGCACACATAACCAACCAATAAGGGCTTCCTGTGCCGCACGGGGAACTGTGCTCTGTATTCTCTTCTGGGGGTATTACACTGATGGCTCACATGCACACTCTAAAGTACAGTGCAAGTCAGCATATCTATGAAACAAGAACAGACTCCTAGACGCAGAGAACAGACTCGTGCTAGCCAAGGGGGAGGGGGAAGGGAGAGGCAAGAAATGGGGGTGTGGGATTAGCAGAGGCAAACTATATAGAATGTATAAGCAACAAGGTCCTGCTGTGTATCACAGCATTGCAATTCCACTATTCTTGCATAAAATGAAAAAGAAAACTGCTGTTTACCCGAAGTTCACATTTAACTGGGAGTTCTGTATTTTATCTTGCAAATCGGAGGAGGAAGGGAGGAAAGAAGGAAGGGAGGAAGAAGAAGGAAGAGGAAGGCTGGGAGGGAACCTGATATGAATCAGGCTACCTCAGGATTCTGCCATTAGAGCTTTGGCTCATCTGAGTTCAGATTTACCAAGAAAACATCTGTCTATAATTTGACATTTCATGAGGAACTAGCCACTGGGAAAGAATAAACCGGTCAGGCTGTCTGGAATTTCTCACTGCTAACTGACAACTTGACTTTTGACTAAGATGTGGTGTACCCTGTAGCTTGGTACAAGGAAGGAATGTACTAACTTCAGAGACAGTCATAGTCCAGTCCATGTGACAGATTTTGCAATAGAAATTAATAAATTAAAATTCCAACTTTATGTCCCAGTCCTCAGAGTTCTGATACTGTGATGCCAACTTTGAGAGATACATCTGCTCCCTTAAGCGTGCTCATGGTGGGGACTGCAAGGTTCTACGGTGATGTTTCCATGTTTTATTTCTTAAACTGAATGGTAAGTATATGGTGTTCTTTTATTCTTTGTAACGTTTCACGCATCAGAATAGTTTATAAGGTATTTTCAAACAAAGTGAAATAAGAAGCCAAGTGATTTAATGGATGAAGGATGGACTTGCTTTGAGAAAATATTTGCTTGAGCCCAGATTAGCCACTGTTTCACTTCTTTCTATTTTACATTCCAACAACATAGCGTTAATCAGAGGGTTTCTAGTGAGATCTTATGCTGAGCTCTCTCTTTTACATTTCCATGCCTTATGCTTTGCCTTTTGTCCTGGAAAGCCTTCTTTATCCTTTTTTCCAGCCACTCCTACTCACTTTTAAAGACAACTCATAATTATCATACAGGACAATTCAGGATTTTTTTTCCTCACTGGCAAGTCTCTCCCCCAGTCTCCTCTCCCACCACACAGGGCAAGAGGCTCTATTTCTACCCCTGCCTTATTTCTTTGTCCCCAGTCAGTGTGTTACGTTCTCTGATGCTCCCGCCACATTGTGCTATGATTAGCTTTTTACAGGTCTCTCTTGCCACCAAGTCATTCATGGAAGGACTGTTGCTGAAGCTGAAGCTTCAATACTTTGGCCACCTGATATGAAGAGCCAACTCATTGGAAAAGACCCTGATGCTGGGAAAGATTGCAGGCAGGAGGAGAAGGGGACTGAAGAGGGTGAGATGGTTGGATGGCATCACTGACTCAATGGGCATGAGTGTGAGCAAGCTCCAGGAGATGGTGAAGGACAGGGAAGCCTGGCGTGCTGCAGCCCATGGGGTCACAAGGAGTTGGACATGACTTAGTGAGTAAACAACAACTTGCACCAACTGGAGTCTCTTGGAAAGAACTGAGCCTTAGTCATGCTCCTACTCCCTGAACCTAGCAGCATGACTAACCCACATTTTGTTGTTTAGTTGCTAAGTCAAATCTGACTCTTTGTGACCCCATGGACTGCAGTACGCCACGCTTGCCTGTCCTTCACCATCTCCTGGAGCTTGCTCAAACTCATGTCCATTGAGTCGGTGATACCATCCAACCATCTCATCCTCTGCCATCCCCTTCTCCTCCTGCCTTCAATCTTTCCCAGCATCAGGGTCTTTCCCAATGAGTCAGCTCTTCGCATCAGGTGGCCAGAGTATCGGAGCTTCAGCTTCAGAATCAGTCCTTCGAATGAATAAACCCCTGTTTACCCATCTGAATTGAGTCTAGGAAATGACTGTCCCTAAGCCTTAGTTTCCACCATTATAAAGTTGCTACACACAGGCGCACACACATCAGCAGGTAAATTTTCAGCCACATATTGCCTGCTTAAAGAAAAACTCACTTCTGTAAATTCCCCACAACTTTAGGGCTAATCCAACTTCCTTCTTTAGTAATGAGAAAATTAAGGCCCAGAGAGGGACAGTAACCCACCCATGGTCACACAGGAGTGGAGTGGCTCGTTCAGAGGAAGAACCCAGGTATGTTTCAGCAATGCCTATTGCTGGGGGATGATAATCAGATTGTCTAACTTCCCAGCTTCCCTAGTTCTTTAGAGAAGTTGGGTATTTGTGGCTCTCCCCAGCACAGCCTCATAGCTGATCCAGACCTCAAAAGGGCAGCCTTTAGGAGTGTCCACAGTCCCATGGCCATTAAAGCAACATGTTCATACTTCCTGCTGCCTGGCCCAACCCAGCGCCCCCGCTTTGTTTTGGTCAAAAGTCTCACTGGCAGACACAGTAAGTAATATCAGTAGACTCTTTGAAGGCCTTTCCCCTAGAGCCTCGTTAGCCCTGGCTATTGGCGGCATTGGCTATTGGCGGCATTGGCTGAGGCCATCCTTTCCATATTCTGCTGACCTGAGGTCATGTGGTGTGAATGGAAACAGAGGAGCTGGTACCCTTGAACTGCTTGCAAAACAAGTTGCTCTTTTTTCAAGCTGCGGATTCCATTAAGTAATTGGAATGGCCTTTATGTATCTGGCATAAGATGTAGGCTCACCCTCCCTTTGCCCCTTAAACCTTTTGGAGGTAGGAATGCTCTACCGTCAGGAATTTCCAGGACCAGCCTGGGAAGGATATTCCAGCGTGGATTTCCCAGATGCGGTGTCCTCTCTTTTGGAAAGTGTCATCTTGTTTACCACCAGTCTCCATTGCTGTGCTGGCTTAAGCATGCCTGTTAATCACTCCTTCTTTTCTCCTCTCTCTTGGTTCTAGAGGTCAATCCCAGAAAAGGTCTGATTTGGTTCTGGGTGGACTAGAATATGAACATTCTCAAAGCTGCAAGAGACTTTTGAGTTCACCTGGGAGAATCCTTCATCTTTGCAAATGGAGAAACAAGATGAAACAGGAGTAGCTTTGACTAAGTGCCCATAATATTAGGGCTGGGACTCATTCCAGTTTCCCCGCCTTCCTTCTCCAGGACTCAGAACTTCAAGGAATTCTCCAACAACAAACAGAAAAGCACCTCAAACCACGATAGTATTTATCTGAAATTTCCTACCAGTTTGTTCTTTCAGATGCCCTCTCACACACTCTCTCTTGCTTTCTTTGCTTTTCCATTTATTTGTAATTTTTCATCTTTGTTTCCTTTCCTAATATTTTGTTTCCTAGTCCCTTCAATATGTCCTTCAAAACTCAGCTCAGGTAAGTTCCGTGAAGTAAGTGGAAGGGCTGGAGTTTGACTTATTAGTCTTGACTCTTCAATTCCCTATAATGGTATTAACCACCCACATCCTTGCTATAGCCTCAGCATAGCTGGGGTGTACACTCCACTCTGTGACTTTGGGCCTTGGTTTGTCATCAACATGACAGGACATCTAATGCTCCGTCATCACCATAAGCACAAAGGCTTGGTGTGTACTCTCCCTGTAGCCTGGGCTTCATGTTCAGTTCAGTTCAGTTCAGTCGCTCAGTCGTGTCCAACTCTTTGCAACCCCATGAATCGCAGCATGCCAGGCCTCCCTGTCCATCACCATTTCCCGGAGTTCACACAGACTCACGTCCATCGAGTCCGTGATGCCATCCAGCCATCCCTGGGCTTCATAATGAGATAGAAAGAATAGACCTGACTCAGATCTTCAGCTGGAAGCCACACCCAGCAGAGCCCAACAAAACCCAACCAACGTCACAAGGTGTGACGACTGGAAACCACTGGAAAGAGCCTCTACCTCAGAAGGGACAGTGGTACCCAACTATATGTATGAGATAGCCTTGAGGGCTTCCCTGGTGGCTCAGACAGTAAGGCGTGTGCCTGCAATGAGGGAGACCCAGGTTCGATTCCTGGGTCAGGAAGATCCCCTGGAGAAGGAAATGGCAATCCACTCCAGCACTCTTGCCTGGAAAATCCCATAGACGGAGGAGCCTGATAGGCTGCAGTCCATGGGGTCGCAAAGAGTCAGACACAACTGAGCGACTTCACTTCACTTTACTTCAAGGTAAAATAAAAGAGGTTTCAACACATTCATTCATTAAGCCATTCAAGAAATAATCACTGAGCACCAACTAAGATCCCATTAACTCTCTGAAACTATACATCATTAAAACCATTTGTCCATTTTTAACGCATTTCTCTGAGGAAAGGGTTTGCGATTTTCCTGATTACTTCAAGGTAAAATAAAAGAGGTTTCAACACATTCATTCATTAAGCCATTCAAGAAATAATCACTGAGCACCAACTAGGATCCCATTAACTCTCTGAAACTATACATCATTAAAACCATTTGTCCATTTTTAACGCATTTCTCTGAGGAAAGGGTTTGCGATTTTCCTGAACTGGGTCCTTGTTGTTGATATTCAGTTGCTAAGTCATGTCTGGTTCTGCAACCCAAAAGTCTGTAGCACACCAGGCCCCTCTGCCCTCCACTATTTTATAGAGTTTGCTCAAATCCATGTTCACTGAGCTGGTAATTCTATTTAACCATTTTGTCCTCTGTTGCCCCTTTCTCCTTTTGCCTTTAACCTTTTCCAGCATCAAGGTCTTTTCCAGTGAGTTGGCTTTTTACATCAGGTGGCCAAAGTATTGGAGTTTCAGCTTCAGCAACAGTCCTTCCAGTGAATATCCAAGGTGGATTTCCTTTAGGACTGCCTCAACCAAATCGCTGAAAGGCCTCTGGTGTGAGGGTTCACTTGGGGTCTTGTTTCATTTGCCACAAAAGGTCAATATTGAATTGTAGTATTGTATGGCTGCTCACCTGTGAGTGCACACGAAAGAAAAAAAAAATGCTTAAATAATTTGGGTTTTATTATAAGGAGTGACCAGAAAGATTGACTTTGTAATTTGCTAATTACTAAATGGGTGCTTTAGTCATTAGCAATACTCATCTGTGCTATTGGAATGGACACTCTCACCGAATAACTTTCACCCTAAAATTGTAATAAAAATACTGAATGTTTTGTAAATACCATGGTAAATTTTAACTATTACCTTGATAATTTTGTAGGTAGGGCTCCTGTATCTGTCTTTTAGCATCTTAACATTTGTAACTATTTTCACCTGTTATGGGCTTCCCTTGTGGCTCAGCTGGTAAAGAATCCACTTGCAATGTGGGAGACCTGGGTTCAATCCCTGGGTTGGGAAGATCCCCTGGAGAAGGGAAAGAATATTCCAGTATTCTGGCCTGGAGAATTCCATGGACTATATAGTCCATGGGATTGTAAAGAGTTGGACTTTCACTTTCTCCTGNTAAAGAATCCACTTGCAATGTGGGAGACCTGGGTTCAATCCCTGGGTTGGGAAGATCCCCTGGAGAAGGGAAAGAATATTCCAGTATTCTGGCCTGGAGAATTCCATGGACTATATAGTCCATGGGATTGTAAAGAGTTGGACTTTCACTTTCTCCTGTTACCCTAGTATAGGCCCCCAGGGGTTCCTTTATGGTTGACTTACTATTTTCTCTTGTATAACATGATTTTAAGATCCTTTACTATTCTGCTTTCTCTTGTCTGCATTTTCTAGTTTGTCACTGTTTCCCTTAAATACATCACTGAAAACTGAGAAGAATCCAAATGTAACCAAATGCTTAGGTCCTGCTATGGACTAACTACGTCCTCACTCTCACCAGACTTTCAATTTTGAAGCCCAAACATCTAATGTAATGGTATTTGGAGATGTGAACTTTGAGGGTGATTAGATTTAGAGGTCATGAAGGTGGGACCTGATGATGGGCTTTGTGCCCTTATAAGAAGAGACACCAGAGAGGCTTATTACTCTCTCTCTCTCTCTGCTGTGTGGTAACACAGCAAGAAGGCATCCATCTGCAAGACAGAAAGAGCTCTTACCAGAAACCAACCATGCAGGCACCCTGATCGCAGACTTCCAGCCTCCAGAATTCTAGAAAATAAATATCTGTTTCCTAAGCCACCCAACATTTTGTCATGACAGCCTGAGCAAACCTGCTGTCCACACAGTGTCTAGCACAGTGCTTAGCTTTCCTGGTGTGACTGATGGGCTGGGCCTGAGGATGCCAGCCTTAGGGGACCTTTCTTGGTTTGCCCAAGATCAACACATGCTGATGAGACCAGCAGGCCCCTAAGTTCATGCCAGGCTTTTCCACTGCTGGTCTGGATTTCTGGGCTCCTGATGTGGCCTCTCTATGCCAGCCTCTGGGGAGCCAGTACTTCTTGGGAAAGATACCACATGCATGAATAATAAAAGCGTCTGAGTTGGCAGCGATGGGTGACAGAACTTTTCTAGGGATGAGGCCAAGTCTGGCAGTTTTCCCACGTCTATTCAGCTCCTGGAAGCCCAGCAAATTCATGAGGACCTCTCTGGTGCTTAGGTCTCACTGGTGGGAAGATTCAGAGATGGCTGGGATGATGTGCTTTTCTGCAGCCTCTGGGCAACCTGCCCAGTCCAGTCATCCTTAGGTCGCCTTCAGGGAGCACCGGTGAACACTTGCTCTTAGCATTCTTGCTCTGTAGGTGCCTCATGCTGCCCACAAGAACAGGTGAGACACATGAGTGAGTCAGTTTGATTCCCTTACCTTTAAAATGGTCATTGCTCCATGGTATTAAAATATTGCTCCAGATGATTGTGACAATCAAATGAGGTGAAGAGGTTATACATAGATGCCAAGTAGTTAGAGCTGCCCTCACAGGGCACTGTTCTCAGAAGCGTCAGTATACTCTTGCCTATAAAGGTGCGCTCAACACCTTGAGGTGGACTGTGTTATGCCCATTTAAAGATGAAGAAACTGAAGCTCGGGAGATTTACTGACCTGCTTGGGTTTACAAAGCTAGTGGGTGTGAAGTTTCTTTCCCAGCATTTGGTGTTTACAGAGCACTTAATCTGTACTAATTAAACAAAGAGATATAACTGAATTTGTTTTTCTCAATCCAAGCTGACAGCAAAGTCCATGTCACTAACCACTGTGCTGTACTGCTTGACTCTAAACTGTAGAGTGCTGTTCCCCTGGGAGAAACTGTTTCCATGTGGTCATGAGATCTGATCCACAAACTGATTGTCCTGTGAGTGGGGTCCCAGCAGACCTCCTGGGCCTTACATTCTGTCCATTACATCTTTCATGTGCTGTGGATCTAGTACAGGTTTCTATGTAGGCCAAAAAATGGAACATTAGCACAGACACTATTCTTGAGGATGCTATGCTCCCAGGAAGGGAGGGGAATAAGGAAAATGTCAATCAAAGATAATATGTAGTAATAGCCACTCACTTACTGAATTTTGACGTGTGACAGATGCTTTGTTAAGCATTTTATATATCTGTCATTTTCCCCTCATACAACCTCATGAGCTAGGGACTCTTTCTAGCTCTCTTTTGCAGAAGAGGAATCTGGGAAGATTCATTTAATTACTCTATGCAGGTCTCTGGGTCTTTGGAGAAAACAATCATGGTTAATCCACATTCTCTCACTTGAAGGTCAAAATTTAGCAAAGTCACTAGCATGATATAGAGGCTGCATCAGGGCTCCAATTGGCCCTGATTTCAGTTCCTTTCTCTATCAAGGAGTGCAGATGAAACAGACACAGGATTGCTGTCTAATTCTGTTTGTGTGTTTGCATGCTGCCTTACCTCAACCATGTCTGACTTCTTGAGACCCCATGGACTGTATCTGGCATTCTCCAGGCAAGAATACTGAAGTGTGCAGCGGTTCCTTTCTCCAGGGGATTTTTCACAACTCACAGATCGAACCTAGGTCTCCCACATTGCAGGCGGATTCTTTACCAGCTGAGCCACAAGGGAAGCCCAAGAATACTGGAATGGGTAGCCTATACCTTCTCCAGCAGATCTTCCTGACCCAGGAATCGAAGAGGGATCTCCTGAATTGCAGATGGATTCTTTACCAACTGAGCTATCAGGGAAGCCCAACCTCATATGGCTCTACTCAATGCAAAGAATAGGATCAGCACATGAAAAGAATTCGATAAACACTGAATGGTACATTTGAATTTATAGCTCTCTCTCTGATGGCTGGCATAGGGCTCTCAGAATGTGGTATTAGATGAGCGTGTGATCTCAAAAAAAATTATCTAACAAAATTATGCATTATTCATGAAAACCACAAAATAAGCTGTGGTTTTATGCTTTGCAAAAAGATTTACAGAAATATATTTAACCAATGAGATTGTATTCTGTCTTTGTGTAATGGACCTCATTGCAGGCATCAAAGGGTAGGGCTGAAGAAGGAAATGGCAACCCACTCCAGTACTCTTGCCTGGAAAATTCCATGGATGGAGGAGCCCGGTAGACTACAGTCCATGGGCTCTCAAAGAGTTGGACATGACCGAGTGACTTCACTTTCTTTCTTTCTGTAGTTTCTTTTGGAGAAGGAAATGGCAACCCACTCCAGTGTTCTTGCCTGGAGAATCCCATGGATGGGGGGGCCTAGTGGGCTGCAGTCTATGGGGTTGCAAAGAGTCAGACACGACCAAGCAACTAATACACACACACGCACACACACGCACACACACACACACACACAAGGGTAGAGCAGTAAAGGGAATTGGGGTTATTTTGCACAGCTGATGTATATTTATTGAAGAGATGGCAAAATCAATGCAGAGAAAGAGGAGAATCCTGCTCATGACCATAAAGCAAATTAATGAAAAAAAAAAATAGCAGTAGGCTCTCCTGAATTACAACCTTTTATTCTTTTGATTGTATCTGTGACTATCATTTACAAAAATGAAAATCAGGTAAATAAACATAATAATCTTTCCATAGGGTAATATGCCTTAAGATATGTTACCAGGATGCAGGCTGGTAAACAGTTGTAGCTGATGTGTGTGTGTGTGTGTGGTGAGGAGAGTTCCAGTTTCACATATGTTTAGAGAAGATGGTAAAAACAAAGGTAAGTATATTTCTTTATTATAGGATGCTAAAGAGATTTTAATAAGCAAATACACCTTTAGAAATTCAAAAAGAAAGATCTTCATCAGTCTACAGCTTTTTTGCTTTCACATTTTCAACATCAGATTGACATGCTGTTTTACATAAATTATACTCATCATATTGATTTCTTTAACATCTTCAGGATTGACATTATAATTCTATGTTAAATGGAAGGCCCTTAGGGATTTATCTGCTTTTCCTATTACTTACTTAAGTATGTATCTCTAGAAGTTGATCAGCGTCTCTTAAAATTCAGGCAGAAGGCTTTGACAGATAAAACAGTTTGATGACTAAATAAATCACATCAACTTCTCCCAGCTTTCAACATTTTATCTTCTATATTAGGAGTTTGGCAATGTCTACCACCTTAAACTGGATGACTCGTTATTTGACTGTCAGTCTTCTGGCTTCATAAAAATGTTCATCTCAACGCAACATTAAAGTGTAACCTTTTATAAGCAACCATTGAGAGCTCAAGTTAAATTTAGCCACACAAGTTACAAAAGGCTTCTCACGTGGCACAACGGTAAATAATCCATCTGGCAATGTAGGAGACACAGGTTTATTCCCTGGGTCAGGCAGATCCCTTGGAAGAGGAAACCCACTCCAGGAATCTTGCCTGGAAAATTCTGTGGAAGAGGAGCCTGTCAGGCTACAGTCCGTGGGGTCACAAAAGAGTCAGACACAACTTATCAGCTGAGCATGCACCCATGCATATGTACAAAAATATGTATTAACCTAACTGAAATGATCATCAGATGAAAGGTATCATCCATGTACAGCTAAGGCAGTCCAAGCAAGGCCTGTGAAAATGAAAGATTCCCTTCTTGAGGGTATCTTCCCAGCCCAGGGACTGAACCTATGTCTCCTATACTGCAGTTGGATTCTTTTCCATCTGAGCTGTCAGGGAAGCCTCTAGCTGCTGACAGATATTCTTTGACCTGGTGTAACGGGTAGCCTAATTTCAGAGACATTGAAATGGAGGGTGGGTGTGTGTTAGATTACCAAGGACCAGCTTCCTACAAGACAATTTTTCTACAGACAGTGGTGGTAGGGGGCTGGTTTCAGAATGAAACAAGTGCATTACATTTATCGTACACTTTATTTCTATTAATATTATTACACCATCTCCACATTAGATCATCAGGCATTAGATCCCAGAGGCTAGAAATTCCTGTGTTAGAATTAAGAGATTTAATATTATGCAGTTATGTTATAGACTACTCTTTGGGAAATTCAGTTTCCCAAGGACAAGGAATAAAATGCCCTAGAATCTTGCCAAACTCTTACAACCCTGTAACCATTCCAACTTGAGATTCACAGATGTCTTCATCCATTAAAACTATATAACAAATTAACATAGACCAGATGGCTTATTAACAACAGAAATGTATTTCTCACATTTTTGGAGTCTAGGAAGTCCAAGATCAAGATGCTGACAGATTCCAAATATTGTGGAGGTCCACTTCCTGATTCATAGAGAGCCACCTTCCTCCTGGGTCCTCACATGGTAGAAGAGGGGAGCAATCTTTCTGGAGTCTCTTTTACAAGGTAATTAATTCCATTAATGAGAGCTGACCATCTTGATCTAATCATCTCCTGAAGACCCCACTTCCTAACACCATCATAATGTGGGTTAGGATTTCAAAATACGAATTTAGGGGGAACACATTTAGTCAACAGCAACAGAAATTCTGATAAATCCTTAGGACATTTCTCAAAGGCATTATTATATCTCCGCAACCAGAATCTCATTTTTTCTCTAAGGACTCAAACTATTTCCAGTTTTGAATTGATGAAAATTTCTTGAGGTTTTAAAATTTCTAATACTCATAAACGTATGAACTGAAAATGTTAGATGTTAAGTGAGAACATATTCCAGTAGTGAAAGTAATATACAAATCTATCCTTAGCCTTAAAACTTTTTTCGCTTTTTCATTTTTAAAATCTTTTCATGCATTTTCTCCGCAATTTTATTCTTTTTTGCCAAGTTCACACATCTGAATGACATTTTAAAGCCTGTCAAAGACTGAAAACTAAAACATATGATCTTAATTATGTTTGAATGAGTGTTTTGCTGATTCAAAGTTGTAGTTAAGAAGGTTAGTATTTTACTTTAGAGAAAGTGGAAGTTTACAAGTCTATTCAATTCTTGCCCTATTAAATCAAAATAAGCCTCTCCCTCTCTAAAAATCTTTTCTCTTTCTAGGTGAGGATTCTTTATTTGACAATGAGCCAGGGCAGTCAGTTTGAAGTGTGGAAAATTACCTCTATTTTAAGTTAAAATTTTAGAACTTTGTATTGAACACCACCAAGTTTTGAGAAAACCCTGAAAGAACTCCCCTAATTATTTATAGTGGGTTGCTTGGTGCCTCTCACTCCAAAATTTGTCCCTGTCCTATCCCCAAAACCTGTAAATGTGACCTTATTTGGGAAAAGATCTTTGTATACCTAATTAAATTAAAGATTGATAGATGCAAGCACCATAAATTACCCTAGTGAGGGCTCTCTCCAAGGAGAGTGGAGAAAATACAAGCAGCACGGGCTAAGAATTGCATGGAGCCACTAGAAACTGGAAGAACCGATTCTACCATGGAGCCTTCAGAGGGGCTATCATCCCGCTGATGCACTGATTCAGGTGTCTGGGCTCCATAACTGTGCAGGAATAAAGTTCATTGCTTGCTGCTGCTAAGTCGCTTCAGTCGTGTCCTACTCTGTGCGACCCCAGAGATGGCAGCCCACCAGGCTCCCCCGTCCCTGGGATTCTCCAGGCAAGAATGCTGGAGTGGGTTGCCATTTCCTTCTCCAGTGCAGGAAAGTGAAAAGGGAAAGTGAAGTCGCTCAGTCATGTCTCTCTCAGCAACCCCATGGACTGCAGCCTACCAGGCTCCTCCATCCATGGGATTTTCCAGGCAAGAGTACTGGAGTGGGGTGCCATTGCCTTCATTGCTTAAAGCTACCAAATTTGTGGCAGTTTGTTATGGCAGCACTAGAAAACTCATCACAACAAACTGTGGGAAACCCTTAAAGAGAGGGAAATACCAGACCACCTGACCTGCCTCCTGAGAAACCTGTATGCAGATCAAGAAGCAGCAGTTAGAACCAGACATGGAACACTAGACTGGTTCAAAATTGGGAAAGGGGTACGTCAAGGCCATATATTGTCACCCTGCTTATATAACTTGTATGCAGAGTTGTCATGGGAAATGCTGGGCTGGAAGAAGCACAAGCTGGAATCAAGATTGCCAGGAGAAATATCAATAACCTCAGATATGCAGATGACACCACCCTTACGGCAGAAAGCAAAGAAGAACTAAAGAGCCTCTTGATGAAAGTGAAAGAGGAGAGTGAAAACGTTGGCTTAAAATACAACATTCAGAAATCTAAGATCATGGCATCTGGTCCCATCACTTCATGGGAAATAGATGGGGAAAGAGTGGAAACAGTGAGAGACTTTATTTTGGGGGGCTCCAAAATCACTGCAGATGGTGATTGCAGCCATGAAATTAAAAGACGCTTACTCCTTGGAAGGAAAGTTATGACCAACCTAGACAGTATATTAAAAAGCAGAGACATTACTTCGCCAACAAAGGTCCTTCTAGTCAAGGCTATTGTTTGTCCAGTGGTCATGTATAGATGCGAGAGTTGGACTGTGAAGAAAGCTGAGCGCTGAAGATTTGATGCTTTTGAACTGTGGTGTTGGAGAAGACTCTTCAGTGTCCCTTGGAGTGCAAAGAGATCCAATCAGTTCATTCTAAAGGAGCTCAGTCCCGAATATTAATTGGAAGGACTGATGTTGATGTTGAAACTGCAATACTTTGGTCACCTGATGCGAAGAACTGACTTATTTGAAAGACCCTAATGTTTGGAATGGTTGAAGGCAGAAGGAGAAGGGGATGACAGAGGATGAGATGGTTGGATGGCATCACTGACTCAATGGATATGAGTTTGGGTAAACTCTGGGAGTTGGTGATGGATAGGCATGCTGCAGTCCATGGAGTCACAAAGAGTTGGAAACGACTGGGTGACTGAACTGAATTGAGAGTATGTCATGTGAAATTCCAAGCTGGATGAATCACAAGCTTGAATCAAAATTGCCATAAATATCAACAACCAAAGATATGCAGATGATACTACATTAGTGACAGAAAGCAAAGAGGAACTAAAGAACCTCTTGATAAGGGTGAAAGAAGAGAGTGAAAAAGCTGGCTTAAAACTTATCAGTCAAAAAATTCTGATCACAGCATCTTGTCCCTGGCATCACTTCCTGGCAAATAGATGGGAAAAAAATGGAAACAGTGGCATGTTCTTGGTCTCCAAAATCACTATGAATGGTAACTGCAACCACAAAATTAAAAGACACTTGTTCCTTGGAAGAAAAGCTATAAAAAATCTAGACAGTGTGTTAAAAAGCAGAGACATTACTTTGGTGACAAACGTCTGTATATTCAAAGTTATGTTTTTCCAGAAGTTATGAGTGGATGTGAGAATTGTATCATAAAGAAGGCTGAGTGCCGAAGAACTGATGTTTCTGAACTGTGCTGGAGAAGACTCTTGAGAGTCCCTTGGACTGCAAGGAAATCATACCAGTCAATCCTAAAGGAAATCAGCCCTGAATATTCATTGGAAGGATTAATGTTGAAGCTGAAGCTCCAGTACTTTGGCCACCTGATGCAAAGAGTTGATTCAGCGGAAAAGACCCTGACACTGGGAAAGACTGGAGGCGAGAGGAGAAGGGGGTGACAGAGGATGGGATGGCTGGATGGCATCACTGACTCAATGGGCATGAGTCTGACCAAACTCCAGGAGATGGTGAAGAACAGAGAAGCCTGCCATGCTGCAGTCCATGGGGTTGCCAAGAGTCAGACATGCCTTACTAAAGAAAATAAAAACAAGGAAGCTCATATAATATTCAAATGCTCCAGGTCGTCCTTCTTCTGAGATCATCAGAGACCAATATCACTGACTTGAGACCTGGTTCCACAAATGTGGGGTCAGTGACTTCAGTTTTTAGCAATTTTTATCAAAGAAAGGGGATTTGATACTCTTCTGTTCTTTTTGTGTTTAGATGACTTAAAAAAAAAAGCACATAGTAAACTGTAAGCACTCTATCTGAGGTTATTGCTAAAATCTTCTGTGCCATTAAAATTTGACACATCCTATTTTACACTTCTTGTTTACAATGAATTTATCAAGTATTCTTCAACAATTTTCTGATAAAATATTGAGTGAAATAAAAATGCCTGGCAGCTTCCACTCCCCTCACAATGTTTTAGTTTTCTTATCTGTAAAAGGGCGATCGTAGGGTCACACTGATCTTATAAAGCGGTTGTGAGGGTTTATCCAGTTTACACATGTAGAGTTTAGGACAATGTCTGGCACATCGTAAAAGTTCTATAGATGTCGATTGTTGTTGTTCCCACCATCACCATCATTGTCATGATTATGTTTATCAGCATGGTAATCAGGAAATGGGAGCCGAACACATGTGACCTGAGTATGGACACATCCTGTCTAAGATTAATTTAGCTTAAGGCTCCCTAAATTAAAAGTTAGAAGCCCAAGACATGTGCAGAAATTGTTATAGTCTGTCTTCAAACTAAAAAGCATGAAGGCATGCATCATTGCACGGTAAAAGCATCTTGAACTTCAGATCCAGACAGACCCCAATCCTTGTTCAACAGTGAATTTTCTCTGTAACCAGAGACAAATGACTTACAATAGGTACATCTTAGGCAGTATTCTCAAACTTGCTCTATTCTCTAATCACCTGTTAAAGAAGTACCAGTGGCTGTGAACTTGTCAGAGGCTGCTGCTGATTGAATCATCAAAGATGAGGCTGTCACGGGAGCTGAGGCATCAGAGTACCTTTGTGGGGACTGGCAAAGTGATCAAAGAGATGAATTCTCTTCCAGGAAATGAAAACCCAAAAGTTAGTCTGGAGAAGAAGTGGGTGAGAGGAACAAGGAAATGAGAATAAGACAATCCATGCTAAGTGGAGCAGAAAGGGGAAAAGAGAGAGCTCCTTTCTTTTTGCTTCTTCTTTATTATTATTATATCATGGTAACACTGCTCTCATATAAAGAAAAAGCAGAATCACAAGATTGAGTTTGTATATGAATCATGAAGGGGCATCAGAACTCTTAAATAAATATGTAGGGGCAATTTTATCTACTTTCCAAGGCTTAATAAAGCCCATTGTATTTCATTATACTGTTTTTGCCTGCCTATAAGTTTCAACTAGGATTAAAAGATATCAAAGCATTTGGTCAATCATATTTTGTATACACTAGTCCAAATGAGCAGATGTTCCTATGTCCTTTTCTGAAATAGTTTTGATATGTACACATACCCTTGGCTACTAGATGGATGGTTCTGATTAGTCTGGTCAACTAAATCAAATAGTATTTCAGTCAAGCAATCAACTGGCTTCTTTCTACCCTTGTCTCCTTACCAAATTGGCTTATTTGATTGCATTGTTGATCAGCTTTAAATTCAATCTTCTTGTATTTCCCCTTAAATGGAAAACTTAGGCATTACACAGTGTAACATATTTTCCTGATAAAAATTAGGGAGATAGCCAGAGATAGATTTGAGATTTTCTAATTTTCAGAGCAGCTGCTTTCCTACTACAAAGCGCATTGCATACATGTGTACATGTGCACACACACACAGACACACATACAATCAAGTTATCTTTGGTAGAGAAACTGAAGTTCAGAGAGGTATAGTGAGTCCTCTGACACCACAGAGCATTAAGAAACAGGGTATTCCAAGGGACCAGACCATGACCCACATAATCTAGATCAGTTGTCTTCCTGATCCAGGGAAGATCCCCTGGAGGAGGGCATGGCAACTCCATCCAGCATTCTTTCCAGGAAAATCCCATGGACAGAGGAGCCTGCTGGGCTACAGTCCACGAGGTCATAAGAGCTGGACATGACTGAAGCGACTGAACACAACAACAACCCAAACAGTACATAAGCAGCAGGAGCCTGGTCTGGGGCTTCCAGAAACATAGTTTTTCCAACAGGACTAAACCATCAAAACTTACGGTAAAAAATAACATTTATTCTAGAGATAGATGATCACCTCTGTGCCCTGAGCATAAGAAAGAAGGAGCATAGGGAGGGACAACAGATCTGAATAAGAAAGGTTATGCTTTCCTTTACCATTATTGAAAAAGCAAAACTATAATCCAAGGAACACCATCAGTAGAAAGTAAACTGGACGGACCATGTGCTCGAGAAAAATAACCTAACCCAAGGACATATTCACTTCCTGCTATCTCATATTAAATTAATGTTTTCTCCAAAGGTTGACATGATGCAGAAAGCTCCTAGGGTCAAGGCTTATGTCTTTTTCTGCTGTAGGCTTGAGGTTCAGTAAAGAACACCAGAAATAGTTTTAAGATGCTAGAGGACATTTTCATACTGTTCACAGAGTTCTCAAGGCAAAAATACTGAAGTGGTTTGCCATTCCCTTCTCCAGTGGACCACATTTTGTCAGAACTCTCCACCATAACTGTCCATCTTGGGTGACCTTACACTGCATGGTTCATAGTTTCATTGAGTTAGACAAGGCTGTGGTCCATGTGATTAGACTGGTTCAGTTCAGTTCATTTCAGTTGCTCAGTCATGTCTGACTCTTTGCGACCCCATGAATTGCAGAACGCCAGGCCTCCCTGTCTATCGCCAACTCCTGGAGTTCACTCAAACTCACGTCCATCAAGTCATTGATGCCATCCAGCCATCTCATCCTCTGTTGTCCCCTTCTCCTCCTGCCTCCAATCCCTCCCAGCATCAGAGTCTTTTCCAATGAGTCAGCTCTTCGCATGAGGTGGCCAAGGTACTGGAGTTTCAGCTTTAGCATCATTCCTTCCAAAGAACACCCAGGACTGATCTCCTTTAGAATGGACTGGTTGGCTCTCCTTGCAGTCCAAGGGACTCTCAAGAGCCTTCTCCAACACCACACTTCAAAAGCATCAATTCTTCGGCGCTCAGCTTTCTTCACAGACCAACTCTCACATCCATACATGACCATTGGAAAAACCATAGCCTTGACTAGACGGACCTTTGTTGGCAAAGTAATGTCTCTTCTTTTCAATCTGCTGTCTACGTTGGTCATAACTTTCCTTCCAAGGAGTAAGCGTCTTTTAATTTCAAGGCTGCAGTCACCATCTGCAGTGATTTTGGAGCCCAGAAAAATAAAGT
>SJYX01015473.1:26913-33794 GCA_006410675.1 Oreotragus oreotragus | reverse complement strand
CCTAGACAGAGGAGCCTGGTAGGGTACAGTCCATGGGGTCACAAAGAGTCAGACGTGACTGGATGACTAACACTTGTACTCTCCTTCTCTTTCTATATTTTAAGATCCTTGAGGGTAGGTTCCATTTCTTCTTCATCTTTATGTCCCTCAAAGTATCTGGTAGAGATCTATGCACACAGAATTTGGGCTGAAAGAACAAATTAGTGACCTACTGATACCCTGTCCCTCTGGGACAGGAGCACTGTGAGTATCAACAGGTGCTCACGTGGATGAAGCAATAACTGAATGGACAGGTGTTGAAGGAACTGCTGCACACCCTCTATGTAGAAATCAGAGATAAAAGCAGCTGGCAGGGGAGCTGTGTCTGAATACCAGGCAAACTGGGTCTCATGGCATCTCCCCTGTTCTCCAAGAAAAAAAACCAATCTAGTGCCATTCATGAAAAGCCAGAGAGAAAAACTGATGAAAGATTCTAATGAAGCAGTAACTCTTACCCTCTTTTGGAATCATAGCCTACATTGAGAATTTGAGGAAACTCTTTCCCAAGAACAGTGCACTTAAATCCATACACACTGTTTTGTACACAGGGTTCCTCTTGGCACAGGATGACTAAACAGATCCTCAGGTCAGCAATCTTGGCTATAATAATTAGAAAAATTATTAGAAATTTTTAGAAAATTAGAAAATTTAAAGTTCAGGTTTAAATCATGAGATATAAGATCAGAATTATCTCTGTTTGCAGTTTTCTCACTTGTAAAACGGAAATAATAATACTCCTAACCTCACAGCAGGATTGTTTTGGAAGTAAATGAGCAACCATAATTTGTTTTTGAAAATACTTGATAAACTATAAAACACCGTATTCACAAAAGGTGTTCAAGGGTTATACTTGCTACACTGGGGCAGGGTAGGTATTTGAACTTTGGAGTCAGTGTCTTTTCTCCTCCAGCCTTTGTTTCACTGACTCCCTTGTATTCTTTGTTTAGATGGGTGCCTCGCCTAGAAGCCCCATTAAGGCCAGAAATGCGATTTTATTTATCTCTTTCTCCAGATCCTCGCATAAAGCTTTATATGTAATTGACAATTAAACTACATTTAGAAATATATTTTGGATAGTAGCTAAATCTCACATGATAGTTGCAAGAGCAATGAATGAATTGCAGGGAGGTTCAAATATATAAGTGGATTGGTCAGACGGACCCCATTTCGATAAAATACTGTATTCAGAAACACACTTGCTTTATAAGTCCTGGAACAATCACCGTCTGGAGAAGGGGTGATTTATTAAGTAGCTAAAACATTCTCACTGCTATAGGATAAGCTTTTCAGCCTTTACCTCCATTTGTGAGGCGCTGAAAATCAAAGAACTAATAAAATCCAATCACCCAGAACTTCTTCCCGTAGACAGACTGAATGATAACTTTTTAATTTAGGCAGGTAAAGAATTATTACAGTAGGACCCTAGGGCAGGAATGTGTTAATAAAATCATCCTCTCTGCCTTTTCATTTAAAATAATCCCTTGAGCTGATTAAATGAAATATCACTTGTTTAATAACTGACAGAACATTATTTTTAAGCACAAATGTTTTGCATATCATGGCTTCCCCATTTTTAATTCCAGGCACAGAAGGGTGGAGGCACTGACATCACAGAGAAGGAGTCGAGCTCTGTGCTCGGATGCAGTTTGCCCTGTCATCGTGGCATCTATAATTTAGTGTGAAGCAGCGAGGTAGACAGGGCATTATCATTAGAAACCATTCTGAACAGGGATATAAAACACAGTCGCAATAACACTTGTCAGAAAGGTGACTCCAGTCAGAACTCATATCCACGAGTTTCAAGATAAATGCTGACACGGCAGCCATCCTACAAAGACTATTATTGCTTAAAAAAAAAAACCAAACCAAACCCCCAAACAAAGCAAACCTGTGAACCTTCCCCAGAGTGAACAAGTTAGTGTAAAGTTTGCATCTGGGGTGGCATAAACTTTCCATGATTTACAGCAAGCATATCCATTCTCCACTTGGATAAGGTATTTTATGAGGCCACCGAGGAAGGCTCCAGTAGCATTTTGGGTTTAATGATGTTAAGCTATTTGGAATTCTTTCCCCCCTGTTATTTGGAATATATGAGCTGTGCCCCTAAAACAGGTCATTAGCTGTGCTGGGGATGGGTTCATCGCCTCACCCATAGGACTGCTCAGCTGGTGCTTGCATTTTCCCTGTCTTCTACGTTTAGAAAAATCCCTTTGACTTGGTACGAGGCTATGATTTAATAACCCTGTTCTGCTGACTTCATAAGCTGTGAAACCTCAGAGAAAAATCCCAGATCTGACTTACAGTCCTAATTACTCTAGCTCAGGCAGAGGGTTTCAGCACCGAACAGGCTATTAGTGCCCATTTCACACTGACCACTGTTTGTTGCCAGAGGTCACAGGGCGGCATCTTCTTTCACTTTCTCCTTTTCCGTGACGGCGGCTGCTTTCCGGGTGCCGTTTCTGTCTGCACGACTGGAGGAGCTAACTGCTTGGTGATTCAGTGCAAATAATTTTTCCTGAGCTCCCAGAACTTACTCAGAGAGTGCACTATGGTTTTGGAAAAATTACAATAACCAGGGTTGTTTAAATTAGGTACAAAAGCATACTTTAAAAAAGTTAGTTTCCTTTTATTTGATTACTTGATTTTAACTAATGATAGTTATTTTCAAAATAAGTTATTATCTCAGCTTTTAAATGATTATTTTCTAACCATGAAAAACATTAAAAGTTAAGGCAGGCCTGTGGTCTCAAAAGAACTCAGCTAAAAATTATACAAATGAACTTATAAAACAGAAGCAGACTCACATACATAGAAAACAATTTTATGGTTACTGAAGAGGACAGCAGAGGTCGGGGGAGATAAACTGGGAGTTTGGGATTAACATACACACATCAATGTATATAAATTAGGTAAGCAACACACACACACACACACACGCAACAAGTATACAGCATGGGGCCTCTACTCAATATCTTGTAATAACCTATACTGGAAAAGAATTTGAAAAGAACACACACGCACACGTGTATATGTATGTGTGTGTGTCTATATAGTATGCATAACTGAGTCACTTTGCTGTACACCTGAAACTATCACAACGTTGCAAATTAACTATATTTCAATTTTAAAAAATGGCAAAAAAAGTTCAAGCAGTACAAAAGCTTAGAGTATAGAGTAAACAAAGCTTCCTCCAAACTCTGACCCCAAATTTCTCCCAGAAGCAGTTTCTTATGTGTCCTCAGTTTCTCAAACATCCCTGCAAAGGTGTTCTATGCATTTGCCAGTACTTGTATCTGCACTTATTCTCTTGGTACACAAATGACAACAGCCTGTGTGTCTTGTTCTGCCTCTTGCCTTTTCTTTTTTTCCTGCTTAATAGCTTGGAACCTCCTGCACATTTGAGTATGTATATATTCCACATTCTTTCTAATGGCAGCATAGTATTTTAGTCTATGGGCATAATTTCATGCATTTAGCTAAGTCTCCATTATAAATTAATTACAGATAGTTTTTTGCAATAGCAAACATGTTCTGATGGATAGTCTTATAAATGTCTTTTTTTTTTTTTTTTTTTGCAGACAGGATGATTTTAAACAGGTAATTCTACCAGAATATTTGTTTCCATTGTGAAATTGGTGTCAGGGAGGAAATGAAGATTTTAAAGCTAACATTTAGGGTAGGGTAGCACCCATTCAGAATGACTGAAAAGCAAGATAGATGTGGATACATAAAATGATGAGAAAACACACACACATACACACAAATCTGTGTGTGATTCTAAAATGTGATTTATCTCCTTTGGGGAAGATATTTCCACAGGGCCCTGTGAGTCCCCTCTAAGGGCTGGAGAGGCAGTAACCTCTGATGAGTTTTGTCTCTCGAAGCAAGTTAAGCTTCAGCGAATGCAATCACCAAGATGCTACCTTCTTCTCCTAAAGGGCGCAGAAACTGCCCAGTGTCAAGGCAAAAGCCACAGCTTGCTTCCTTCTGTGCTCCTATTTCCTAATCGAAGGGAACACAGTCATTTCATATTTACTTCTCTTCTGGAAATTCTGGAGGTCACCCCTGTTATGTACCCTGGCACCTTACATTGTCCTTTCTGGTCCTTTGATGGTGACCAAGTGACGGCCTGTGTCACCTGCCATTACTGTCTCAGTGCCCCACCAGGACCCCGGCTCCTTGAGGGCAGCTCAGGCCCAGGCTTGGCAGAAAGGCAGATGGGCAAACTGCAAAACGAGTCTCCATTCAAAGTACAGTAGAAAGAAGACATCCCTCTTAAGTATTAAGCACAGAATGTTCTTCTGGAATATTAAGATCTCATAGTCATTTATCGAAATGGTACCCAGTGAGAGGAAACACACTGGGGTGACATGCCAGTATGTCTAATCACCCTGCCGACACAAAGCTGAAGAACTAAACAATTCCTGTATGTAACAAGTTTAACAATCTCTCATCCAAGTGCCACCAGCATTAAGAGATCTACATATTAAAGAAATCAGTATATATTATCAAGGGAAAAACATTACTCTGTGTTTTGATACACACGACATGTCATTCATGTGATTGTTAATGAAACTTCAGTAAATCAGCGGATAAGTTATACCTTTAAGACATATACTCCTCCATCATCATTTTGGGTGTCAGTCAACTATACTTTCCTGTTACCACTTGAGTGACTAATTCAGGTTCAGTCTGATCTGAATTATTCTTGGAGAAAGCTTTAGTTGCTAATTTCACATATTATTAAACACTGAACTTTTATTTGTATTGATGCCATAGATACACTGCCTCCAACTTGTCCTCATCCCTCATAATATATCAAAAGAAGAAGATAAGCTTTTCTGATTTGTGGAATAAATAATTCAAAGCCAGTTTATCCATACTGGAGTTCACTCCAGTTAAGAACAAAAGTTCACCCACCCTCCTGGATGATCTGTT
Organism: Oreotragus oreotragus; assembly: GCA_006410675.1. Taxonomy (NCBI): domain Eukaryota; kingdom Metazoa; phylum Chordata; class Mammalia; order Artiodactyla; family Bovidae; genus Oreotragus; species Oreotragus oreotragus. The sequence continues at coordinate 28,817 of SJYX01015473.1, read as the reverse complement.
GTAAGTTTTGGTTGTGGGTCAAAGCGGCGGGGGGCGGGGTACAGGTGATGAATTCTGAGCCAGTGAACAGGACCTGTCTGATAGACAGGGGAAGCAGCTTCACTGAGATGACAAAGTTGCTCAGGAAAGTTTGTCATGTGACCAGGCATCAGCATATACAAGACTGGTGACGCAAGTCTTCATTTCTCCTGCATTGTAAAGTTGGAGCACTTCAACTCGGAAGAGCTGTAGCTGGCTTCATAAACACGAAATGGAGGAAATGCTAGGCTTGTGTAAAGCCCAGAAAAGACCTATCGCTGGATGTATCATTAAAAAAGAAACATGAACTGTAAACTCATAAATTTGCAGAGAAAATAGCCCCTGGAGAATAACTCGTTATTCCAAGTTGATTTGGGTAACTTGGAGTAAGTAATGCTTTTACAGCACACCTTCAGCAGATTCTAGGTACAAGGGTAACTCCTCAAGTTCTCTTCCCTGAACAAATCATCCTGAAGTCATATACATTATATATGAAACAAAAGCAATAAACAAAACACACTGAATTTTCTGGCCAGCAACCCGGAGTTGCGGTTTACAGCAAATGTACTTTCCTTCACAGGCAGCAAACTAAATTACATACAGATTAAGTTAGGGATGAATTCCATCAAAAACTGTGTGGGATAATCTAACTTGGATGCTGAAGTCAACAACAGCTGCTATGGATATGGCATTAGAGTGTAAAAATCCAAGACACCATTATTCGCCTACAAAAGCAGAAAAGTCACAAGATGAACCCTGAAGACTTGTGGTGCACTATCTACCAAGCTGTTTAAAACACTAGATTTTTTTTTTNATTAGAGTGTAAAAATCCAAGACACCATTATTCGCCTACAAAAGCAGAAAAGTCACAAGATGAACCCTGAAGACTTGTGGTGCACTATCTACCAAGCTGTTTAAAACACTAGATTTTTTTTTTTAAGTATTTTCATATTTATTATGCTTGCAATTCCCTCAACAATCCTGTGAGTAAATGTCAGTTTCATTTCGTGAGTGAGGAGGGTGGCTCAAAATCCATGCTTAAGATAAGCCAGCTGATAGAGACAGAACCAGGAGTGGCTTGTGGGATGCTGACGCCTGGTATAGGGTCCCTTCTGTGATACCGTAACAGTCTCATTAAAGGACTTCATTCACTTAGCACATAGTAGGTGCTGAACAAACAGTAAATATATGAACAGATGAATAGTGACATGTTAGATAATCTCTAGGAAGAGGGAAGAAGCACTTGAGTTACAAGAAAAGACTATAATTGGAAGAAGATGTAAAGTTATCACTGCTATTAGCAACTGATGATTTTGGTATCATGAAATCGAGGTAGAGGTTTTAAAAACTATTGTAAGCAGATGCGGCTCATATTTCCTAAATAAAGAAAATACAAAAAAGCAGCGTTTCTTCTTTGAGAATACAGTTAACTCCCGAGCAGTAATATCACAGAAGCTGTTTTATTAAAAAACAAAACAAAACACATAGAGATAGCCCCGTGCTAAGTGCTACCTGACTTATGCCTGAAAACTCCACAATTAAAACTCCAGGCTTGAATCTTTGCTTTAATCATCAGCTAGAATTTAAGGTCATTTTGAAAGTGCAAAAAGGGATTGTGTGGCAATCAATTCCTTTTATTTGTTCTTTCTTTTGTCTTTGTCACTTATATAGAAATAGAAAACAAATTATAGCTACCCTGTAGCTCTCACAAGTCAGAATAATTTCGTTTCAATAGACTCGGTGATACTGTTTAAACCTCGAAAGTTAATAAACATGGATTTGTAGAATTAAAAATATTGAACTATTGGAGTGCTACCGACTCACAAAATTAAAGTTTTATAACCCAAAGTCGAAGACCGTATTCCACAGTTTAAATATTTCATATC
>SJYX01015473.1:19413-21913 GCA_006410675.1 Oreotragus oreotragus | reverse complement strand
TAACTGCTTGGTGGCCTATGTGAAATGAGTTTCTTAATTTATTTATTTAAGTCCATATATAGGACCTCTGGCTAGGCCATCTGGGCATCTCTCGTGCTTTTACAAGAGCGTTCCCCCAGATCTACACTCATGTCTGCTCTCGAGATTAGTGATGAGCTGAAGCCCTCCTACGCAAAATAAATTGATTCATTTAAAGTTCAGACAAATAGGTGGGTACTTCCACCCCATTCTCCAGCACAGACCAGGGGGCGTATGGAGGCTGATTTGACAGTAAAAGGAGCCGTACATTGTAGAGACTGAATATCCCATTTGGTGTCACTTAGACTTTTTGTGAAGCAGAACCCCCGCTCTGGCTATGGCCGTGTTGCAATGACCCACTTGATAAAAGGGAAAGGTATCAGTCAAGCTCATCATATAGGCGATGTAGCAGCTAAATCTTTGGGTCATAAGCGGAACATGTTTTAGTAGGCCAGGCTGGCAAACCCTTGGAGAGCAACCCTGAGGTCCAGTCTAAGATGGGCTTGGGCTGTTTCCATGCTAGTCTTGGGAAAGGGGAAGTCAGCAGGCCTATCTCGGTGCTGAGTCCAAAGTGGGATGGACCTCTGAGTACAGAATTACGCACCTCTGCCATGCTTTAAGAGAACTGAGTATACAAAAAAAAGTGAATCTGCAAAACACAATCTGTTCATTACAGAGGCTGGAGGAAGGTAAATTATATATTTCCAAGAGAGTCTTTCCCCTTAAATGGATTCTTTCCAGAAGGACTCCATTTCAGGTGTTGTTTTTGGAAGCATACCTTTGGGTACCGTGATCTATGCAGAATCTGGGCTCTTTAAGAGAGGAAACGGGAACAGTTTCCTCTGTGACAATGAAGCCCAAATTCAAGCCTTGCAAGTTTGTGCAGGAGTCAACTGTGTCACCTCAGCCCTGGCCAGACTTTCCATAAGGAATAACTTTGGTAATAAGAGAATGCTTGGCTCAACAAACTGAATAATAATGACAACACTCAGAACACTTACAACGTGCCTGCTATTGTTCTAAGCATTTAAAATATGCTAACGACCCCATTAGGAATGTTAATGTTAATTCGTATGATGTTAAAACCAACAAGTGATTATTCTTACGTTATTCTCCAAACTTGTGCTAGAGGGGCCAACGTTTTACAGTGGGAAACTGAGGCACATGTAAGTTAATTAACCTGATCCAGGTCAAATTTCTCACAAGTGACAGAGCCAGGACGATCCTGTGCACTTTTCTATATTTGCGGCTGCTACAGAAATAGTATAAAGAGAATATCCTGCAGTTTGGGTTAGGGCTGTCATCTTTGTATATTATCAATTCTCAGTTATTTGAGTAACCTGCAAGTTAACCAGACAGCAGATTTTGAAAATCTGTATTATGGGCAGTGCAGCTACTACAAATCAGAGGAAGCAGTGTAGGGACCGATTATCACCACCACACCCTAACATGCTTCTTCTTGAATCCACACTCTTGTTCTTGTTTCCACACCAATGGTAGCTGGCTAAGGGTAGGAGGGGAGCAGTGAGCAGAACTCTGGGCAGTGACAACCACACCCTTACACCAGAATCTGTTGGTGTATTGCTTTGGTGAGTGGGAAACCAGAGATTTGGGCTTTTGCTCTGCTTAGTAAATGAAGAATAGGGAAGACGGTGAAAGAGCAATGCCAGACCTACCAATCAAAGCCTGGGGCTGTTCTAAAACTGTGAAACTGGGAGCTGGCAGGTCTTGTCTTTTCAGTTAATGACTAGATTCATCTAGGAGCTCCCGTTTAGGAAAGCTTGAAGGGTGCCCCGAAGACTGAGGAGAGCCATTTGGGAGAGTGACCAGAGGCAATGGATAGTTGAACCTCTGAGCTGAGAAGCCACACTGTGATCCTGCCTGCAAGGGATGCCCTGGAAGAGACAGGTGTGGATGGGAGGAGTGGCTCTTGGGGATCAGAAACCAGATCAAGGCCATCATGATGTGTTTCTGGGGTGTCTGTAGGAGTTTCTTTCTAAAAAAATGTTTTCCATAGTCAACTAAATGGGGAAAGGCTAGTTCAAACAAACAAAAAAGACTTATTGATCACACACATTTCAAATCTTCAGTAAGTTAACGTTCATTGTTAATCGTCAATGAGACAATGTGCTATGAAGCTTTTTTCCTCTGCTCTTTTACCAGGGGTCATGGGGAGCATCTCACAGGGTAGTTATGATAAAGAACGCATTTTTGGAAGTATTGGCTTAGAATCTGTGTCAGCTCTGCATTTTAAAAACAGACACAGCTCAACGGGTCCCTTACAACCTGATGTAAAGATTTACCTATTGGTTATGAAGTGGAGACCTGAATCTTTCAACTGAATTTTTTCAACTGAAATGCTTTTGGTCAGGTGGTTTATGTAACTGTATGTTCTGTGAGAACAAGGACCTTTTTAGTAACTATCATATCTCAGGCTCTAGGATTGAGCTTGTTCAATGGACATGCAATAAATAATGATGGG
>SJYX01015472.1:6042-46532 GCA_006410675.1 Oreotragus oreotragus | reverse complement strand
CTGGTGAACGACAGGCTGAAGAAGGCGAACCTGCAGGTGGGCAGCCGGGCCTCCCTCCACACCGGGCCCCCCAGCAGAAGCCATCCGATGCTTAGAGGAGGACATCCCGGTGCCTGCACCGTCTCCTTGGTTCCTCTCTTTCTGGGGGTTGAGCTGCTTCTGAACCCTTCCCGTTGGGCAGCTCCCTCTTCCAGGAGGGTCTGGTGATGAGGGTCCCCGCCTTCCTTGAGGTCACCAGCCCTTCTTCCCGCAGATCGACCAGCTCAACACCGACCTGAACCTGGAGCGTAGCCACACCCAGAAGAACGAGAACGCGAGGCAGCAGCTGGAGCGCCAGAACAAGGAGCTGAAGGTCAAGCTGCAGGAGATGGAGGGCACCGTCAAGTCCAAGTACAAGGCCTCCATCACTGCCCTGGAGGCCAAGATCGCACAGCTGGAGGAGCAGCTGGACAACGAGACCAAGTGGGTGTCCCTCGCCCGCCACCCAGCACCGTCGGCGGGCCTCTGTGTGCCCGTCCCTGACGCTGTTTCCCCTGTCCTAAGCGGGGCTCTCGTCTTTTTTCCTGGGGCCTTTTGCTAGGGCTTTAGAGTTTGCAGAGGAGCCCACGGCCCACTTCTAAAGTTGAGCCTGGTGACTCTCTCAGGGCTGAATCAGAGAGAGGTGGTAGCCCCACTCCCTGGGCAGCCCATCTGTGGGCTCAGCAAGACAGACTTCTTTAAAGTGAAAGTCACTCAGTCGTGTCCGACTCTTTGCGACTCCATCGATTGTAGCCCACCAGGCTCTTCTGTCCATGGGGTTCTCCAGGCAAGAATATTGGAGTGGGTTGCCATTCCCTTCTCCAAGGGACCTTCCCAACCCAGGGATTGAACCCTGGGTCGTAATGGGTGTCAGTCATTCTTTTTTTCTAGCTTTATCTGTGCTCTCTGAAGTGTGTCACTTCTTTGAGCCTCAGTTTCCTTATCTGTGAAATGGGACCAGTCCTAATGCCTTCATAAGAGCCTTGGTCAAGGCCTCCCTACAGGGGACAGGCCAGTGAGACCCAGATGTGGGTGGCCCAGTTTGTGGGCTTGTCCACCAGATGTTCCGAAAGAGCGGGTGCCCCTGAGCCACTGTGTTTGTGCCTCGCAGGGAGCGTCAGGCAGCCTGCAAGCAGGTGCGTCGGGCCGAGAAGAAGCTGAAGGACGTGCTGCTGCAGGTGGATGACGAGCGGAGGAATGCTGAGCAGTACAAGGACCAGGTGAGCTGGGGCGGAGCAGGGCCCTGCCCCGAGGCAGCTGAGAGCAGGGTGGGCCACTGGCATGTGGAGTCCTGACCTGGGCCCCTGGCCTTGCGTCTCTCCAGGCGGACAAGGCGTCCACCCGCCTGAAGCAGCTCAAGCGGCAGCTGGAGGAGGCGGAGGAGGAGGCCCAGCGGGCCAATGCCTCCCGCCGGAAACTGCAGCGCGAGCTGGAGGATGCCACTGAGACAGCGGATGCCATGAACCGCGAGGTCAGCTCCCTCAAGAACAAGCTCAGGTGAGCACCGCCAACCGCCCCCCGCCCCACTCCCTTACCCACACCCGCCCCACCACGTGACCCTTTCTCTTCCAAAAAGTTCCTTTGTCCTGAAAAGCAGAATTTGACCATGAGGCTGTTATAAACTCAGTCCCTTTCTCAGCCCTGTCAGTGGGCAGGGCACTGACTGACACCAGAGGGTGGTTTTCAGAGAGCCCTTCCTGGTTCTCCGGCCTCCTAGGCTGTAGCCCAGCCTTTTGAATAATCTCTCTGGGTGATTGATTCCCATCCTGCCTGAAAAGTCTGTTCCTGTCACAGCCCTTAAGCCCGCTGAGAACATTTTCAGGTTTTGTGAACTAGAAGTTGCTCAAGGCCACCCAGCCAGTTCCTGGCACAGCTCAGGTCAATCTTCCAACCCTGATCAGGTGGAGAGGGCTGCTTGGCATTTCTCAAAGGAGTGTCCCGATCAGGCAGCGTGAAATGGTTGAGGCAGAGTGCCTCTTTGGTCGAGATTCTCATTGTTGACCTCCTTTTCCCAGTGATCCTTTTTGTTTTTTTAAGCATAAAAGCAGCAGTCTAGTCAGTGTGTACGTTTTTGGTTTTCTTATCCGGGACTGGAAGGGATGCCTGTTTGTGTGCACTGCACTGTCGGCCTGTCTCATGATCTTACCTGTTTGGTGCCAAGTGTGACCAGAGGGTGATGTTTTGCAGAGGCGGCTCCTGCTGCTCTTGGGCCTCATTCTGTTGTTTAGTCGCTCAGTCGTGCCCGACTCTGCAGCCCCATGGACTGTAGTGCAGCAGGCTCCTTGGTGGGATTCTCCAGGCAACAGTACTAGAGTGGGTTGCCATTTCCTTCTCCAGGGGATCTTCCCAATCCAGGGATCGAACCCGGGTCTCCCATATTTCCTGCATTGGCAGGTGGATTCTTTACCACTGTGCCTCCTTTTAATCAGCCTCTATTACCTGATAGTTTTTTGCTGGTGTTTGGGGTGAGAGCAGGAAGCTTTAGTCACCCCCTTATCATGAGCCCTCTCCTGTCCTGCCCCGAGGCCCCCATTGCTTCTCCCCATGGGATGTCAGGACCTAGTCTTCCTCGGAGGTGGCTTTGAAACACGTGAACTGTGCTGTGGCTACCTGGCTGGCCTTGCCAATCGCTGCCTCTGCCCCTAGGCGTGGGGACCTGCCATTCGTTGTGCCCCGCCGAATGGCCCGGAAAGGTGCCAGCGACTGCTCGGACGATGAGATGGATGGCAAAGCCGACGGGGCTGAGGCCAAAGCCGCCGAGGCCAGGGCTGCCGAGTAACCGGCTCTTCTCCTGCTGCCCGGAGACGGACATCAGCGACTCCGCCTCCCCTCCCCAGCCCCCACAGCACCCTCTCCTCCCTCTGGGGATTGCTGTGACTGTGACCCCACTCGTCCCCCCAGGCCGGGGACCTCAGGCCCCCCCCTCACCACCCCGCCCGTCCCCCAGGCCTCCCTGAGGGCATTCGGCTTCCTCTGCTGCAGCCTCCCTGCTCCCCTCCACCCCCACCCGCACCCCGAATCTGATACCAAAGAGTCAGGGTCCTGAGCCCAGGCCCAGGGACAGAGTGACCAGCCGGGTCTCCCGCCCTCTCGCCACAGAGCACAAGATGGTGAGGCGAGGAGGGCAGGAGCAGGTCTCTGGGGATGGGCGAGAGAGTTTTCTATGAATCTATTTTTCTTCAGACTAAGGAGTTTCGTAGCCCAACGCCCCAGAAGAGTTGTCACCTCCCCCCGCCTCCGCCACCAGCTCTCCCCTCTCCCTCCTTTGCTGTTGGCAATCACACTTGGTGACCTCACACCCTCTGCCCCACCAGCCCCCCTGTTCCCGTGGACTCTGGGTGGTCCAACATGAGCAGACCCAGGGGGTCCGCCTCTGTGCAGGGCACAGGATGCCGGGGGCGGGGAGGGGAGGGCCTTCCTCCCTACCCTGCTGGGCAGTGCCACTGTCCCCTTCCTGCTTCTCAGATGTCTCAAGTGCAATGATGACCCCTTCCCCTCCTTGGCCCAGGGCAACCCATCCCTGCTGCAGCGGGGCTGTCGGGCCAAGCAGGCAGGGCCTAGGGGCCAAGCTGGAAAGGCCAGCAGTGGCCTCTCCCAACACTCTTGGGGACCAAATATATTTAATGGTTAATGGACTTGTCCCGAGTCTGACAGCCAGAGCAGTGGAAAGGGCCAGGACTGGGGCCCGAGGGTAGTTGATCAGCACCGTTGACTCAGTATAACTCAAGACGCTGCCGTCTGCACAGACATTTTTAAAAGAGAAAGAAAACATTGTTGTCTTTTCTCCCTCTCACTGTAACTAGTGATAAAATTCCCAGTCTTTATCACTGCCTTTCCTTCAGAAGCACGTCTAGAAGAGAATAGCTTGTCCTACACTGGTCTACACTGGTGGCTGAATTTCCTTGTATTCCTAACTATTTTGTATATGCTGCATTTAGACTTACTTATGGCAAAGAAGGCATTTTTTTTTTTTAAGGAAACAAACTCTCAAGAAATCATGAAGTTATATTAAAGCTACATATGCCTAAAAAGCTCTGAATTCAGGTCCCAGTTGCTGTCACAAAGGAGTGGACAGAACTCCCATCCCCGCCCTTTTTTTATAAATGAAAGTGCCTTAGCATGGTTACAGCTGTCACCACTACAGTGAGCTGGTTTACAGATGTTTTCCACTGAGCGTCACAATAAAGAGATCCTTGTGCTACGAGACACGTGTCTGGGGGCTGTCTGTGCACGGGAGCAGGGGGCCTAGAAGGCACTGCATCTGGATTCCCCTGGAAGGGACTGTGCTCTGCTTCTGCAGCAGGTACCTCCTTTGTGCGATTTCTGGAAGCTTCCAGGAGTGCAGCATCGTTGGGGCCCAGGCTTTAATAGGGGGTGGTGGTCATGCAGAAAGGCAGGCTGGCCAGATTCAAGGATGCTACAAGTGTCTTATAAATCTCGATTGCTTTCAGTTACTGAGCACCTACAATGTGTTGGACACTGAGCTGGCTCAGGGGCTAGAGACACCAGCTTCTCAGAGGTTCCTTAGTCCAGACAAGGCAAAGCCTGCCCTTTGGAGGTTCGTCCCATGGGCTGTAGAAGCAGAAATGAGGGAGTTGGTGCCTAAGCCTGTGGACTGTCAGCTTTTGTTCATTCTTTCAACAAAGGCTGGGTGTAAACCAGGCCCCTCACCAGGCACTGGGAGTGTGAGGGCAGTAAAGACAGATGTCCCTGCAGTTGCAGGTGAGAGGGGAGGGAGGAAAAGGCTCTCCTTAGAGAAGGGATTGGGCTCGCACTCGATTCAAGGTGTGGACTCTAGCAGCCTATCTGCATGCAGGCCTCCGCTCCCCTGCCAACCCAGGTCACTGTTTGGCCAGCCTGGTTGCTCGGGAGAGCTGCAGGCTCCTGGACTGGATGCTTGCCAGGCCTCCAGCAGCTGACCCGTCCAGCCTCTGAGCAGTTGCACTTTCAGGCCCTGGGAAAGGAGCGGCAGGAGGTGATGTGAGAGGTGGGTGGGGGCCAGCACTGGAGTCTGGCGCCCTTCTTCCTGTCAGGGGCCACTCCCATGGTTCTGGGGGCCTTCCCCGCCTCTCCCAGCTGGTGGTGCCTGCAGCGTTCCTTGGCTGTGGCTGCACCCCTCCATCCTGCCTGTCTCTCCATGGCCTCCACCTACTCTCTCTTGTCTCTGTGTCTCTTATAGGGACTGGTGATCAATGTTGATCTCAAGATATTTCACTTAAAGGATTTTCAGAGACATTTTTCCACCTACGGTCAATACACAGTTGCAGAGATTAGGTCGTGGACATACTATTTGGGGAGCCACCATTTAAGTCACTACAGGACCCACAGATATTAGTTCTCCCCCTTGAGGTCCTACGGATTGGCTGTTCACCTTGTGCCTGGGAATGCTGGAGGGTGCCCGCCTCTGCACATCAGGAGGAAGGGAGCAGTCGCTGCCTGACCACCCACCGTGCACAAGCATGAGAAAGTCCCTTGTGGAAGGGTGGGGTCCTGGCTCCCTCTCCAGGCATCCACATGTGTCTCTGGAGCCTAAAGCATTCTAATGCCTCCCCCCATCCAGCCTCTCTTGTTCCCCCTGCTCATCCCTCCTCACTGCTGGCCCCTGAAGTGGACCATCCACCCTGGTCCCCGCAAGTGCTCACCTCTTCATTTGCCTCCACTGAGCAGACGACTTTCCCACTGGTCTCTGACTGCTGGCATTAGAGACCTCTTCATCCCTAACTCTGCTCAATTGCTTATTTTTTCCAGAAAATTCCAAATCTTGCATCCAGACTATGGTTATGAGCACAAAAGCCGGCTTTTGCACGTACCTGGCAAGTGTCTGGCCCACTGGTTCTGTGCTGAGAATGTCAATCCAATGTGCTACGTGCAAGGCCCCTGCACAGGGCCCTCTGTACCCAAATGAAACTACACTAATCACAAAAGAAGAGGGTAGACCTTATCACCTAGATTCCATCTTATTTTTCCTGGGGACCCCAGTGGGCTTTGCCAGTGACACTGGTGATTTCTGGTATTGGAAGAGTCTGTTTTTAGAAGTCAGTTTATCAGTTAAATCTTGACTACTAATGGAAAGGATGGGCATGTGGATAATTAAAATCGATGAACCACTGGAAGGGAGACAAGTTGATAAAGTAGAAGGAACCTTGAACTCCCCTCCCCTCAGGAGCACACCAAAAATCACGACTAACTGCTGAACAACTATTGACAAAAAAGACTGGAATCTACAAAAAAAATACATCCAAAGACCTAAATGAGGAGAAATCATGAGACAGTAGAAGGTGTGTGCCCACAATATAGTCAAATCCCATCTCACCTGGGTGAGCACTTCACAAACGAGAATAATGATGCTGCAGAAGCCCTACAGAAGCAAGAGCTCTGAGCCCTGCACTAGTCTTCCCAGCTTAGGGGTCTGGCATCAGGAGGAGGAGCCCCCAGACCACTTGGCTTTCAAGGCCAGTGGCGCTTGATTGTAGGAGCTCCACAGGACTGAGGGAAAGACTCCACTCTTGGAGGGTGCATGCCAGATGTCACACACCAGGACCCAGGGCAAAAGCAGTGACTCACTCCATAGCAGCCTGGGCCAGACCTAGCTGCTGGTCTTGGAGGATCTCCTGGGGAGGTGGGAGCAGCTGTGGCTCTCTCTGGGGTCATAAAATCTGGTGGTGCACATAGCAGGGAGTGTTCACCTATGTGAACTCGCTGCAGGCAGGTATCCTGGGTCCTTGGCACTGAGACCTGGTCTCACCCTGCTACTAAAAATCCTCAGGCCACACAGCCAACAGGTTGGGAACACAGGCCCACCCATCAGCACACAGGTTTCCCAGACTTCCTGAGCCCACAGCCACTTCTTGACAGAGCCCTGTCCCAACGGAGGGCCAAGACCTGCCTCCATTCACCAGTGGGCAGACGCTGGCCCCTCCCTGCAGGAAGCCTGCACAAGCCTCTCCACCAGCCTCACCCACCAGGGGGCAGACACCAGAAGCAGGAAAACTGATCTTGTAGCCTATGGAAGTGAGTGTGCAAACGCAGGTCAGAACTATCTGCACCAGCTGGTTCCTGGCCCTTGGGTGATGAGAGGGGAGTATATTGCTGGGACTCAGGACATTTCAATTCAGTTCAGTCGCTCACAAACGGCCAATTGTCCAAAGCTGAGAAATATAACTCACCCACTACATACAAGTAGAAATTTAAACAAAGTGAGACGGCAAAGAAATACGTTCCAGATGAAGGAAAAAGATAAAATCCCAGAAGAACGAAGTGATGTGGAGATAGGCAATCTACCTGAGAAAGAGTTCAGGGTGATGATTGTAAAGGTGATCCAAGAACTTGGGAAAAGAATGGATAAACAGAATGAGAAGTTAGAAATTTTTAGCAAAGAATTAGAAAAGAAAAAAAACAGAGTTGAAGAAGACGATAACTGAAATGAAAAATACACTAGAAAGAATCAGTAGCAGAATAAATGAGGCAGAAAAACGAATCAGTGAGTTGGAAGAGAGGTAGAAACCACTGCTCTAAAAAATGAAAAGAAATGAGAGTTTAATGGACTTTTGGGACCATATCAGATGGACCAACATTTGCATTGTAGGACTCCCAGAAGGAGAAGAGAAAAGGCCTCAGAAAATATTTGAAGAGATATCAGCTGAAAACTTCCCTAACATGAGAAAGGTAACAGTTACTCAAGTTCAGAGTGAAACATAACTCACCCACTATATACATAAAAATACAAATAGAAATTTAGAAATAGAAATAGGGAGTCCCATACAGGATTAACCAGGAGGAACATGCTGAGACAAATAATAATTACACTGAAAAAGAAAAAGAGAAAATATTAAAAGCTACAAATAATATACAAGGAGGACATCCCCGATGGTCCGATAGTTTAGAATCTGCTTTCCCATGCAGGGGACACGGATTCAATCCCTGATCTGGGAAGATTCCACTTGCTGTGAGGCAACTGAGCCCAAGCACCACAGTACTGAGGCCATGCTCTGCAACAGAAGCCACTGCAGTAAGCCCACGCTCCACAAGGAAGAGCAGCCCCTGCTTGCTGCGACTGGAGAAAGCCTGCGCACAACAGCAAAACCCCAGTGCAGCCAAAGCAGCGGCAATAACAAATTTAAAAAAGACACAGCACTGCTGTCAAGGAGCCACAGTCTGAGGGGAGACGGGAGAGGCAGACCTGTTTCAGGATGCATCACTGTGAGAAAAACTATGCATATACTAGGGAACATTCATAAGACTGTCAGCTAATCTTTTAGCAGACACCCTGCAGGCCAGATGGGAGTGCCACTGTATATTTAAAGTTATGATAGGGAAAACCTACAACCAAGGATACTCTTCCCTGCAAGGCTCTGATTCAGATTTGTTGGAGAAGTAAAAATCTTCACAGATAAGCAAAAGCTAAACGGATTCATACCAACAATCCAGCTTTACAACAAATACTAAAGAATTTCTCAAGGGAAAACAAAAGACCACAATTAGGAATCAAGAAAAATTATGGAAAAGCTCACTGGTAAATGCCAACATACAGTAAAGGCAGGAAACTATTCACATACAAATATGATATCAAAACAAATAATCATGATAGGAGGAGGGTACAAATGCAAGGTATTTAAATGCATTTGAAATTAAGAGACCACCTTAAAATGATTATATATACATATATATAGAGAGAGAGACTGCTATACCAAAACCTAAAGGTAACAAATCAAAAATCTATAATGAGTTTACACACAGAAAAGAAAAAAGAATCAAAACACAACACTGAAGATATTCATCAAATCATAAGAGAATAAAAGAGGAAAAGGGAAAAGAAAGACCTATTTAAAAAAATTCAAAACAACAACATAAGAACACTCATCTCAATAATTACCTTGAATGTAAACGGACTAAATGCTCCACCAATAGACATAGATTGGCTGAATGGATAAAAAAAAATAAGACCAATATTTATGCTGTCTACAAGAGACCCACTTCAGATCTAGAGACACATATAGACTGAAAGTGAAGGGATGGAAAAAGGTATTCCATGCAAATGGAAAGCAAAACAAAGCTGGAGTGTGGGGGCTTCCCTGGGGGCTCAGTGGTAAAGACTCTGCCTGCCAATGCAGGAGACACAAGTTCAGTACCCGATCCGGGAAGATCCCACGTACTGTGAAGCAACTAAGCCGGTGTATCACAACTACTGAGCCCTAGAGAGTCCGAGAGCTGCAACTACAGAGCCCACTGAAGCCCGTGTGCCCTGGAGCCTGCGGCCCCCAACAAGAGAAGTTGCCACAGAGAGAAGCCTGCACACCACTAGTGAGCTGTCCCCACTTGCTGCAACTAGAGAAAAGCCCACACAGCAACTAAGACCCAGCACAACCAAAAATAAAAGAGAGGAATAAATAGAATTATATACATACGAAAAAGAAAGCTGGAGTAGTAACACTCAGATCAGACAAAATAGCCTTTAAAACAGAGACTGTTACAAGAGANGAAGAGCAGCCCCTGCTTGCTGCGACTGGAGAAAGCCTGCGCACAACAGCAAAACCCCAGTGCAGCCAAAGCAGCGGCAATAACAAATTTAAAAAAGACACAGCACTGCTGTCAAGGAGCCACAGTCTGAGGGGAGACGGGAGAGGCAGACCTGTTTCAGGATGCATCACTGTGAGAAAAACTATGCATATACTAGGGAACATTCATAAGACTGTCAGCTAATCTTTTAGCAGACACCCTGCAGGCCAGATGGGAGTGCCACTGTATATTTAAAGTTATGATAGGGAAAACCTACAACCAAGGATACTCTTCCCTGCAAGGCTCTGATTCAGATTTGTTGGAGAAGTAAAAATCTTCACAGATAAGCAAAAGCTAAACGGATTCATACCAACAATCCAGCTTTACAACAAATACTAAAGAATTTCTCAAGGGAAAACAAAAGACCACAATTAGGAATCAAGAAAAATTATGGAAAAGCTCACTGGTAAATGCCAACATACAGTAAAGGCAGGAAACTATTCACATACAAATATGATATCAAAACAAATAATCATGATAGGAGGAGGGTACAAATGCAAGGTATTTAAATGCATTTGAAATTAAGAGACCACCTTAAAATGATTATATATACATATATATAGAGAGAGAGACTGCTATACCAAAACCTAAAGGTAACAAATCAAAAATCTATAATGAGTTTACACACAGAAAAGAAAAAAGAATCAAAACACAACACTGAAGATATTCATCAAATCATAAGAGAACAAAAGAGGAAAAGGGAAAAGAAAGACCTATTTAAAAAAATTCAAAACAACAACATAAGAACACTCATCTCAATAATTACCTTGAATGTAAACGGACTAAATGCTCCACCAATAGACATAGATTGGCTGAATGGATAAAAAAAAATAAGACCAATATTTATGCTGTCTACAAGAGACCCACTTCAGATCTAGAGACACATATAGACTGAAAGTGAAGGGATGGAAAAAGGTATTCCATGCAAATGGAAAGCAAAACAAAGCTGGAGTGTGGGGGCTTCCCTGGGGGCTCAGTGGTAAAGACTCTGCCTGCCAATGCAGGAGACACAAGTTCAGTACCCGATCCGGGAAGATCCCACGTACTGTGAAGCAACTAAGCCGGTGTATCACAACTACTGAGCCCTAGAGAGTCCGAGAGCTGCAACTACAGAGCCCACTGAAGCCCGTGTGCCCTGGAGCCTGCGGCCCCCAACAAGAGAAGTTGCCACAGACAGAAGCCTGCACACCACTAGTGAGCTGTCCCCACTTGCTGCAACTAGAGAAAAGCCCACACAGCAACTAAGACCCAGCACAACCAAAAATAAAAGAGAGGAATAAATAGAATTATATACATACGAAAAAGAAAGCTGGAGTAGTAACACTCAGATCAGACAAAATAGCCTTTAAAACAGAGACTGTTACAAGAGACAAAGAAGGACACCACATACGATTGTTTTAACTTTTTATTTTGTATTGAGATGTAGCCAATTAGCAATGTTGTGATAGTTTCAGGTAAATAGCAAAGGGATTCAGCCATACATATAGTGTATCCATTCTCTCCCAAACTCTCCTCCCATCCAGACTGCCACATCACATCCAGCCGAGTTCCATGTGCCGTGCAGTAGGTCCTTGTTGGTTATCCATTTTAAATATAGCAGTGAGAAGAACACTACATATGACTGAGGATTCAATCCAAAAAGAAGATATAAGAATTGTAAATTTATATGCACCCAATGTAAGAGCACCTCAAATATAAGGCAGAAGTTATCAGACATAAAAGGAAACACTGACAGTAACAAAATAATGTGTGTTTGTTAGTAGCTCAGTCATGTCTGACTCTTTGTGACCCCATGGACTGTAGCCCACCAGGCTCCTCTGTCCATGGAATTCTCCAGGCAAGAATACTGGAGTGGCTAGCCATTCCCTTCTTCAGGAGATCTTGCCAGCCCAGGGATGAAACGTGGGTCTCCTGCATTGCAGGCAGATTCTTTACCATCTGAGCTAGTGGGGGACTTTAACACTCCACTTACACCAATGGACAGATCATCTGGACGGAAGATTAATAAGGAAACACAGGCCTTAAATGGCACATTAGACCAGATGGACTTTATAAGCATTTCGTCTGAAAGCAGCAGAAAATGAACTCTTTTCAAATGTACACGCAACTATCTCCGGGACAGATCACATGCTGGATTACAAGGCTGCTGCTGCTGCTGCTAAGTCGCTTCAGTCGTGTCCGACTCTGCGCGACCCCATAGACGGCAGCCCATTGGGCTCCGCCATCCCTGGGATTCTCCAGGCAAGAACACGAGTGGGTTGCCATTTCCTTCTCCAGTACATGAAAGTGAAAAGTGAAAGCGAAGTTGCTCAGTCGCGTCCGACTCAGCGACCCCATGAACTGCAGCCTACCAGGCTCCTCCGTCCATGGGAGCTCCCAGGCAAGAGTACTGGAGTGGGATGCCACTGCCTTCTCCGGATTACAAAGCAAGCCTTGGTAAATTTAAGAAAACTGAAATCATATCAAGCATCTTTCCAACCACGACACTATGATACTAGAAATCAGCTACAATAAATAAACTGCAAAAAACACAAACATGTGGATTTTAGCCCTGGTATGTTTCACTCAGACTTTCCACTGGGATTACTAAAACATCATGTATTTGTACCATTTTTCAGGTGAGAAAACTGAACACTGTGACAAGCCCCTTGCTGAGACTACTTTAGTTGAATAAGGACCTGAAGCAGAAACAAACTCCTGGCCCCTGTGGCCTATTAGATGAAGGCCAAATCCTATGGGTCCCTCCCTTGATCTTTGATGCTCATCATAACCCTGCCCCAGCCCGTTTGTCCCACCTCATCTTCTGCTGTTCTGGCCATCACCCCAATAGGCCACCCCTTCTCCTTGCCTCCACACTTTCACACTGCAATACTTCGTGTCAAGTGGAAAAACGTCAGGTAGAAGTAGGTCCAAATATCTACTCTGTTACCTGCTGTGTGACCTTGGGCAAGTCACTTAACCTCTCTGAGTCTCCCTTTCCTTGGCTGTAAAGTGAAGAAAGGTCTAAAAGGCCCAGGTATCAGTCTAGCACCTACCTGCCACACTGTAGACTAATTAATGTGCAATAATTGAAGGAAGGAAGAGGGGCATTTACTGTGCCCCCAACGAGTGCCAGACCTGTGGAGACACTGGGGATAGTGTGGCGAACTGGCAGACATAGTTGTTGCTTTTCTGGAGAATTTTCTCGAATGGGCTGCAGATGTGGCTAATGGCAGCAAAAAGTGAAGTAACCGGGGCTTTGTAACTATGGGCAGGATTTCTCCCAAGCTGAGGGCCTTGGGCCAGGGCCGAGGGTGGGAAGCACCCTAATGTGACAGCAGAGGAGAGGAGGCTTTGAACTCCACAGCCCTCCCAGGCCCCTCCCCAACCCCATTCACTCACCTTCAGTGGTGGGAGCCTGAATCTGCTTACAGGCTTCCCTGTAAGTGGCACCCCTAGCACTTAGCAGTTGGAGGAAGCGAGTTCGGAGAGCTGCAGAGAAGGCCGATGAGAGGAGAGGCCTTTATAGGCGTCACCCGTGCAGTGAGGCCCAGCCCAGCGGCCCTTGGCAACACCCCAGCCTCCAGTGGGCCCCTCTCCGGCCACTCTCTGTGGGACGAAGGGCTGAGCAAACGAGCCCGAACTCTCCACTTGTCTCTGCTTCTCAAACCCACACACACTTGATCATAAAAGGAGTAGGTGGGAGCGGGGAGGGGGTCAAGGGTTAACCAGAGGCCTCTCAACAATCACTTCAGGTCTCCGTTGTTTTCTTCAGAAATCTTGGGAATTTTGCTTTCCACCCTCTGGTACATCAGTCTGTTTGCCTGGAACCGCATTCCCTCACCTCCTGCCACCAAGGAGTACATCTGACGGCAGGGAGGGTCCCCTTCCTTTCTAGCCGTGGCTTCCGTCAGTCCCTGGCACAGTCGGTCCCCACAGACATGCTCCCCGCTCCTTACAAGGCAGCCTTCCCGTCCTCTCCTCCTGGATTGTACCCCCCACCGTGTCACCGAAGTCCTCTGAACCCGACCTCACTCTGTGCCGCAGCCATTTGTTTCTCCGACTGCCTCAGCCTCCGCGTGTGGCCTCTCCCGAGGGCAGGGCCACAGGCTGCCACCCTCTGTGCCCCCAGTCCTCAGCACAGGCCTAGGCTTTAGGTGGACCATGCGGGGGGAAATTAGAGAATGAATGAATGAATAGGAAGGGTGGTGGCCACTTAGGGGCTGTTGTCAGCTTTCCAGAGATGTCCATACCCTCAGCTGGGAAATCTGTGAACATGCTGCCTTAAAAGGCAAATGATTCCTTGCAGGAGTGTTTACATTAAAGATCTGGTGATAGGAGGAAATTCTGCCCTGGATTGCAGATTCATCCTGGACTTGAAAGTTCTGCTATCCCTTCCTGACAGCCTGCCTGGCAGACTTCAGACCTGTCTGGCCCTCCCACAGCTGCAGAAGCCAGTTCCTCACCATCAATCCATCCATCACTCAGTACTGTCCACTGAAGAAAAACACAACCTAAAAGTTGAGAATTACTTTCTATTAATTCAGTGACCTTACTGAGATGAGTCCAAGAGCCAGTCTCTCGGGAGCTCTGCAGGGCTGTTCTAAAGAGGTAAAGGAGGAGACAAGATGTATAGGAGTTTTTGCTGAAAAAAGAAACAGCCTCCAATCCCCTCCGGGGGAAAAAAAAAAAAAACAACCATGTAGTAGAACATCAAATAATTACTGCTAATCAAGAATTTATGGTTACTGAAGGGGAAGGGGTGTAGTGGGATAAATTAGAGGTTTAGAATTAACGGATAAACACTACTATATATAAAATAGGTAACTGACAAGGACCTACTGTATAGCACAGGGAACTATACTCAATATTTTGCAATAACCTATAAGAGAAAAGAATCTGAAAAATACATACTCTTTGTATATATACATAACAGAATCACTGTACTATATACCTGAAACTAGCATGATGTTGGAAATCAACCACTCTTCAATTTAGAAAACTTGAGGAACACAGACTCTAGAAAGTTCTGTTTGTTTTCTGCCTGGGGTCCCCTTGAAGTGATGTAGATCTTTGGTGAAATGCTCAGAGGGGCACCATGGAGGGATGCAGAAATCGGAGCAAGAGAGGTCATACGTGACGCGGTGTCACAGCCTCTCCCCTCCACATGCCAACAAAGGGCAGTTGGAGAGACGGCAAGAGGTCAGGGCTGGTGTCATGAACTCGGCTCCCTGATCATGTGATTGCTGGGCAATTAAAAAGGTGTTGGTTTCCTATTAAGGTTTTTAAAGATAAATGCAGAGGAAACAGATCTCGAGACATGAACAAGTTGGTGACACTTCTTCTGTATTTAACAGTGGTACTTGAAGCTTTGTGACTCATCTTGAGCCAAGAGGGAGAATTTAGGGAAGAAAATGACATGTTTTGAATACAAGAGGGTTTAAGGATTTCTCTTCCTTTGGGAAAATGGCATAGTCCAGACAAAAGACTAAAACAAGTCAGGAGACCAGCCCAGTTTTGCCTCTTTGTCTCGCTTTCCCTCTAACAAGGTGCCTTGTTTTCTTGGCCCCGCACTGTCCTGGTAGGGGCCAAGTCCAGCCCCCCTACAGACTCTCATAGGTCCGGGTGAGCTCTTCCAATTTCTTCTCCAGCTCTGCGGCCAGCTGCCTCATCCTTTCCGCTGACTCTGCCTTTGCCCCTTCATGCAAGTGCTTTGCCTCTTTCACCAGGAAGGCCACATCCAACAGGAGGGCAACACCTGCCGTGGCTGCACCCACGATCCGGGCGCTTTTGGTCATTGCCAGAGCCGTGCCTCCAAATGCTCTCTGCACCTGCTTGCCGGTTCGGGCGGAGACTTGCCCTGCAGTCATGAAGCGCTTAGCGTGGGATGCTAAGCGAGGGTTGACTTTGGCCAGCTTGATGGCACGAACATTTTTCCCAATGCCTTTCAAGGCTTGGATTAAGTTATTTGTGGAGGAAACGATCTGGGTTGTCCTCTTACATAAAACCTCTGGAAACGCCTGCTCTTTATTGATATCTATTGGCACAAGGCGACTGGCTTCGATTTCTGCTGATGATCTGCTTACCTGTTCCACAATGCTGGTGGACACACTGGTCACAGCAGCTGCCGCTCCCAGCCCTAACCCAGTGGCCGAGAGTCCCAGACTGATGCCTGCTGTCACGGGTGCCAGAGCCAGGCCAAGGACGGTCAGGACGCCAGACACAGCGCCAGCAGAGTTGGCCACCACGTTGGAGATGGTGCAGTTCCTGTGCACCTTGTCGACCTTGTCTGCCAGCGCATGGAGCTTTGCTATGCTCTCCTCCAGCTCCCTTTTCACTCGAGGAAACTCCTCCAAAAACCTCTGCCTGTCCAGCTGGTCTTGTTGTAGCCTGTCTTGGTCGTCCTCTACCAAGTCTGTTTTCAGCCTGTCTTGGTCCTCCTCTACCAAGTCTGTTTTCAGCTCCAGCAGATACTCGTGTAGTGCGTCTGCCTCTTCCCTGTAACAGTGAACATCAAGCGAGTCCATAAAATGGGCTTGACAAGAGCTATCCTGTGTAGACCACAGATATTTTATTACAAATCACAAGGAAAGAATTTTACAAATGTAAAATGTTTTTCAACATTAAACATGTCTGGACATTGTAGACGCTCCATATACTTTATTCAGTCATGGGAAAAATCAGCAAAGGTCATCTTAGAATATGCTTAACTTCAGAGAGGTATTTGATAAAGATGCCTCAGAGGCAGGTCAACACCAACACTTCCAAAGAGTTTCTAGAGTGGGAAGGCCACAGAGAAACAAAGAGAAGTGGGATTAGAGGAGAAAACCTTCATTCAAGGGCCTCAGTGTCTAGTGAGGAGTCACCCTGCTCTTTGCCCTTGGCTACTGGAAAGTGGTCCTTAAGCCCCTAGACTATTCTGGCTGATAGGAATGTCCTCCTCCGCCTGGGACTTTAGACACTGGACAGTCTGACAAAGTGACGTAATGGGGCCTTGGCTCACATGGTATCAGTTCTGACCTCTGGAGGAGCTGGACTCTAGGGCATTAGTCTGACCTCTGGGTGGGGGCTGGAGAAAACAGGTCAGGATAACTTGTTGTTAAATAGGGTGAGGGTCCGTGGTGGGCAGTGTTCAGTGTGTCCTGCCACACACTGAATCCAGGACAGTAACGCATCCTGATGAAAATGGAAGCTTCGTGTGTGAAACCTGCAGACTCTGCCCTGTGGCTGATGAGAACCTTCATCCTTCCCTGTAACAAACTGTAACTGGGATCATGAAGCTTTCAGTGAGTTCTGTGCATCCCTCTAGGGAATTTTCAGACGTTCAGGTAGCTTTGGGAACCCCCAAACTTGCCATTGGTGTCAAACGTAAGGACAGTCCTGGAGACTGTGCCCTTGTAATTTACAGATTGGCTAACTCCGTGCACATAGAATTTTTTTGAAACACATTACTCAGAGCTATAAGGACCCTTAAAGGTCATTTTGGCTGGCATCTGCTCTCCTCCAAGCCTGATACCCTTGGCCTTCCCAGTGGCAGGTCACTGGATCTGTCCACTGCCCCAAGGGACAGAGAGATGTGCTATGAGCCTGTTTCCCTTGGGCTCTCCAGCCCATCTTTCTGACTCCTGACCCGTCACCCAGCACCCTGATTTCTCAGGGGTCACCAGTCTAACTCACACTTTATCTGTGACAACTTCACCTGCCTGCCCTCCAAGGCTGTGTGCAACTTTATGGGACCTCAAAAGATTCGAGAGACTCGAGGAAATGCCCATCTGAACGGCTGAGCCTGAAGAGACCGGCACTTGCAAGGCTGGTGGAGGAAGTGTTTTCCTCTGGTGGGGATGCGCGAGGCTCCTGAGAATCCCTCCAATGGAGGAAGTGTTTTCCTCTGGTGGGGATGCGCAAGGCTCCTGAGAATCCCTCCAATGGAGGAAGTGTTTTCCTCTGGTGGGGATGCGCAAGGCTCCTGAGAATCCCTCCAATGGAGGAAGTGTTTTCCTCTGGTGGGGATGCGCAAGGCTCCTGAGAATCCCTCCAATGGAGGAAGTGTTTTCCTCTGGTGGGGATGCGCAAGGCTCCTGAGAATCCCTCCAATGGAGGAAGTGTTTTCCTCTGGTGGGGATGCGCAAGGCTCCTGAGAATCCCTCCAATGGAGGAAGTGTTTTCCTCTGGTGGGGATGCGCAAGGCTCCTGAGAATCCCTCCAATGGAGGAAGTGTTTTCCTCTGGTGGGGATGCGCAAGGCTCCTGAGAATCCCTCCAATGGAGGAAGTGTGTTCCTCTGGTGGGGATGCGCAACGCTCCTGAGAATCCCTCCAATGGAGGAAGTGTTTTCCTCTGGTGGGGATGCGCAACGCTCCTGAGAATCCCTCAAATGACACACAATCGCAGCCACCCATTGTGACTCTGGAGGGCTCACTGAGCCACACATCCTTCCACTGTCAGAGTGACTCCACGTAGATTAGAAGAGGGTCCCAGATGGAAGGAGAACCCAGGTCCCAGGCAGGGTGTGCAGACACGGTCACCCATGCAGGGCCCTCTAGCCCAGCATGAGGGGATCCTGTCAGGGAGGGAAGAAATGTCCCTCTCGCTCCAACTCAGGGGGCCTCTGCTAGGGTCACAGTCCCTTCAGTTCTGTGTCCTCGGGGCCTACTCTCCTCACTCTAGTCCTGGCCCTGCTGCCCAAGCTTACCTACTAGTCCTCCAACCTGGACCCTCTGCTCCACTGTTGCCCCTGGGTCTGACCCTGGTCCAGGCCTCCCTGGGACTTTGGATGAGATGATTCCATTTAGTTCCCCACCTCTGACCCTGCAGTTCACTCTGAGGCCATCACCACAATCCATCAGATTGAATTGCTATTCCCACTGGACACAGGACAGATCTGGGGCTCCAAGACATAAGCCCAGAGCCCCAGAGCCGGGCAGGGCTAGAGCCAGGACCCCACCAGCTCCACCCAGTTCCTCTCCAGCCTCTCTGCCATATGAGCAAGCTGGATCCTGCAGGGTTGGTACAGTCCCTAACATGGGGAATGAAAGCACTCTAGTCAGAATCCCCAGGAACAGAAAGTGATGGTGTCAGGATTTTCCGATTTACCCTAAATAGGGTCCCATCTGGTTTTCATCACCAGGAAAAAGGACCTGGGCCCCTGTCTCTTCCCATAAAGCTCATTTTAAAGGTTAACGCTGAACACCTGCTCTGTGGGCCTCCCTGGTAGCTCAGCTGGTAAAGAGTCCGCCTGCAGTGCAGGAGACCCCGGTTTGATTCCCAGGTCAGGAAGGTCTCCTGGAGAAGGGATAGGTTACCCACTCCAGTATTCTTGGGCTTCCCTGGTGGCTCAGACAATAAAGAATCTGTTTGCAATGCAGGAAACCTGGGTTAGAACCCTGGGCTGGGAAGATCCCCTGGAGGAGGGCATGGCAACCCACTCCAGTATTCTTGCCTGGAGAATTCCATGGACAGAGGAGCCTGGTGGGCTATAGCCCGTGGGGTTGCAAAGAGTCGGACACGACCGAAGCAACTAAGCACCGCACAGCGCACCTACTCGGTGTCAGTCATTATGGAAGCACTTTGCATGCATGATCTCAGTGTCCTCACAATAAAGCTGAACAGATGACGAAACTAAGGCCAAGAGTAGATTGATAACTTGTCCAAGGCCACGTAACCTGCCCTCTTCTCTACACGTTTCATCTCTTCTCAACCTGAGCCTGTTCACTACCAGAAAAGGACATGGAGGAAACATTCCTCATGGAATCTTGAGAAGGAACATCCTCGACACCAACCACAGTCCTGCCTGGAGGAGGTGTGCCTGCCAGGAGGCAGCTACCCTGGTGCAGGGGGATACGGTGACATTTCTGATGCACCTGTGCATGTTACCTGGACAAATCAGCCTCAGCCACAAAACTCTCCCAGGCTTCCTCTTCAGTGAGCAGGAGTTCCAGCTGTTCTCTGCTCACTGTGTCCTGCAAATACTGAATGATATCCTCAAAAAAGTTTTCACTGTCTAGATGGAAAAAAAGTAAGATTAGAGGAAATAATGACAGAATCTAAATGGTATTAAGTATAAACTGGTTAATCTTCCTGAGCAGCAGTCATCTGGGGTTCCTGTTGATGGATTCACCTGGGGCTATGGGTGGACTATGTCCACCTCTTACCCAATTCTTAAGTTGAAGCTCAAGCTCCCCACCCCCATGACCCGTAGAAGATAGGACCTTTAAGGAGATAATTATAGTGAAATGAGATAACAAGTGGGGGCCCTAATCCAATAAGACTGGCATCCTTATTTGAAGAAGAGATACCTGAAATCTTCCTTCCTCTCTTTCCTGCAGCATAAAGCGCTGTTATTTTTTCTTATCTATTCTGCTTCACTAAGCGTGAAAGGAATCCAGGGCACACATGGAAGGAATCCACAGCACTAACTGTGTATTGATTGATTGGGGTGGGAGTGAGTGGGAGAAATAACTGAGTACCTGGGCCTCTGCAGCGGTGTTTGAGATCAATAGAGCCAGTACTGAGTACTGCCTGAGGCAGTCGCACCTGGTAAACAGGTGTTTATACATGGGAGCACTGAACAGACGCCTGAACACAGCATGGAGGAAGGAGGATCCTGGAGGAGGGGGAGAGGTTTCCACCTGGAACTAACATATTTCAAGTAGAAGGGACAGCACTGCTCTAGGCAGGGCCTAGTATGTGGCCCAGGCCACGCCCGTTGCTGTTCAGTGGATAGGTCCTGTCCGACTCTTTGCAGCCCTAGGTACTGCAGCATGCCAGGCTCCTCTGTCCTCCACGATCTCCTGAAGTTTGCCCAAATTCATATCCATGGAATCAGTGATGCCATCAAACCATCTTATCCTCTGTCACCCCCTTCTCCTTCTGCCTTCAAACTTTCTCAGCAACAGGGTCTTTTTAAGTGAGTCAGCTTCAGTGTCAGTCCTTCCAATGAATATTCAGGACTGATTTCCTTTAGGATTGACTGGTATGATCTCCTTGCAGTCCTAGGGACTCTCAAGAGTCTTCTCCAGCACCACAGTTTGAAAGCATCAAGTCTTCGGGGCTAAGCCTGCTTTATGGTCCAACCCTCACATCCGTACATGGCTACTGGAAAAACCATAGCTTTGACTATACAAACCTTAGTCAGAATGGCCCTCTATCCACTCCAGTATTCTGGCCTGGAGAATTCCATGGACTATATAGTCCATGGGGTCGCAAAGAGTCGCACATGACTGAGCGACTTGTGAGTGACTTTCATCACCATCATCATCACACAAAATTAAAAGGAGGTTTCTTTTAAAATTCTGTGTTGCCATGATGATACCTGATTCCACCTGAACTTAACTTTTCTCACAACTTGAGAGAACCAATGCATTTTTTTTCTCATGGAAATGCTTTTCTTAAGCTATGTCAATGAACTATGTATTTACCCTAGACTTTGTCTTTCTTCAAATCGGTTCCGCCTAAGACTCAGAACCGACTTGACAAACCAGTATGTTTTACTCAACAAACTAGTATGTTTTACTCATGCAAATGTTCTCTTAAGCTATGTTAATGAGACTATGTATTTGCTTGGAAATCTGCCTTTCTTCAAGATTCATGTCAATAGTTTATGGCCTGGGATGACTCACCTTGTGCCAATGTTATCTCAAAATACATGTGGCTGAGCGGCCTGGTGCCAGTATGAATTTTGAGACACTTCCTTTTACTAATTAGTAGTCTGCTAGTATGTATATAACTTCCTGCTAGAGACTAGCAGGGGGGTACTCTTTCTGCCCTCTTCTGATGTCTATGTCAGAAGCTTTCTCTATCTCTTTCATACTTTAATAAAACTTTATTACACAAAAGCTCTGAGCGATCAGGCCTTGTCCCTGGCCCCGGATTGAATTACTCTCCTCTGGAGGCCAAGAATCCCAGTGTCTTTCACGGTCAGCAACTTTTCATCTTGGGGGCTCATCTGGGATTCTTCGGGACAAGGTATGGATGCTTGCAGCTCTAGTTCTTTCTTCTCCTAGCAAACACATTTTCTGCTGTACTTTAATAACTCTATGGTGTGCTTGTGTGTGTGATTGACTGAAAGAGATACACACGTGTGAAACAAGAGCTGTGTCCTAATTTGTGGTTCCAAGGAGACCTCACACAGTTTATGGCAGAAACCCCACTGGGGGATTATACCGATCTGCTAATGTCAAGAGGCACCCAATGTCTCCTCCAGGGGAACGGCCAGAGATGGACAAAGTGTGTGGACCAAATTCACCTTTCTCCGTCAAACTTTCCAGTCTCTTTGATAATGTTCTCTTAAGCTATGTTAATGAGACTATGTATTTGCTTGGAAATCTGCCTTTCTTCAAGATTCATGTCAATAGTTTATGGCCTGGGATGACTCACCTTGTGCCAATGTTATCTCAAAATACATGTGGCTGAGCGGCATGGTGCCAGTATGAATTTTGAGACACTTCCTTTTACTAATTAGTAGTCTGCTAGTATGTATATAACTTCCTGCTAGAGACTAGCAGGGGGGTACTCTTTCTGCCCTCTTCTGATGTCTATGTCAGAAGCTTTCTCTATCTCTTTCATACTTTAATAAAACTTTATTACACAAAAGCTCTGAGCGATCAGGCCTTGTCCCTGGCCCCGGATTGAATTACTCTCCTCCGGAGGCCAAGAATCCCAGTGTCTTTCACGGTCAGCAACTTTTCATCTTGGGGGCTCATCTGGGATTCTTCGGGACAAGGTAAGGATGCTTGCAGCTCTAGTTCTTTCTTCTCCTAGCAAACACATTTTCTGCTGTACTTTAATAACTCTATGGTGTGCCTGTGTGCGTGATTGACTGAAAGAGATACACACGTGTGAAACAAGAGCTGTGTCCTAATTTGTGGTTCCAAGGAGACCTCACACAGTTTATGGCAGAAACCCCACTGGGGGATTATACCGATCTGCTAATGTCAAGAGGCACCCAATGTCTCCTCCAGGGGAACGGCCAGAGATGGACAAAGTGTGTGGACCAAATTCACCTTTCTCCGTCAAACTTTCCAGTCTCTTTGACCGTTTCATAACTTCTTGGGAATTAGAACTACTAACCTAATCTGTAGGATCATAGACTTTCAAGCGACTTGTAATCCATGCTGTTACTGTTACTTAGTTTGCAAACTTGGATTGTTAGTTAGGAAGTGCCTAGCCTTGCTAGGAGTCGAAAGTCTGGAAGCTCGATGGAGCTCTAGCTCCAAGAGCATCTCTCAGTTAAAGGTTACGCAGACAGGAAGTATAGCGGGCGTCTTCCTCTGCTAACACTAGCTTCTAGCGGACTAGAGGAGGCTCTCCAGTGGCTTTTGTCCCGACTCCTTAGATATTCTTGCTGTGGAAACTGGGAATGAACTGGAAGGATTGGCCCAAATAACTAGAGGGCAAAATCACTTTTTCCTCTCTGGCCAGCCCTTCACCGTCTCTTCTGCTATCACTTATGTTGGTGTGGTGATGCTTGGAAGGAACATCTTGATTTTATGTTCAGCCCTTTATGATTTACCGCTTTTGTGTTCAGGAATATACTCAGGGTTGTGCATAGGCACTCAGGAGATGACTGTTTCCCCTAGTGGTCTTAGGCTGGGAGGCATTCCAGAGGGTTACTCTGATTGCACCTCGGTTGGCATCAGAGGCAAGCAAAGGCTTTAATGGCGAAGAACTGGGTATTAGTCTGGGATGCCATCAGGTCTACCCCCAGTGCATCTCCACCCCGCCTCAGTGGTAGAATGGTAGGGATGGTAGTGGCATACCTGCATCAGTGAGAGAAAGGTTGACTCTGGCCAGGAAAGGAAGCTTAGGTGGAAGACCTGCCTCCATCCCCATCTAGGGCAGGGAGGGACGCCTCCGGTAGAAAGACGGTGCTGGTCACTTATTTCTCTCTTACAGATGGGAGCTAACAATTCCAGCCTCACTCCTTTGAAAAACTGGGATAGATTTGATCCCCAGAGCTTAAAGAAGACACGTCTGATCTTCCTATGAGATACTGCATGGCTATGGTATTCATTGGAGGATGGTGAACAGTGACTGGTTGGAGGGTCTCTTAATTACAATACTGTTTTACAATTAACAGGTCCTGTAGAAACGAGAAATGGGTAGAAGTAGCATATGTGTTGCCCTTTTTCTCTCTGTGAGACATGCCAAATTTATGTCCTAAGGGTATCGATTTGGGTAGGAAACTTTCAGCTCCCTACTCTGCTTTAAGACTTTACTTGGAAAGATGTAATGTATATTCTGGGACAGATGCTAACTCCTGACTCAAAAACTCGAGTTTTGGGGAAAGCTGTTGCCTATGGAGATGAATGGTTTGGTGATGAATCAGTAGAGAAGAGGGAGGATGAGATAGCTGCCCTCTCCACTGGGAATCAGGTGGTCCCAACTATAGAACCAGATTGGGATTATAACATGGCTAAAGGAAGATGGGATCAGAGTCATTTTGTGAGATGTGTTCTTGAAGGACTCAGGTGAGTGAATGCTAAGACTTTAAACTATGCCAAATTGGCAAACATAGAACAGGAAGAGAAGGAAGCTCCTGGTAAATTCCTCGATAGACTGAGGAAGCTCTTTGCAGATTCACTGAGATTGATCCTGAAAGTGAAGAGGGAAGAGTGATCTTGAAGGATAGAT
This sequence comes from Oreotragus oreotragus, assembly GCA_006410675.1. Classification (NCBI taxonomy): domain Eukaryota; kingdom Metazoa; phylum Chordata; class Mammalia; order Artiodactyla; family Bovidae; genus Oreotragus; species Oreotragus oreotragus. Next base: position 22,350 of record SJYX01015472.1, on the reverse strand, counting down.
TTCTCACTGAGTTGGCTCCAGATATCCACCCTAAGCTATTAAAACAGATGTATGGACCAAGTCAGTCTTTAGATAATCTGTTGCAACTGGCTCAGACAGTCTATTATGGCAGGGAATATGAGGAAAAGGAAAAGCAGAGAAAGACCAAGGAACAGGTGGAGGCCCTTGTAATGTCTGTCAGAACTGTTTTTTAACAGCTTGAGAAAAATACCAGGAGGGACCNGAAGGAAAGTTATGACCAACCTAGATAGCATATTGAAAAGCAGAGACATTACTTTGCCAACAAAGGTCTGTCTAGTCAAGGCTATGGTTTTTCCAGTAGTCATGTATGGATGTGAGAGTTGGACTATGAAGAAAGCTGAGTGCCAAAGAACTGATGCTTTTGAACTGTGGTGTTGGAGAAGACTCTTGAGAGTCCCTTGGACTGCAAGGAGATCCAACCAGTCCATTCTCAAGGAGATCAGACCGGGGTGTTCTTTGGAAGGAATGATGCTGAAGCTGGAACTCCAGGACTTTGGCCACCTCATGTGAAGAGTTGACTCATTGGAAAAGACTGATGCTGGGAGGGATTAGGGGCAGGAGGAGAAGGGGACGACAAAGGATGAGATGGCTGGATGGCATCACGGACTCAATGGACGTGAGTCTGAGTGAACTCCAGGAGTTGGTGATGGACAGAGAGGCCTGGTGTGCTGCGATTCATGGGGTCACAAAGAGTCAGACACAACTGAGCTACTGAACTGAACTGAATATGTATTAGCTATCATGGTCAATGACTTCTCTCTTTGCACCAGGCAACATTCCAAGTGTTTGGTAGGCATTCACTCACTTTTACTTCTCTTAATGAGCCTGTCTGTGAAAAAGGAAGCAGAAGCTCAGAGAGGTGAAGCAATTTACTCAAAGCACACAGCTAGTGCTAGAGGCAGAATCCAAGTCCAGGTTCCTGTCTCCTGAGCACACATTCTCACGCTATTCTGCTTCCCAATGTAGTAATATCAGTTAAAGACATTGATTAACTATCTAAAGAAATAGCTTTTCCTTGGGAGGGAATGAGCAGAACTCTCTGTACAAATTGATCTATTTTAACCATATGCACTTAGGAGTTTGGATTGTTTTAACTCTAAGACAGCAGCAGTCACTTTATAGCAGTCAGTAACCCACAAAATGGGTGGTTTCTAGTACCACTACCTTAAAGATGATTGAAGGTGGTTGAATTAAGTGCCAACAAGAAATAAGCCTGACTCCTGCTGTGACAACTGTCAGTGTAGGAGACATGTTTGTGGTGATGAAACCAACTTCTCTAGAAAAGTAGGAATGATAACAGGGTTAAACCAGAGTAACCAGTGTGAATTGTGGCCTTAAATAGACACACTGTCCAGCAGCATCTTGCCCACCCACATGTACACCCATGAGCTTCCTTCTGTCCGCTCAAAGGAATGAAGACCCCTTGCAGGGGAGATGAGCTCCACAGATCGGCATCTCTGCTACTTAAAGGGGCACCCACATATAACAATGATAATAAATAAAAAGATAATGATTACCATAAATATATTTCACTGGGCCAGGTTGAGTCTGTGAAAGGCCATGACTTCATAATAATATTTAAATGAGAGGACTTTTGAGAAAGTGTGGCCAGAAAGGGAGACATAAAGGTTAAAAAGCACGAAGATCCTCTGGAGAAGGGAATGGCAACCCACTCCAGTGTCCTTGCCTGGAAAATCCCATGGACCGAGGAGCTTGGCAAGCTACAGTCCATGGGGTCACAAAGAATTGGACATGACTGAGAGACTTTCACTTTCAGTGGTAATGCAGGCGACGCAAGACTCAAGAGACGTGGGTTCAGTCCCTGGGTTGGGAAGAACCCCGGAGAAGAAAATGGCAACCCGAACCAGTATTCTTGCCGGTCCCCTACTCTGCAGCATCCAGTCTAGAGCAGCCCTATTTCCTTAGCGCCTCCCCCAAATCCCCGTACCTGAGCCCGCATCCTAGCATCTTTGTTTCTAACACTTTCTCTCTGCAATAGCCAGGGTTACCCTTCAGGAAGAGTAACCATCAGCTTGTTCACTAGGGAGTGTGCCTGGTGGCGGAGGCTGCAGGCACTGACTGTGGATGGGAGAGAATTCGCACAGGCAGGCCCACCTCCAAGCAGCTTCCTTTCTCTGTCCTAGCCACCCCTGCTCTGCTTATCCCCTGACTGCTCCATTTCCAGCTGCGGCTCTTTGTTCTCAGCCTAGACCTTAACACACAATGTTCCTTTGGCCTTGAATGCGCCTCATGCCCACCTGCTCTCCTGAAATTCTACCTCCCCCAATGCCACTCACCTTCACCCTGGACCCTTCTGCCTCGAGTCTCAGGGCCTGGACATCAGGGATGTGTTTTCTGGGCTGCTCTATGGTAAAGGGTGTCTGTATGACCCTGTCCTGCTGAAGGACACACAGGGGAAGACAGCTGAGGGGTCTGGGGTCTCCTGCTGTAAGGGAAGGAAGGAGAGGAGAGCCGGCTGGCCTCTGTCTCCTTCTCTGCCTCGAAGCTGCAGGACCCTGGGAGCCAGGGCAGCCAACTGAAACTGTGAAACACAAGGACCAAGAGCCAAGGAAGAGAGAGGAGGAGGGTGAGGGCAGAAAGGGCTGATCCTGGATGATGCCAAACACTTGTAAATGCATGTGGACCCTCCACCTCATCCTTCCGTCTTTCCTTCCCATTCTCGTCCTGGTCCTGACCCTTGTCTGGGGCCTCAGCTGCCTGTGGATGCTGATGGTGCTCCCTCTGCTGGTGCTCCCTCTGCTGATGCTCCCTCTGCTGGATTCCTATCCAGAGCATCCTCCTCTGTTAGCCTCTGATTGGTCCCTTTCCCAAAAGGCTGTTTCTGAGAAAAGGGAGGACTGCTAAGAAGCCTGTTCCTGCCCAACGGCATGGCCTTCTCTTCCCATGGGCAGACAGAAAGTGAAAGTGAAGTCGCTCAGTCGTAGCCTCTTCTGTCCATGAGATTTTCCAAGCAATAGTACTGGAGTGGATTGCCATTTCCTTCTCCAACGGATCTTCTAGACCCAGGGATTGAACCCAGGTCTCCCACATTGTAGACAGACGCTTTACCGTCTGAGCCACCAGGGAAGTCCTCAGACAGAGATTCTACCAAACATCTCCCTCCATGTGACTTCAGGGCATCATCCTTAGGCAGGGAAAGGAGCGGTTATGGCAAGATCAAGTTCAAGTTCCTTAGCCCAGCACCCAGGCCCTCCTGATGCTCTACTCCTGTCTTCCTCACCTTCCTGCCTTCTCAGAGAGTGATCCAGGGGCCTTGAGCACTCCCAGCTCCCTGGACTCTGATTTCCCCCAGCTTCCAAGCCTTCGCTCAGGCTGCCCCTCCCCCTGCAGGTGGTGAGACACTTCCCCACCTGCCTCCCCAGCTGAAATGTTACCTGACCTTGGAGGCCCAGCTCCAATCCTTCTCCCCCTGCTGTCTCCCCCAGTTCCTGTCCAGGCCTCCCTGGAATCTTGCACTTTCCTGCCTGGGTCTGTTTGTGTGGAGTTTCTGCAGCTCCCACACCAGGCAGGGGCCCCGTCTCTTCTCTGCTGCACCTCCTGCTCCAGGGCCTCCGGGGCTCCCTCCACCCTCCTGGGCACAGCCTGGCTGAAATACAAAGTGTGGGACCTGTTACAGTGACGTGAAACAACCAGCTTCTCAAAGACACAGCACAGCTCTTGTTTTACCTGTGGGGCAGTTATTCTATTTGTTTTCCTTGTCTGTCTTGATGAAAGGCCCTTTCTGACAGATAGCACTATCAGATTTCTGAGTGTTTCCATATATGGGCATCCCTTGCTTTCCAAAAGATCACCCTGTGTAGTGAGACCTACGTGGCCTATTCCCTACGCCATCTTGGTTTAGGGAAGCTTCTGTAGGAACACTGTACTTTCAGGTAGCAGGAGACACCTGTATTTCCTCATGTCTCCTTACTCCAGACATGATTTTTTTATAGCAGGAGAAAGAGGAAGAGAGAATTGGGGGGAAATATGGGTCTTATCTAAAATCTGATACCGGCCCAGCCTTGAGCCGGACATTCCAAAGTCTCTGCTCCCACAGGGTGTCTGGGCCAGGTCTGGGTGCGCAGCCCAGCTCTCTCCAGCCTCTTGCTCTCTGTTCCCTAACTGCTGTCTAAAACTTTGCGAGGAAAGAGGGAGGAGTCATATCCTGAGTGCAATGAATGCTCTTTTCAAGGCACATAAAAGGGTGCGTTCATTTGTGACTGTGAAATGTGCCCATTAAATGTGTTCTTTTGAATGAGAAGACAAAGAAGAAGGAAATGCCAAGGAGGGAAGGAGGAAGGAGGAGGGGAAGGAGGAAGAGGAAGAAACAAAAAGATTCCTAATCAATCAGTGACTCCAAGAGGGATCTAAACGTAAACCAGAAAGAAAAAACTACAAAGGTACTGGAGAAAAAATGTTAGAAATAATGTTGATGTGAGGAAATCTTTCTCATCAAGACACAAATCCCAGAGCCATAAAGAAAAGTCTGATTTATATGACCTCTTAAAAATTAAACATTGCCACGGACACCATAAAGCAGGTCAGAATACAACGGGAGAGCAGCAGACACTTTTTGCAGTATTTACAGTACACAAAGGTGAGCATCCCCAACACACAGCCTAAAATCCACATGAAAAGACTGAAATCAGTTTTTAAAAATTGAATAAGAGATCTGAGCAAATGATTCCCGAGGAGCTGACTTGCCCAGGGTCACACAGCTGTCGGTGGGCAGAGAGGAGGCCAAGACCAGTGCTTCTGACATGGGTATGTGAGAGGAATACTGTGGTTTTAATAAACCAAAAGTTTCCAGGATTGTTTCTGCCTGTAAAACACAAAGATCTAAGCTCATGCCCCTCCTGTTATACTGACCCATCTACTGTCTGGGTTTTTATCTTAAGATGGCAAAGCCAGGATCTTAATGTGGGCATGTGCAGTGAGCCCTTCTCACTTTGTCTGCTGGGCCATCTTGCCTACACAGGGCCACCCATCACCTACATCCTGAGCTGAGGCCCTGAGCACAGGAAGACAGTGCCCTGCGTCTCCCCGTTTGCTCTCCTGTCCTTCTCCAGGCCTCAGTTTTCCCCCAGGGCCTGGCTCTGAGCAGGCAGTTAGGAAGCAGGGGTCAAAGGGTAGATGATGAAACCTGGATTCCTTATATCTCAGAAGAAATCCTTTGCCCCATTGGCCTCAGCACAGCCCCCTGGGGGAAGCCTCAAGGTGGCAAAGCCACAAGGAGGAAGGGTTCTGACCCCCCTGCCCTCCTTTACCCCCTCTGCTTCCTCCAAATTTCCCAACACTCACACCCAACACTCACCTTCCTTCTGGGGTCACTGCTCATGTCTCAGAAGTCGACATCCTGTGCCCCCTGGGGGAAGCCTCAAGGTGGCCAAGCCACAAGGAGGAAGGGTTCTGACCCCCCTGCCCTCCTTTACCCCCTCTGCTTCCTCCAAATTTCCCAACACTCACACCCAACACTCACCTTCCTTCTGGGGTCACTGCTCATGTCTCAGAAGTTGACATCCTGAGCTGAGCACATCTGAGCAGGTGTCACCTTCCCTCTGAACTGTTTAGGGGCCCAAGGGGTGGGAGGAAGCCATCAGACTCACCTGCCTCCACAACCAGGCTCTGCCTCTGCTTAACCCACCATGTCAGCCATGATCTCACCTCTCTGAGCTTCCATTTTCCCTTCTTCTGTCAACTAGTGACCATCATCAAACAGTCGTCATGAGGATGGGGAGATGGGGGGCGGGGGTCCTACCCTGCCTGCTTACCCAGAAGTCTTCTCTGGCTGAATGTAAACAAGATCCAGTTGTTCTCAGCTATGCAAAGCAGTTACCAGCTTTTTGACTCTGCAATAACCACACACAACCTCTGAGCCCAGATATACCTGGAGAACTGAAACGGAAAGTGAATCTCTCATCTCTGAGTGGCTCAGGTCAAGCAAACACCCTGTGCACCAGGCCCCGCCCTGGGCTATTCTCACCCTCCCTTCTGATGTTCTTAGAAAAACAAGCCCTGTCCTGACATCCAGGTCCTTCTGGGCACGGTCCACCCTGTCTCAGGCTTCACGATGCCACCTGCCACCAATTGACTGTGAAACCCTTGGTCAATCACTCCCCCACTCTATGAACTTCTTCCTGGCTCCTTCCACCCTTTCCACTCACTCACCAGCCTGCCTGCCTTATTCACCTTTGCGCCAGAAGCACTTGGCACAGTCTTCCGGAACATACAAGCTGCTCACTGCATACTGGCCATACTGCTGCTCCTGAGGGCCACACCTATGTGGGTTCTAGGCATTTGCTCATGCAGTTCCTTCTGCCAGGGACATTTACTCCTATCACCTAGAAAAATCATACTTCCTAGGAAGCCCAACTCTGTTATCACCTCCTCTGAGAAACCCTCCAGGATCCTTCCCTGCAGAGTCCACTGTCCCCAGCTCTGCTCACAGGGTACCTGGGAGAGGGGCCCAAGTCCACCCCTCAGCCACTCTGTCCACACCCCAACCCCACCTTTTTGATCAAGTCCCTCTAGATTGAACCTTGCTGATAGCGACAATACTAGTATCTTCAGGCGCTAGTGCCCTCAGGCAACTCGCCTGAGGAGGCCCAGCCTTGGCGGTCAAGGCCATGTGGATGGATGCCAAGTTCGTGCAAAGGGCTGAGAGCATGTTGCTCTTTGTTCCCTGACTTATTTGCACTTGACAACAGGCTTCTTTTCTCCAAATGGAGGAAGGCTAGTGACCTAGCAACTCAGAAAAGTCTACAACAGAAAGCCAGTCTTAATTCCTGTTTGGATATTCAGCAAAGAGCCGAGGTGTATGGAGGGCTGAACACATGCCACACTCTGTGCAGGTGCCATCCACACCTTGCCTGTTTTACTCTCAGCTCTAGGAAGTGCCGGCTCCATTTCTCAGATAAAGAAACTGAGAAGAAAAGGTCCCAGAGCCCGAGAGTCATGCAGCTGGACTGCTGGTGGACTTTTCTGCTTTGCCCCAGGCAGAAGAAACGGCAGTGGGGCTGGATTCCTCCTCACCATGGAGGCCTGCCTGACCTTCCATCTGGGCTGCTTCATCCCAGGAAATGTCCCTGTGTTGTCATGGTCACCTCCCCCAGCCTTAGAAGGAGGCACAGAGGAGTGACAGGTATCACCCATGAGGACCACACACTACGGTTTGGTCTTACAGTCACCCTGAAACAAAGGCCAGGAGTCTGATCGGATTTTGCAAATAAGAGAGGAGGGGCGAGGCGGGGGATTTCTTCCAGCAACTCAGGGGAGGAGCTAAGATTTCAACCAAGTTTGAAATTTGCCACTTGCAAATACCACTCCTAGTTTAAAGTTCTTTTTCCTTCATTTTTCCCCCCAATAAACTCTTCTCTCTTTCACTAGCATGACTTTAGTTTGACAGCCAAGCAAAACCGCAATGAGAACTCAGTTCAACATCCATGTAAGTGATGGGAAGGTTATCATAAAGGTCCTCTGATGAGAATGCAGAATGGACACTGGACATTCCTGGACTCGATAAACACCAGCTCACAGGAGAGCCACCAAGAGGGCTGCAGACTCAAATCAAGGTGAGGATTTAGCACACCCTTTCACCACAGTCAGGAGGAAAAAAAAGTTTGTTTCAAAAGGACAAACACTGTATGACTCTACTAAGGTCCCAAGAGGAGTCAGATTCACAAAGACCAAGGACGCAGAGGCACCTGTCAGGGTGGAAGGGAGGGAGAGTGGGGTGTTACTGTTTAATGGGGACAGAGTTTCACTTTTGACGTAAAACGTTCTGTGAGTGGAGGGTGATGCTAATTGCATGACAGTGTGGGTGTCTTTAACACTGCTGAACTCTACACGTAGCAATGGCTCAACTAGGACTTCCCTGGTGGGGCAGATAAGACTACTCCTGCTAATGCAGGGGATTCAGGTTCAATACCTGGTCCAAGAAGACTCCATTACTGGGGAGCCACTAAGCCCGGGGGCCACAACTCCTGAGCCCGAGCTCTAGAGCACATGAGTCACACGCGTCCAGAGCCTGTGCTCCGCAACAGGAGAAGCCATCGCAGTGGGAAGCCCCAGCAGCATAGCAAAGAGGAGGCCCCGCAGGCCACAACTAGAGAAAGCCCGCCCCAAGCAAGGGCTGGCGGCCCGCTCCAGCATTCTCGCCTGGAAAACCCCATGGACAGAGGAGCCTGGTAGGCTACAGTCCATGGGGACACAAAGAGTCAGACGGGACTGAGCACGCACATCAAAGCAAGGAGAACCCAGCCAAGTGCAAAATCAAAAAAGTGAATACATACAAATTGTAAAAATGGCTAAAATGGTAAATTTGATGATTTAAAAAATTTAAAGTAAATCGTTAAAAAGCCGAACCTTTATGGAAAAACATAGTAGCACCTGAACCCTTTACAATCTGCAAAGTACTTTCACACACATTGTTGTGTAAGCCACCACAGCCCTCTGCTGACAACATTTATTTTCCCTGAGTCACAAGGGAAAACTAAGGTCCAGACTTGCCCCTCAAGTGGGGAAACTGGGCGGGTCTCCCTGCCTCTTGTTTTGGTCTGTTTTCTGGACTATGTCATTTCCTTAGAGGAAGAGAAATCTTTAAATCCTTGCATAGTCTAAAAATGTAATTTTCTTTCACAATCGCTCCTTGTTAGCTTGAAATGAGTCACAATGTCAAATACCACTTGGCCTAAGAAGTGAGCCCAGCTGCCAGAGGCCCTAGTGGGCACTGGGAGCCGGGTCCGACCGAGCCCATGGGGACCCACTGCAACTGGCACCAAGCGTTAACTTGCTTCTGGAACAGCCCCACCTTCAGGGGAAAGCGCCTGAACTCTTCCGTCACAGAGCCTCTGGGCCCCGTTCAGCTGCGTCCATGACTCTGCATCTTCTGTGAGAGGGGAGAGGATTTGCCACCACGCAGCCCTTTTACGCTACCCCAGGTTTTGCTGTGCCTTGGTTTCCTTCCTCATAGAAAAGTGAGCAGCCTGCAGAGTCACTGAGAGGGCGGGTGAGACAAGGCAGGGACTGGGCTTGGTGAGCAGTCGCCGCTCAGTCAGCAGGAGTGCTGTGTTCTGGGCTCACCGTGGCGGCATGGCCTCCTCTCCTCTTTCAAAGCCTCCCTGAGTTGCCTGCCGTTCTCATCATTCCTGTGCGTGGGTAAGAAAGCAGACTTAGAGGATTCATTCCTTCATTTCCCAAGGTCACAAAGCTGGCCTCACCTCCCCTTCACTTATCTAACGATCCTTACCTCCACAACTCAACTCTTGAGTCAGAGACTAAAAGAATAATGATATAGACTCGCAGACAAAGTCACACCGTTGTAAAATTCCTACAGAGAGGTCCTGTGTACCCTTCACCCAATTTTCCTGCAGTGGTGATATTTTATGTAACTGCAGTCACTATCAAAATGCAACTGACTAGAATATAGATCACACTCAAATTTACCAGTTTTTGCATGCTCTAGCTTTTATGTCTCTGAGATGGTCCTACCACATTGTATCACATGTGCAGATTCATTTAACCATCATGACAATTGATATACAGAATGTTCTGTCCCCACGAAGGAACTCCCTGTGCAGATCCCTTGGGGTCACCTCTTTCTGGGCCTTCCCTAACTCTGGGCAGCCATTTATCTGTTCTCCATTCCTAGAATTTTGGCATTCTGTGAGTATTTTATAAATGGAATCATGTAGCACGTAACCCTTTAAGACTGGCCTTTGCATTTTTTACTTTTATTTTCCAGTTGTGCCATGTGGCATGCAGGATCAAACCTGTGGCTCTGGCAGAGGAAGTGCAGAGTCTTAACCACTGGACCCCCAGGCAAGTCCCAAGACTGGTCTTTTTAAATTCACTCAGCAAACTGCTCTTGAGATTCACCCAATGGGCTGCGAGTATCAGGAGTTCACTGCTTTTTGTGGATAAGTAATCCTGGAGCCATAAGAAAGGATTTTGGAGGCCTTGCCCTCCTCCTCCACTATGCTGGGATCCCCTCCAGAGCCCTGCAACTGACTAGAATATAGATCACACTCAAATTTACCAGTTTTTGCATGCTCTCGCTTTTATGTCTCTGAGATGGTCCTACCACATTGTATCACATGTGCAGATTCATTTAACCATCATGACAATTGATATACAGAATGTTCTGTCCCCACGAAGGAACTCCCTGTGCAGATCCCTTGGGGTCACCTCTTTCTGGGCCTTCCCTAACTCTGGGCAGCCATTTATCTGTTCTCCATTCCTAGAATTTTGGCATTCTGTGAGTATTTTATAAATGGAATCATGTAGCACGTAACCCTTTAAGACTGGCCTTTGCATTTTTTACTTTTATTTTCCAGTTGTGCCATGTGGCATGCAGGATCAAACCTGTGGCTCTGGCAGAGGAAGTGCAGAGTCTTAACCACTGGACCCCCAGGCAAGTCCCAAGACTGGTCTTTTTAAATTCACTCAGCAAACTGCTCTTGAGATTCACCCAATGGGCTGCGAGTATCAGGAGTTCACTGCTTTTTGTGGATAAGTAATCCTGGAGCCATAAGAAAGGATTTTGGAGGCCTTGCCCTCCTCCTCCACTATGCTGGGATCCCCTCCAGAGCCCTCAGATGTACTTCACCTCCAGGAACCAGCAGCTCCATGCCGGGAGGCAGCACAAGCAGTCCTGCCCGTGGGAAAGGTCATGAGGTTAAGGGGTCTGACAGGGAAAGGCGAGTCCGGCCTTAAGGGAGCCTCATTGGATTTTATCAAGCATCTACCCCCAAAACCAGAGTCTGCCTGCCTTACTGTATTATGCTTTCACCAACTCCTCTGACACTAGCAGGGGGCTGTCCCCCACCACCTTCCTCTAAAAGGAATTAACTTAGAGCTCCAGTCAGTAAGTTTCCTGGGCGTAAAAAGAAAGTCTCGGCTTAAACTCCTCTGATAGCTTTCTAACTTACCTGACTGGTATGTCTGGACTTTTACAAATATGCATTTGATTGTTTACAGCCACCCAACCATGAGAGGGATGAAGCTTAAAACATCTTAAAGATACAGAGCCTTTTTTAAAGAGCTAACAATCATATCGGTGTAGGTTTTCATTGTTGAGTTAATGACTGCTGCCAGGTCTCCATATTCCTTATCTTTTAGGCACCTGGACTGTGTTAATCAATGTAATTGGGATGTAGAAAAATAGTAGTTTTGATGTTAGCACTACTAGACTTTTGAGTTAATGAATTTTCTCTGTTATAAATCACTGTACTCCTCTTTCCTTGTTATAAATTGTTGTGTCCTTGCTATGTAAGAATGTAACCTTAATTAGTGCTTTCTGAGAGTGGCACCAGACTTTAGTAAGAACAACACTTTTAAGGCAAATAAGTTTTCTGGTTGACAGACCCTTATCAGAAAAGGGCCGTAAAATGCTAATAGGCCTCCTGGCCAGAAGATGATGTAAATCACCTAAGACTTGTGTATACAGCTAGGTATGCAGAGAGAAAGCCTGGTCTCGATAAGGGTCAGGGCTGCTGACCCTGCATAATTTTGTATTATCCATTGATCTCTATATACAACCAAAAATATAAAAAGCTTTCCCGGACAATAAAGGATAAACCAGTGACTGGAAAGACTGGTTCCCCCCACGTGGTCTTTTCTCCTTCTCTTCTTTTCTGACTGAATTCCCATCTGGAGTGTGGAGGCTCGCCATGTCTACTTACTTGCCCTGGCTTCTAAGACCCATTCAAGAGGGAGCCCAAGGCGGAGCACCCTCCGCTATTCAAGCAGGCACCATTGGCCTACGTAGGTGGTGCAAGTTTCTTGTTTTGAGACTTTATTAGCTTTCCACGTAAACCACGTTATTCAGCCGCTTTTCTCCGCTAATTTTCCTACTACACTATTCTTTCCTAATCTCTCTTTTCTAATTAAATAGTCCTTTCCCAGACGCCGACTCTGTCTCCCCTTCGAATTACCCTGGATCCACCGGGGCTGGACCCCGGCAGCTCCACGCATGACCTTTGTTACTTGTCACTTTGATTTCTGCAGGAAGACAGCTGGTCATGGCTTCCTCCCCTCTGCCCTGTCCTCTCTCCACCTGACTCTCCATTACCCCTTTCTTGTCCCTTTTCAGGATGTACTCTCTGAAACTCTTTCCCTACCATCTCCACAGCTTTCTAAAAAGTAGCATTTAAGAGAATTGAGATATCAGTCACATAACATACAATTCACCATTGAAAAGTAGCTTTTAGTATATTCACTATGTGTACAAACATCACCACTACATAATTCCAGCACTTTTCCATCATCCCCAAAACAATGCCCATACCTATTAGAAGTTAGTCCCAAGTCTTCTTACCCCCTTGCCTTGGTCCTAGAGTTGCCACCCTCTCATTCTTGTCTATTTCACCAGTTAAGTGTAGAAGTCGACAGGAAGCCTGAGGGATGGGTGTGGAGGTGGAGGGGTCATCCTTAATCTTGTCTAATATAAGAGCTGGGGTGGGCCGGTCTGGGAACTGAGTCTTAGATGCCTAAAGAGGTCATTGATTCACAGGCCACAGTGTTGGGATGCCCTGGAGAGGTGAGGGCTCAGACGTGGGATCCTGGGAGAAGTCAATGTCAAAGCCACAGGCGACCTAAGCGATGGTCAGTTTCCAGAGGCTGAACAGAGAGGCAGCGTTCTGAAAGGATGAGAAGACACAAAGCCTAGAGGAGGAATGAAGCTTAGGGATGGTTTTGTATTGGTTAGGATGTGGATGCTGAGCTGCTGTAACAAAGGGCTCACAGATATTAACATACTGACTCAAACAATGTAGATGTATTCATTTCAGACATGAAAGTCCAAGTTGCTAAGCATTTGGGAGGTAGGTGGTAGGTAAGTCGACCAGAAGTCCAGCCTGTTATCGTTCAGCCATCATTTCCAGTGAGGGGTCTTATTCAATGCGGAAGCTGGTTTTCATCACACATTTCAGCCCAAAATAGAGCAGAGAAGGACGCAGAGCTCATAATTTCCCTTCAAAGTCATGACCTGGAAGATCCACACGTCATTCCTCTCACCTTTGATTAGTCAAAATTTAGCAATACATGGAGTGACAAAGGAGGCAGGGCTGCCATATACTCACCTAAACTCAGTGTCTTTTCTATAAAAAATAAGGACACTAAAAATGGCTAAAGAGGTTAACTTTATGTTGTGTATTTTTTCTATAGTTAGAAACTTTAAAAAATTTTTAGTGTTTTTTTTTTTTAAAGGAGTGAAGGGTGAAAATTTGGGAATGATTATTTGGTCTCTTCAGGGCTTCCCTGGTGGTTCAGACAGTAAAGAATTTGATGCAGTGCGGGAGACCGGGATTTGATCATTGGGTCAGGAAGATCCTCTGGAGAAGGAAATGGCAATCCACTCCAGTATTCTTGCCTGGAGAATCCCACAAGGCTACAGTCCATGGGGTCACAAAGAGTCAGACACGACTGAGTAGCTTCACTTTCCTTTCTATTGGTCTCTACTACAGCTGCTAATTCAGAAAAAAAGTATGACATTTTCGCAGGAAAAAAACTACAAGATATTACCTGGTCACTGTTGAAAAATTATTCAAAAAACAGAATCAGTGTCATCTTTTCTGTTGATCTCTCTAGACGGATCTCACTGTAGTGTTTTATAAAACCTTAGTAGGAAGCTAAAGCCTTTTTATTTGCCCAACAATCAGAGAACAAAGTTCATTGGCCTGGCCACCACATCGTCCTCTGTCTCTAAATGCCTGTTGCTGGCATATAGAGGGGAGGATGCTGGGACACAGCATCGGATGTGATCTCGCTTGCTCTTGAATTTATTTATCCCTCCATGGTGCCCCTCTGAGCATCTCACCATCACCCCAGGGGACCAGAGCCAGAAAATTAACATAGACATTTCTAGTTTTGTATTCACAATCATAGTCTGGGAGGAAACTTCAGAATTATTTGAAAAACAAGCAACTGTATAAAATTAGGGATGAGAGGATCGCTAATGCCAGGAATCAGAGACCAGTAGGAAAGTCGACAGCTCAGTGGAGGCAAGTGAAGAGGTGAGCACTTGCTGGGACCAGGGTGGACAGTCCACTTCAGGGGCCAGCAGTGAGGAGGGATGAGCAGGGGGAACAAGAGACGCTGGACAAGGAGGGGCATTAGCATTTAGGCCCCACGGACACACATGGCCAGCTGGAAAGGGAGCAAGGAGCCCTCCCTTCCACAAGGGACTCTGGGATCAGTGGCCCTTGGCTCTCATGCTCACTTGTGGTGGGCGGTCAGGCAGCCCTGGGGCAGCTCCCTCCCCCTTGGTGGGCAGACATGGGCACCTCCAGCACTGCTCCTGCTCAAGGTGAACATCAGTCCAGAGGACCTTAAGGGGGAGAACTGATATTCGTGGGTCCTGGAGTGAGTTAAATGGTAGCTCCCCCAAAAGTACATCCACAATCTAATCTCTGCACCTGTGTATGGGATCTTATGTGGAAAACAGTCTCTGAAAACCCTTTAAGTGAAACATCTTGTAATGAGAGCATTATGGCTTATCTGAGTAGGCCCTAAATCATAGCATCCTTGTAAGACACAGAGAGACAGCAGAGAGTAGGGGGAGAAGTCCATGAAGAGACGAGGGCAGGATGGAGGTGTGCAGCCACAGCCCAGTCCTGTCTAGCCAGCTGGGAGAGGCGGGGAAGGCCCCCAGAACTTCTATGGGAGTGGGCCCCCGCTGACTGGAAGCAGTACCCCAGCTCCAGTGCTGGCCCCCACCTCTCTCATCCCCTCCTGCCACTCCCTTCCCAGGGCCCGAAAGTGTACCTGCTCGGTGGCTGGACGGGTCAGCAGCTGGAGGCCTGGCAAGCGTTTGGTCTAGGAGCCTGCAGCTCTCCTGAGCAGCTAGGCTGGCCAAACAGTGCCCTGGGGGCCTGCGTGCAGGCCTGCTGCCCAAGTGCAAAACGTCCCTTCTTTGCCATAAATAAGTCTAAAGCCAGCATATACAAAACAGTGAGGAACACGGGGAAATTGAGCCACCAGTGTAGACCTGGTAGGACAAGCTACTCCCTTCTAGATGTGGAAGTGACAGTGAAGGGCGTTCAGTCCTGTCCGACTCTTTGCAACCCGTGGACTACACAGTCCGTGGAATTCTCCAGGCCAGAATACTGGAGTGGTGGCCGTTCCCTTCTCCAGGGGATCTTCCCAACCCAGGGATAGAACCCAGGTCTCCCTCATTGCAGGCAGATTCTTACCAGCTGAGCCACCAGCGAAGCCCAAAACTTGAACCACTTCTTTCGAGCCAGAATCCAACCAGCTACCTAAGGATGACAGCAGCTAACTACCTCTACAGTCCCCTGCTCTACCAGCTGATGGAAGGACAGTGATAAAGACTAGGAATTTTACCATTTTTACAGGAAGAGGAGAAAAGAAAGCTTTTTTTTTTTCTTTTAATTAAAAATCGAAAAATTTAAAAAATTTGCAACTAACACAGATTATCTTTTATGAAGAAAGCAGCCTGACACACTTTAATAATAAAGGGATGTTTGTAAAGCCTAGGGAGGACCTAGTCAGACGCAGCTCCTGAGCCAGATTTCCTGAGTAGGCAGTGCTCTCTCTACGTGGAGCTGACGTGTGGACGCGGGTCGACAGCACCTCGGCCATCCATGCTAGACACATGCCCCAGCTCATACCCCTCGAGATCCTCGGGGCAGGACCATCCCCGGCTCAAGTTCTGGGCTCAGGGACACAAGGGCAAAGTGCCAGCCCGGGGCCTGAGCCCCGCAGGAGGCCAGCGTGAGGCCCACCCGTCCCTGTGCCACGCGGAGCCCCTCCAGACCCACCTTGGTGAAGAGCCGCCACCACGGGTTGCGCAGCTTGAGGCAGGCGGCGCAGTTCCTCTGCAGGACCTCCATGGCCGCCAGCTGCTGCCACCGCTTGGCGAAGGCCCTGCGGGGCGAGGGTCATGGTCAGCGCCTCCGGGCGGGGGCCGGCCAGCCTCCCTACCCACAGTCCTGACCTCACTCCGGGGGTTTTTTCCAGAGCTAAGATCCAGTGATGTGACCTCACCCAGGAAACTGTGTCACCACCCCCCCCACCCCCCACCCACCCAGCAGCTGTTCCAGATGTCTGGAGACGTTTCTGGTAGTCACAAGGAGGGATGGCGCTACTGCCCTCTGGTGGGGAGAAGCCGGGGCTGCTGCTAAAGCCTCTGAGAGTCCCTATGCTGCTGTTGCTGCTGCTAAGTCACTTCAGTCGTGTCCGACTCTGTGTGACCCCATAGACGGCAGCCCACCAGGCTCCCCCATCCCTGGGATTCTCCAGGCAAGAATACTGGAGTGGGTTGCCATT
>SJYX01015471.1:114754-134177 GCA_006410675.1 Oreotragus oreotragus | reverse complement strand
GAAAAGAAGTATGTCAACGCTGTATATTGTCACCCTGCTTATTTAACTTCTATGCAGAGTACATCATGAGAAATGCTGGGCTGGAAGAAGCACAAGCTGGAATCAAGATTGCCAGGAGAATTATCAATGACCTCAGATATGCAGATGACACCACTCTTATGGCAGAAAGTGAAGAGGAACTCAAAAGCCACTTGACGAAAGTAAAATAGGAGAGTGAAAATGTTGGCTTGAAGCTCAACATTCAGAAAATGAAGATCATGGCATCTGGCCCCATCACTTCATGGGAAATAAATGGGGAAACAGTGTCAAACTTTATTTTTTGGGCTCCAAAATCACTGCAGATGGTGACTGCAGCCATGAAATTAAAAGACACTTACTCCTTGGAAGAAAAGTTATGACCAACCTAGATAGCATATCGAAAAGCAGAGACATTACTTTGCCAACAAAGGTCTGTCTAGTCAAGGCTATGGTTTTTCCAGTAGTCATGTATGGATGTGAGAGTTGTACTGTGAAGAAAGCTGAGCACTGAAGAATTGATGCTTTTGAAGTGTGGTGTTGGAGAAGACTCTTGAGAGTCCCTTGGACTGCATGGAGATCCAACCAGTCCATTCTAAAGGAGATCAGTCCTGGGTGTTCTTTGGAAGGACTGATGTTAAAGCTGAAACTCCAATACTTTGGCCACCTCATGTGAAAGGTTGAGTCATTGGGAAAGGCTCTGATGCTGGGAGGGATTGGGGGCAGGAGGAGAAGGGGACGACCGAGGATGAGATGGCTGGATGGCATTACTGACTCGATGGACATGAGTTTGAGTAAACTCTGGGAGTTGGTGATGGACAGGGAGGCCTGGCATGCTGCGATTCATGGGGTCGCAAAGAGTCTGACACGACTGAGTCACTGAACTGAATTGAACTGAACTGATGTCCTCTGCCAGCATTCAGGAATTGTTGTGTGGAATTTACTCAGCGTTCAAATGTCCTTTTGATGAATTTGTGGGGGAGAAAGTAGTCTCCCCGTCTGATTCCTTCGTCATCTTAGGGCCTCCCCCCTAGCTTCTTAACTATATTACTTTCTGACTATGTGGCTCAACAGGATAAGATTTTATTGCATAAAATGAGCATGTATAAACTATATCTCTTTGTTGCACTACAGCAATTAAATAAAACTAGATTTGGGGACTTCTCTTGAGGAACTGTGTTATTTATTTGACTCTTCTTTTTCTCTTCTTCCTTCTCTAGTCCCACCTTATGGAATGAAGCAGATCTCAGAAAATTATGTTCCTATGGCAAAAAAATATCAAATATGGCTTTCTTCATCATTTTGAAAATATCAGTCTAATTCATTTTTTAAATTTTGTAGTAAAAGATTAATTTTACACTGAATGCTATATTTCCTTTAAACCAGTGTCTTAAAGTTGATTCTTCATCTATATTACACTGCAGAAACCTGTCATTATATCACAAATTTTTAACCAACTGCCATAAGAGTTTGTTCTATCATTGGGTTCTTAAACTCACTTCAAATGCCAATGAAACATTTATAGCATTCTTATATTAACTTATCATCCTGGCTAATTCTTTCTATTAGGAAGGCACTTGAATTTGCTGGAATTCAAACACACATATTGAAATACACCCACCCACCCACACATACAAAATTCCCCTTTCCCCCATCACACAATAACATCTCAAAAAATTAAGTCTTTCTTAAACTGACTGGGCGAAGAGTTGTCTTTTCTCATCCAGCAGGTTAAATATTGCAGAACTATTAGATTATCTGGAACTGTTTCTGACCTAAAGACTTTTTAGAAGAAAACTTAAATTTCGCTTCAAAAGTAAGTAGTCTTTTCAAACTTCTGCTGTGTAGCCTGATAGGGAACATGAGTTATGGCTTTCTAGGAAAGAATAATTAAAAGTTGTATAATGTGCTTTGTTTTTAAAGCTACATCTTTGACTTTAGGAGGAAAAAATTTCTGCATTTACTTGTGCTTTGTAGGGAACACACAGATTAAGGATTAGCAATATTTTTTAGTCTTGAGGATCTCCAACCTGTGTAAAACTTATCTGGGGGAGAAAGTGACAAAGTTGAGACAAAGTGGAAGGAACCAATAATAAGAAATACTGATGATGATAGTAATAATAATGATAGGAATGGGGAAGGAAAAGGAGTTGATGGAATGCCACCCAAAATGCTACTAACTTCTCTTATTGAACCAAGTTTATCACCTTACCTATTTCTGGCCAAGTTACATTTTAAAATATAATAGTTTAATGTGAAATTTTCTAGGAAAAATGTCTTGCTTGAAAGCACCTTTCTTTCCTGAAAACATAAATTTCTGCTTTAAAAAAAGAAACTGCTTTGGGGATTTTTCTGCTTTGAGGATATTACACTGGTCTCTTATTTCAGAAGTTTACTCAGAATTCAGTTTGGATTCACTGTTTCTTGTTACTGGAGGTAGAAGTGAGCCTTTGGATTGAAGTGGTAAACCAGTTTAGAAAGGGCAAATGCCTTTCTGATATGATTAGTGTATCAGTGCTATGAGGGCAATACACCTGGGAATTGCTGCTTCACTTGGAATTATGCTTTTTATTTTTCATGTTAAAGAATGGTTCCCAAAGTTTTTATGAATATAATTTGTATGTATATATATATATAATCCCTTTCAGTATCATGAGGCTAGAGGCTGTTTGCTGGATATGTAACAGTGCCTTTATCATGCTTGGTTGATTTGGGGACTGTGAGGTAATGGAGACTGAGGAGGTCCTAAAGAAAAAAGACATAAAAAGAAACTCATAGACAATAAAGGAGATTTTATCTTGGCCCCGTTTCCCCATCGCCAATGATAAGAATGTTATCTTTCTCGTACCAAAGAGGGCATCTTTCTTATGGAAAATTTTGTGTCCTGCTTTTAGGTAGGAATAGGGAGATCAGAAAGTCTTTCCTATACTTGCTGTTTCTCAAGTGTCTTCAGCTCAAAATCATCAGTACGCTGAAGGGGCATATTTGAAGACGGCACATCCTCATCTCTTTCAATTCAAATATACACAGAAATAGAAAAAACTGACTTTCATATCTTCATCACCAGTTTCTACAATTATTAACCCATGGCCAATCTTTTCCACCTAAACTCAAATCTTCTCCTTCCCACCTAGTCACCCTTCCCCAACCCAAATTATTTTGTAGCAGACCTGAACAGGGCATAAAATGACATCTAAAAAACAGCTTAAAAATATTTCAGATATCTGAGGTTTTTTACTTTTTATAGGAAATTTCACTACCATTATCTTTATCAAGTTTGTTACTATTTTTCTAACAGACGGAGAATTATGGGGATAAAGAGACTGAGTGGCTGTCTTTTTGATTTAATCTGATTCCTTCTAACTGTTCAAGCCAGAAACCAAGGAGTCTCAAGTTACCAGCTTCCTTAATCTTCCAAATGCAATTGGTGACCAATGGCTGTTAAGTCTTGTTTTTTCCCCATCATTATCACTCTTCTTCTTTTTTAATATAAAATTTAAAAGATTTTTTTGATGTGGGCCATTTTTAAAGTGTTTATTGAATTTGTGACCATGTTGCTTCTGTTTAATGTTTTGGCCATGAAGCATGCAGGATTTTAGCTCCCTGACTATGGACTGAACCTTCACCTCCTGCATTGGAAGTGCGGACCACCAGGGAAATCCCCCTATTACTCTTCTACTCTCTAAGTTGTTTCTACTCCTTTTGTCTTGCCTCTCTCTATTTGGTTATAGCATGGTTATAATAATTATTATGAACCACATCTGAACATGTCACTACCCTAACAAAACAGTAATTTGGAGCAAAGATCCCTGATAGACAACCCAAAGCTCTGTTAGCTGATATATTTTACCCCCTCTCCACAATGTTTGAACACTACCAACATTTATACATACAGACATTTGTCCTTATGTAAAATTATGTCCACATTAAAACATTTTTCATATTAAAACTTGAAGGATTTGGCACCATTCCAAACAACTCAAGCCAAATAGCAGTTTTCATTTAGAACAGGACATGACCTTTGACCTTGGCCATAGTTCCACACATCTTTCATTCTCACTTATTCTGTCACTTGCCTAAGGGCTACAATCAGAAATCTTTGGTATGATATCTGAGCCTCCTCATTGCCAACATTATCTTTCTCAAATTTCTCCCTACTGGATTATTGAATACATTGCTCCGAACACTATTCTTCTGTGTCTAATCCCTGCTTCCATTCCCAGCTCCCACTCCTACCTGGGTTTGTCCAGCTTGAGCATTCTTCTCTGTGTGGAGTCATAGCTCACCTACCCAGAGATCTTTGGTGTTTGACTCTCATGGTGCTTTAGACATATCCTAAAGCACTATTGTGCTCTTCACATCTGGCCATCAATTTCTGCATTCCTAATACCTGTCAGCAAGTGTGTGCTATCATCTTTCTCTTCATTTCATCTTCCTTCTTTTTCTTTTCCTCTTCCCTCTCCTTCCCCTNGCACTATTGTGCTCTTCACATCTGGCCATCAATTTCTGCATTCCTAATACCTGTCAGCAAGTGTGTGCTATCATCTTTCTCTTCATTTCATCTTCCTTCTTTTTCTTTTCCTCTTCCCTCTCCTTCCCCTCACCCCTCTTCTTCTTCTTTCTTACTACTGCTTGCCATAGTACCTGGCATACTATGGGGGTTCAGTGAATGTTGCATGCATGATTGGCTGACTTTATTATTATATTTAGGTAATAAGGCCCTGCATATATTGAGAGGTATTTGGGACAATTAAAACCTCAGCCAGCCCAAATGTACCTTTCCTACTCATATTGCTCTGAAATTATGCAGATTCTTCTAACTGGGCCTCAGAAATGAATGTTGAGAATCCCTAAGATTCTGCTAACAGTTTAAGTGGGATTCATTTAAGTCTTTGACTACAAATCTATGATCTGTGATTTTGAGATCTTGCCTTTGTACTTTAGACCTAAAACTGTTTCTTTCTGCCTCCTTTCTTTTCTCTCACTTGTATATTAACACCCCAGTCTCTCAACTATCTGTCTATTTGCCCAGAGATATTAAATTTCTCTAGAACTCTTCGCATCTCTAGGACTCAAAACTGTATTCAAGATCAAGTGAGTCTTCTGGCCTTGTGTGCTTTGGATTCTGATCATTACCTTGGGTCACACAGATACCAGTTATCTTGCTTTGTGTGAAAGAGTGACATTTGAGGAGATTATGTTGACAAACAGCAGGTGGCCCAAAGGATGAAGGGAGTCTCCTTTTCCCCTTAATCTCTGAAGACTTCAAGATGGTTTTATTCCACAGAATGAGTCTGAAAGATGCAGGTTCTGGATCTGTCACTGGTTTGTTATTTTGGGGTCAATTTGTGTAAATGAGTTACTTCATGATACATATAAGTGTACTAATCTTTCTCTTGAAACCAGTTTGAGAAAACAGACTTGTAGAAATTACAATCTGTTATTCATGTTTGGTGATTAGAAAGAGATTCCCAGGGCTACCATAATGAATTGCCAAGGACTTGATGGCTTGCAGCAATAGAAATTTATTATCTCACTGTTCTGAAGGATAGAAATTCTAAATCAAGGTGTCAGAAGGGCCACTTTCTCTCTCAAAACCCCAGAAAATAGCCTTTCCTTGGTTTTTCTTAGCTTCTGTTGGCTCCTGGAAATCCTTGGCGTTCCTTGGTCCATAACTGCATTATTTCAGTCTCCACAGTCACACGGCCTTCTTCCCTGTGTCTCTCTATCTTTGTGTCCTCTCTTCTTCTTAAGTACCAGTCACTGGATTTAGGTCCAACTCTAAATCCAACATGATATCATCTTAATATCTTTAACTATTTTTATTTGCAAAGACTCTGTTTTCTAGTAAGGTCACATTCTGAGGTTTGAGGTAGAAGTGTATTTGGGTTGTGAGGGGGCATGTTAAACCCGGTAGAGTACCAGCCTTCTTTAAATGTCAACAACTTTATTTCTTTAAAAATTTTAGATTCACAATTTTCAAGGATAGAAGTGTCTATTTTTTTTTTTAACAATCTGATCTCTTTCATTATTTCTTCATAAAGAAGACACAAATATCCATTCTTTTTTGAAGATTTCTGTGGGTAGAATTCTTCCTAATAGTCTCATTCTGTCCCACATTTTCTTTATATAAAATGACCATGTGGAAACTAGGTTTGAATGTTAATTATTTCAATAAGCCTAACTTAGTTCTTCACTGAGATATAGGGACATCCAATTCTTTCTTTATTTCATGTAATTGTTTTGCTAGCTACCATTCAGGCATTTGTCTTGGTAATTGGTAGTTGAAAGGAATTAGTTTTTCCTCCACCATTATTTTAGGTGAAGATTATCTAGGTCCTAAATAAGGAAGTTTAGAAAGGCTTAAACTGAAAATCTTTAGTTCCTTTACACGTTCTAAACATTAAGGGAAAACAATCCATTATCTTCAAAGAATGAGACTATAACAATTCC
This sequence comes from Oreotragus oreotragus, assembly GCA_006410675.1. Classification (NCBI taxonomy): domain Eukaryota; kingdom Metazoa; phylum Chordata; class Mammalia; order Artiodactyla; family Bovidae; genus Oreotragus; species Oreotragus oreotragus. Next base: position 127,709 of record SJYX01015471.1, on the reverse strand, counting down.
TAGGATTTTATTTTATTCTATTTATGATGTCCTCTTTAGAGTAATTCCTTTTATAGCAATGGGGATAAGTGGATAATTTGCTATGGTAAGGTCACATGTTTGTGGGAAAAAGTGGTACAATTCTCATTGTACCTTTATGTAGCAGTATGCTACTAATCTAATTAAAATAGACATTCTAGTTTCCTCCTAGAAATGTAGCATATTTAAATATGCCTTCTTATAGGTAATTTTTGCAGATACCAAGTGTTAAATAACACATAGCTTAATTTCTTATCCTTGACTATTTTATTTTACCACAAAATATACCCTAACATTTCATACTGTGACAATAAGAATGACATTACAATCTCAATTATCAAAGGCTATAAAATAATAAAGTTCATATGTTGCTTTTATTAAGCAAGACCTGAACCAGTCCTTTCAGTGGAACATATAATCTCATAAGATATTTTATCAGCTGTAAACATGATTGGACATTACTTTGACATATAGTAGAGTGAGCTTTCCTGGTGACTCAGATGGTACAGCGTCTGCCTGCAACACAGGAGACCTGAGTTGATCCCTTTGTTGGGAAGATCTTCTGGAGAAGGAAGTGGCAACTCACTCCAGTTCTCTTGCCTGGAAAATCCCATGGATGGAGGAGCATGGTAAGCTGCAGTCCATGGGGTCACAAAGAGTTGGACACCACTGAGGGACTTCACTTTCACTTTCTTTGACATATGATGGAGCATCATTCTAAATAGCACTTCAACTTACCCTTCAGTGGGAGGTTTTGTTTGACTTAATAGTTTTAAGCAAACTTTAGAGTTATTACCTCTGGCAGAAGTGATTTTTGCCTCCTCCTCCCTTAAAGAGCAAATTATATATATATATAAAACCTCAAAATTCTCTGATATTGTTTTCACTTTTTTGGCAGACCACTATACAGTGGTCTTTCAGGAAATAACAAACAAACTTAAGAGGCTCAACTTGGAATTTATTTTTACATAACAGTCTTTTGCTAAGGCATTGCTTGATATAGCATTCTTCACAACTAGGAAAGCACAAGGGAAAATAGCTTTATTCACTTCTCTGTAGATTCAATAATGATTGGAAAGATGAGAAAATTGTTAGCTATTATATGTTTTGTATCATGCATAAGAGAAAATGATTTTAAGGATTCAAACACAGGAGTCTTCCATTTTCAAACATTGAATTAAATTCCCTGCACTTGAAGTGGAGAACTTGGTAAAGCTTATAGTTTCTTATGCAGAAATGAGTATAACAATATATTCTACATTTCTTTTTTTCTTTTTTCAGTTACAGATGAAGCAACTTGCAAAACATTGCTAAAACAAGAAGCAAGAAGAATAATATTTAAATACATGTCATCATTATACATTTTTATCCATCAAAGTGGCTTCATTCCATACTTTCTCTTCTGTGTTTATATCTTACATCAAATATTAGATAAACCAAAGTGTGTAGGAGAAAAAAAGTGCTTTTCAAATCATTACTCTTTGCGGTGGGAATGCTAAGGCTCCAGTATACCTCTTTTAGGAAATTTGTTGGGTCCAATGGAGCACCCCAGGCAGTGTTCACCTTCCTTCTGATTCCATGTTGTTTGGCTTTGGACTTTACAGCACCCCCTCTCATTCCAAATATTCCTTTCCTGTGGGCCTGGAATGCACCAACTGACCGTTGTGGTAAAATATTTGACATGCCTCCAGATCTGAGCCTCTTCTCCTTAGTAGGAACCCCCCAAAAAGATGTTACAGGACAACTTATTACATTATTTTATGCTGATAGGCTTGGCTACTACCCTCACATAAATGAAAGAACAGGTATCCATAAGAATGGTGGAATCCCTCAGGTGGGTTGCTTAAAAAAACATTTGGACAAAGCTGAAAAAGACATTACCTATTACATACCAATCAACAACGTGGGCTTGGCGGTCATTGACTGGGAAAACTGGAGGCCTACCTGGGTAAGAAACTGGAAACCTAATCTACCCTCACATAAATGAAAGAACAGGTATCCATAAGAATGGTGGAATCCCTCAGGTGGGTTGCTTAAAAAAACATTTGGACAAAGCTGAAAAAGACATTACCTATTACATACCAATCAACAACGTGGGCTTGGCGGTCATTGACTGGGAAAACTGGAGGCCTACCTGGGTAAGAAACTGGAAACCTAAACATGTTTACAAAAATGAGTCTATTGAGTTGGTTCTGCAGCAAAATACACAACTTCCTTTGGAAGAGGCTGCCAAAAGAGCGAAAGTGGATTTTGAAAAGGCGGCAAAGAGCTTCATGCAAGAGACTTTAAAATTGGGAAAGTTACTTCGGCCAAAACGCTTATGGGGTTATTATCTTTTCCCTGATTGTTACAATCATCATTATAACCAACCTAGTTACAATGGAAGTTGCTTTGATGAAGAGAAAAGAAGAAATGATGCACTCAACTGGTTGTGGAAGGAAAGCACTGCCCTTTACCCCTCTGTTTATTTGAATACCAAGCTAAAATCTTCTCCGCAAGCTGCCCTCTTTGTTCGCAATCGTGTTCAGGAAGCCATTCGGTTGTCTAAAATTGCCAGTGTTAAAAGTCCACTTCCGGTTTTTGTATACACGCGTCCAGTTTTTACCGATATGTCTTCAAAATTCCTTTCTCAGGTAAGAAAATCAAGGAAAGAAGGCTATGGAATATTGTCCGCATTTAGTGGCATTTAGTGGAATTGAACATCATTTTTTAAAGGAGTGAAATTTAGGTTCTATAATCTTTAAGTTTCCCTGGTGGCTCAAACAGTAGAAAATCTGCCTGCAATGCAGGAGACCCAGGTTTGATCCCTGATGCGGAGAAGGGAATGGCAATCCACTTAAGTATTCTTGCCTGGAGTATCCCATGGACTGTAGCCTGCCAGGCTCCTCTGTCCCTGAGGTCTCAAAGAGTCAGACACAACTAAGCCATTAACACGTTCGCTTTCACTTTTCAACCTTTAGGAATATGCACTCAGGTAGTTCTGCCTCATTATATGGATGTAAAATAAATAGGACTATATTTCATTTTAATGTAATCATATAATGTCTTAGCAACCATGGAGAATTTCATAATACAGATAATGTATTAATTCAGTTCTTTTTATTTATTTTTTATTTTACAGACCTGCTCTCTTGTCAGAATTAATTAAATAATAGCAGAAAATCTGAATTTTTGTTATAGTAGGACAGTGGTGGCTTANAAATAGGACTATATTTCATTTTAATGTAATCATATAATGTCTTAGCAACCATGGAGAATTTCATAATACAGATAATGTATTAATTCAGTTCTTTTTATTTATTTTTTATTTTACACACCTGCTTTCTTGTCAGAATTAATTAAATAATAGCAGAAAATCTGAATTTTTGTTATAGTAGGACAGTGGTGGCTTAAAAGATAGAGATGAATAGTGGAGAAATATTTACATAATTTTTGTAGGGTCAGCATCTTGGCTTTGGTGTTACCATCCAACATATAACACTTCACTTTATTCCTCCCTGTTAACTCTTCACTTTTGCCAGGATGACCTTGTGAATACAATTGGTGAGAGCATTGCTCTAGGTGCTTCTGGAATTATAATGTGGGGAAGCTTCAACTTAAGCCTAACTAGGGTAAGTTGAAATGGTAGGAAATAGATGAAAATATTTGTGCTTTTAATGTTTTTCAGGGTTTCTGTGGGATTGAATAATAAAATAAACATGATCTTTGGCACAAAGTAGTAGGTGCTCAATTAATAGTGGCTAAATCAAACTTATCATTTGTGTGGTTGTATTGTAAGGCTGTTTTCCAGTGAGGAAACAGAAGTTTGATGAGATAAATTGAAATTGCCTAGGCTGCATGACTAAGAAGCAGCAAAAACAGGACTACAGTCTTGATTTCCTTATGTGGTCGTTGGTGTTTTTTTCTACTATATCATGTTGTGTTGTTTCTCAGAAGAGCTCAACTAGCCCATATGCATTCCCTCATTCTTTCATTCATCCGATTACTGTTTATTGAGCACTTATTCATTTATTTAGTCATTAAATGACAGTTTATTTCATGGGCCAACAGCTAGTTGGGGGAAGCTAGGAGTGAGTGAGTTTCTGAAAATTTTATTGAATTGTTCAAAGCTTCCCTAAGGGGGAGGGAAAGGAAGCCTTCTTTATTTTCCACAGATTATATTTAATAGAGTCTATTTTAAGTGAAGTCTTCAGTAAAAAATGTTTTATTAAGAAAAATGTTTATTTTGTTCAATATATGTATAATGAGTTGTATTACTTTTCTCCTCATGCATTTTCTTCAAAAAGCTTTTAACTATCACAACCTAATCCTTTTCTCTCTTCCTTTATTTTCATCTTTTTTAAAACAATTTTCTGTGTCAGGTTTCAATCTTTCACCTCTTCAATATTCTGACTCAAGCATGAGTAGAGCTGTTACATGGCCACTGCTGAGCTGGAGCTAAACTTTTACTTCTCTAATCAGTGCGGGAATACTAGTGATGTAGGTGCCATGGTGTCTAATAAAGCTCTTGGCCCAGAGGTTTTATCCTAGGATGTGCAGAGAACAAACCTTATACTCTAAAGACCAGAAGAGATCTTTTGATATCTTGTCCTTCAGATAGACTAACCATATTTTCCCTTCATTTATAAAGATATTTGCCTTTGTGAAATTCTTTCAAGGTTATCTGAGCCCTCCAACCCATTTGGTAGATTCTATTGTCTCTGTTTTGAGCACCAGGTAAGGGAAGTAATAGAAACTAAGTTCAGAGAAAGGTATATGTTCCTTTTGCAAAATCTTTTAAATCAGAAAATTATTTAAGAATTATAATTCTCCTAAGAATATTCCTAACTTTTATTAGTTGTTTTCTCAAATCTATAAACTTCTTTCTCAAGGATCCTAATAATTCTATGATGGAACAATTTATAAATTCCCTATACTACTTCCTTGTTTTAAAGATTAAGAACTCTTTCTTTTTAAAATTAAGAACTCTGATGAGGAATAAATCAGGCATTCTCCGATTAGTAGGATGACATGGCAAATTATTTAACTGTCACATCTGTTTTGTTTTTAATTGTACTTTAATCTTAGATTCACACTCTTCTACTATGACTCTCAGATTACCTCCAGTATTACACAGGGACAGTCCTTCAGTTTTAACATGATGATTTTCTACCGGATTGAAATAACACTGCCTTGAAACTGTTCCCCATGGACTTTATGCTGCACATATTTGCTACTTTTCCAAGTTTATCATTTTGAACGCTAATTCTGGCATTACTTTGCTTTTTCCTATGTCATTGGAAATCACTAGAATCATGGATTGCTTGTGTTTCCTCTGATTCACTGACAACTTGAGAAACTGGTAATTGCAGGTTTATTTGCAATGACTGGAATTGACTTAAAACAGTGGCTATTGAATGTAGGCAAACCATTCCTTCTATTCCATCTTAGTAGATCCAATGCTGTGACTGGGCCAACTTCTCCTGGTCCCAATTCATGAGACCTGATAAATATTCAGAAATTTTGGGAACTGTTTGTTAAACACAGTCATTATTAAACATTAAGTTATGAAAGCTTAGAATAAAATTATGTTAAAAACAAAAGTAATAAATACTAAAAATGCATCAATTATTTATTTTCCTATTATTTATACTTTTATGGTTATTTACATCTATTATACCTGTATAAGTGGAAATGGTGTTATATAGTGATGTGTACTTCACACCATACTTCCATATAGTCTAATGGTGGGGTACCTGATTCCTAACTCTGCACTCAGTGATGTCAGGTTGGTAGCTTAAAATGGGCCATGGTAGGAGTATTTACACCATGGGTCTTGAGAAACGCTATAAAACAGATTTTTTTTCTCTTAAAGAGCCAGGTTTAGATCTTTCAAAAGACTACATCTTGAGTAGGCTAATGATTCTCCAACATTCTCATTCTTTTTCTCCTCTTCTTGTCTAGTTCTTGTCTCTGTACCCAAGTGCAATATCATCTGATCTTGGAATAAATTCTTATATATTCTTGACACTGGTGATATTATGTTGAATAATACTGATAAAGTCCCTGCCTTTGTGAAGCTTGGAGGAATAAAAGCAATAAAAAACAACAAAAATATTTTATGTGATAAGTTCTATGCAGAAAATTGAAATAGTTGTGAGAAACTGGATAAGAAAGGTGTCTGAGAAGTATCTTATCTAATTAAAACTGCAATCCGAATGACAAGATGTAGTCAGCTATGTTAAAAATGAGGGGAAAGAGAATTCTAGACAGAGGGAACAGTAAGTGCAGTTTGAAATGGACCTGCCACACTTGAGAAATAACTAGTACCTGCTGCTCTTGTGAAACAAGGCAAGAGGGTGAAGGGGGTTGTACAAGAGGAAGGAGAGATTTCACCCCAGCAGACAGTATACAAGTGAATTGTAGTCTGAACGCTATGTAAAGCTACTGGAGAATTAAGAAGAGATTTTTTTATTGCTGCCATAAAAATAACAACAAACAGTGGTTTAAACAGTAGAAAATTTTTTATCTTATAATTCAGTACTTCAGAAGTCCAACATGGACCTTAATACACTAAAATCAAGAGATATCAGCAGGATTACATTCCTTTCTATGGAAAGACCTTCATTTGCTCATTTGGGTTGCTGGCAGAATTCATTTCCTCATGTTTGTAGCATCAAGATCTTTATTTTCTGACTGGCTATGGTTATGGCTATTTCCAGCTTCAAAAGGTCACTGTATTCTTTAGTCTCATCTACATTCAAAGCCAGAAATGCCAGTTTGAGTGTCCCTTACCTTTGTATTTGTCCTCCTTCTCCCGGCTCATTTTAAAAATCCAAATATAAAAAGTTTCTACATTTTTAAGGACTCGTGGTTAGATTGAGCCCATCAGATGGTTCAGGATATTCTCCCATCTCCTCCCGTNGCCAGAAATGCCAGTTTGAGTGTCCCTTACCTTTGTATTTGCCCTCCTTCTCCCGGCTCATTTTAAAAATCCAAATATAAAAAGTTTCTACATTTTTAAGGACTCGTGGTTAGATTGAGCCCATCAGATGGTTCAGGATATTCTCCCATCTCCTCCCGTCTAAATACTAATCAGGCCCGACCCTGCTCAGCTTCCAAGATCAGACGAGATCAGTCACGTTCAGGGTGGTTTGGCTGTAGACTCTCCCCATGTCAAGATCCACAACCTTAATCGTATCTGCAGAGCCCCTTTCACCATGTAAAGTAAAACAGCCACAGATTCCATGGGACTGGAGAATGAATATCCTTGGAAGGCTCTTATTCTGCCTACTGTTGATGGTGTCATTTCAAGAAGGTAACAAGAAATAGATTCAAGTGGAAGCTGCCAAGTTTCCTCAACTTGCCTGCCAGCCTACCACAAACAAACACTTCCTCTGATCTAATGAAGGACGAGCATGACCAATTCACTCAATGGAACTGTTGATCATGAAAGAAAGCATCTACTTTCCATTTTTTGAAAAGGACAGGTTTCCAGTTTTAGAAAATATCAGTTTCAAGGTGAATCATGTTAGTGACTCATACTCAACCAAATAAGTATATCTGCAAAAGAGCTGTCATGGTTCAGCCATACTTGAATTATACATAACAATATATACTCAGTTGAGAGCTTCCTTGTTGGCTAAGTGGTAAAGAATCTGCCTGTAATGCAGGAGACATGGAGACATGTGTTTGATACCTGGGTTGGGAAGATCCCTTGGAGAAGGGAATGGCAACCCACTCCACTATTCTTGTTTGGAAAATCCCATGGTCAGAGGAGCCTGGCTGGCTACAGTTCATGTGGTCACAAACAATGGGACACAACTTAGCTGCTAACAACAAAAACTCTGTTGAAACTGTTTAGTTGTTTTGAGCTAGCAGTTTAGAAACCATTCTTCACAATGCCCGAACATGTCTGACAAATGTGATATTTATCACATTTATTTGTACTTTATATTCTTTATAGTTTGAGAGGTAATCAATGATATCCTGGGCTCTGTGCTTAGCCGTTTTACATACATTGCATCTTTTCATCTTCACAATAACTCTATGAGGTAAGTGTTATAATTATCTGTATTTTGCAATGATGAAGCTGAGTCATAGCCAGCTTAATTACTTTCTACAAGGTCACCCAGAAAGGAAACTAAGAAAGCTTAAGGGATTCCCAAGCTCACACAGCTAGCTATTCATGGATCTGTGACTCAAACCGGGCAGAAGGACTCCAGACCCCATACTCTAATCCCTCCACCCACACTTCCATCCCTGTTAGTGTAGGAATTACTGAGGAAGCCCAAGGCTGGGTATATTAAACTTAGACTAGTTAATTATTTAGTGACATGAAATAGCATGTGAAACTTACAAATGTTATAAAGAACAGTTGAAATTGTTTGGCTTATTAAAGTAAAGAAAGATAAAAACATTTCCTACTCTTACTGAGTCTGGTTTTTATGTGTATGCTTCTTTAGAAATTGTTTGGCCTTCCCTGGTGGCTCAGATGATAAGGAATTTGCCTGTAATGCAGGAGACCTGGGTTCAATTCCTGGGTTGGGAAGATCCCCTGGAGGAGGAAATGGCAACTCATGCCAGTATTCTTGCCTCAAGAATTTCATGAAAAAAAATTGCTTAACATAGTGAACTAATTCACATATGAACTCACTTGGATCTTAACAATCTGATCTTCTTACGGTTTTACAGCAATCTTGCATGAACCTAGACAATTACTTGAATACTATACTGAATCCTTATATAATCAACGTCACTCTAGCAGCCAAAATGTGTAGCCAAGTATTTTGCCATGAGAAAGGAGTGTGTACAAGGAAAGACTGGAATTCAACGGACTATCTTCACCTGAACCCAATGAATTTTGCTATTCAAAGACAGAGATGTGGAAAATACACCATACATGGTAAACCCACAGTTGAAGACCTGCTACAATTTTCTGAAAGTTTTTATTGCAGTTGTTATGCCAACATCCACTGTAAAAAAAGAGATATAAAAAACATTCGTACTATTAATGTATGTTTTGCTGAAGATATTTGTATAGAAGCTTCTCTAAACTCAGACCACAGTGAGCACTCTTCTAGCCAGACAGAGATATCTTCTACCACTTTTAGCCCTGTCTCATCTTCCGCACCAACTGCCAAAGTGTCTGCACGTGTTCCTGGGAAAGATCATGTGTCTCCCAAAATCAGGCTTTCAGAGGAAACCCTCTCCAACACCATCCAAAGGGGCCATAAGAGTGTTGACTGGAAAAATATATTCCATCAGTTATACATTCAAAACACTAAAAATGAAACAAACTATTAAAATATAAATTCAGTGATTATTAGGTTTCCCATCTGCTTGTTTTATGTTTTGATTTTTTTTACATTATAATAGTTTATAACTTCACAACTGAGTGACTTCCCTTTCACTTTTCACTTTCATGCATTGGAGGAGGAAATGGCAACCCACTCCAGTATTCTTGCCTAGAGAATCCCAGGGACGGCGGAGCTTGGTGGGCTCTCGTCTATGGGATCACACAGAGTTGGACACGACTGAAGTGACTTAGCAGCAGCAGTAGCAGCAATGACTTTTTAGGCAAATGATGATACCTCTATATTTGAAGTTTTACATTTGAAATGTGAATCAAAACTCATGGCCAAGATAGTATTTTAATTTTTTGAGCAAAGATTGCATTTTCATGATCAAATTTAACTNATTTTTTTTACATTATAATAGTTTATAACTTCACAACTGAGTGACTTCCCTTTCACTTTTCACTTTCATGCATTGGAGGAGGAAATGGCAACCCACTCCAGTATTCTTGCCTAGAGAATCCCAGGGACGGCGGAGCTTGGTGGGCTCTCGTCTATGGGATCACACAGAGTTGGACACGACTGAAGTGACTTAGCAGCAGCAGTAGCAGCAATGACTTTTTAGGCAAATGATGATACCTATATATTTGAAGTTTTACATTTGAAATGTGAATCAAAACTCATGGCCAAGATAGTATTTTAATTTTTTGAGCAAAGATTGCATTTTCATGATCAAATTTAACTTGAAGTTAGTACTGATTGATAAACAAAGAATTGTGATCAGCATCTTTTATATTCAAAATCATAGGGCAGTGTTATTACTAAATCCACTGATGCTACATTTTACTTTTGAAAGTCAAAGTAGACTCTTGATAATTAAGATAGCATAGAATTTTCTTTGTAAGATGATACCCATTTTTTAAAATTGCCAAGAGTGTATAGCAAATATTTCACATAGTGTGATGAATACATACTGAGAGATGCCTGTTATATTCTTGGTTCTATCAGAGACTGATTATAAGGCCTATGATACTTAGAGATACTGTGTTCTTCTGCAAAAAGTAAAAGTTTGAATAATGTCAATTTACTGCAAATGAATGTCTTTATTGGTAATTTGCAATAAAAATACCAAAAATATTAAAGCTCAACATCATATTTTTTTAAAGTAATATCCAAAGTGTACTAGTCTATGTCAGCACAGAACTATGTTTTTTAGCTATTTCATCTTGATAATTTGTTTGAATTGTGTTTTATATAAAGATAAACTTTACAAATTATCCTGTTAACTTTTGTACACAGTTTACTGTCTTCAAAGTTCACACATAAATTATACTAATTTTAATTCTTGATATCAAATTTGACAGTCTTGTGTACCTAAAATGCCTTGTTTCATCTAAGCATTTATTCATATCCTTCCTATAGCCTTTGTTGTGTTTCTTCTCTGTTAGGCTAAATATTAAGCAGGTTCAAGGTGAAGCAGCATGCTTCTTGCTATCTGTGAGCTTGTTGTATATTCGAAAAAGACAGACACTGAAAGTGGAAACTTACAGCAAAATGTGTGAGAACTGCTATAGTTTAGCATGCTCTTGTATACAAACAAGAGCCTGAGGGTGTCAGAGAAGGATTTCAAAGACACCATGAGAGATATGAAGTGTCCATTACCTTGAAGGCTGAATAGCAATTAGTGTATCCGGGGATAGGTTCTTGCTATCTGTGAGCTTGCTGTATATTCGAAAAAGACAGACACTGAAAGTGGAAACTTACAGCAAAATGTGTGAGAAGTGCTATAGTTTAGCATGCTCTTGTATACAAACAAGAGCCTGAGGGTGTCAGAGAAGGATTTCAAAGACACCATGAGAGATATGAAGTGTCCATTACCTTGAAGGCTGAATAGCAATTAGTGTATCCGGGGATAGGAGATAGAAGAAACCTTATTAGAACAGAACGCTGATTGTGATGATCAGAGTTGTATTCAATAGATGGCCACGTGGTGAAGGCTGCTGTAAACCACACCAAAAAGCTTGGGCCTTGCAAGGAAGATGCTGCCAGACTGCTTGACCTGCCCCATTTTCCGCATGCACAATTATCACACAAAAATTTCTCTTTTTTTACTTCCCATCACCTTCCTATAAAGTAAACATCATAAGGACAAGTGTTTGTTTTTCTTGCTGCTATATCCACAAAGTAATGGATATCCTCTGAGACTTAGTAGGTGCCCACTAAATATTTGTTGAACAAATAAAAGACAACGGGGAGAAATCTTAAGTGTGGGAGTTGTCATGACAGAAGGGATCCTCTCGAACTAATGCTGCCCTTTTCCTTAGTTCTGTCCTTCAGTCTTTGTTTCAATTATGCTTCTACTGACAAAGCCACAAAAAGAGACAATTTTAGAGTGATCTGGAAAGGATGCTACAGTTGGACTATTTTCCTTAGAATGCATAAATGGCCGTTAGGTGATAGAATGGAGATAGTAAGGTGAATTGGAAAAGGAATAGATTTTGGAGTTGGACAGTTACAAAGGCAAATCCCAACTTCCAACATTTACTAGTTTACAAGCCTGAGAAACTTAACCTGGCTCAGCTTCTATTCTAATAAAATGGCACCAATACATATCTTTTAGGGTTCTTGAGAGGATTGGCTCATATAATACATGAAAAGAAATTTAGCCTTAGAAATAACACAGTAGGGACTTCCTTTGTGATCCAGGGGCTAAGAAGCAGCCTTCCAATTCAGGGGATGTGGTTTGACCATTGGTCCCAGAATTAAGATCTCTCAAGACTCAGGACAACCAGCTAAACCTGTGCATCACAACTACTGAGCCTGAGTGCTCTAGAGCTCACCAGCCACACCTAGAGAAGCCCACGCATCACAACGAAGGCGTAATGCAGCCAAAGAAATAAATAAATAAGAAACAGCACACTACAAGTCTTTGGGAAAGGGATGGATATGTTTTTAATGGTTACAGAAGATGCCTGTATTACTGTTGTGGGATGGAGTGTCAAAACAATAGACTTTTATCATGGCAAACTTTGCCATGAACCCCGTGGAAAAAAGAGGCTACTAAATAGAAAAAGACACTTGGCAGGAATATTTTGTATAATACACAACTTTGTATATGGTTAGGTTCATAGAAGCAAAGTTGTTTCCATTTTGATCCAGAATTTTTGCCAGGGATCATATTTGAGTCTGAGATACAAAGAAAATAAAACAGTATCCCTGCTCTTCATAAGCTTGCACATGGATAGGGATGTTAGGCATGTAAACAAAACTTGTCCATAGAATGTGTGATATACATAAAGTATAAAAATTGAAGTGCTATAAGAACACAGGTTCGTCTAACTACAGTTTAGTTCAGTTCAGTTGCTCTATCACGTCCAACACTTTGTGACCCCATGGACTGCAGCACACTAGGCTTCCCTGTTTATCGCCAGTTCTCCTCAAACTCATGTCCATCGTGTCGGTGATGCCATCCAACCATCTCATCCTCTGTCATCCCTTTCTGCTCCTGCCTTCAATCTTTCCCAGCATCTGTGATACCCCTCCTCCAAGGTAAGGAGCAGTGGTTGTGCTTGCTGGAGCAGCCGTGAAGAGATAACCCACGCCCAAGGTAAGAGAAACCCAAGTAAGATGGTAGGTGTTGCAAGAGGGCATCAGAGGGCAGA
>SJYX01015471.1:91639-113313 GCA_006410675.1 Oreotragus oreotragus | reverse complement strand
TGAGTTTTCTAAATTTGCTGGTATATTGAGTGCAACACTTTCACAACATCATCTTTCAGCATTTGAAATAGCTCAACTGGAATTCCATCCCTTCTACTAGCTTTGTTCGTAGTGATGCTTTCTAAGGCCCATTTGACTCCACAGTCTAGGATGTCTGGCTCTAGGTGAGTGATCACATCATCGTGATCATCTGGCTCATGAAGATCTTTTTTGTACAGTTCTTCTGTGTGTTCTGAACTGTGGTGTTGGAGAAGACTCCTGAGAGTCCCTTGGCCTGCAAGGAGATCCAACCAGTCCATTCTGAAGGAGATCAGCCCTGGGATTTCTTTGGAGGGAATAATGCTGAAGCTGAAATTCCAGTACTTTGGCCACCTCGTGTAAAGAGTTGACTCATTGGAAATGACTCTGATGCTGGGAGGGATTGGGGGCAGGAGGAGAAGGGGACAACAGAGGATGAGATGGCTGGATGGCATCACTGACTTGATGGACGTGAATCTGAGTGAACTCCAGGAGTTGGTGATGGACAGGGAGGCCTGGCATACTGCGATTCATGGAGTCACAAAGAGTTGGACATGACTGAGCGACTGAACTGAACTGAACTCTGTGTGTTCTTGCCACCTCTTGTTAATATCTTCTGTTTCTGTTAGGTCCATACCATTTCTATCCTTTATTGAGCCCATTTTGCATAAAATATTCCCTTGGTATCTCTAATTTTCTTGACGAGATCTCTAGTCTTTCCCATTCTGTTGTTTTCCTCTATTTCTTTGCATTGATCACTGAGGAAGGCTTTTTTTTTTTTTTCAAATCTCTCCTTGCTATTCTTTAGAACTCTGTATTCAGATGGGAATATCTTTTCTTTTCTCCTTTGCTTTTCACTTCTCTTCTTTTCACAGCTATTTGTAAGGCCTCCTCAGACAGCCATTTTGCTTTTTTGCATTTCTTTTTCCTATGGATGGTCCTGATACCTGTCTCCTGTACAATGTCACGAACCTTCATCCATAGTTCATCAGGCAATCTTTCTATCAGATTTAGTCCCTTGAATATATATCTCACTTCCACTGTATAGTCATAAAAGATTTGATTTAGGTCGTACCTGAATGGTCTAGTGGTTTTCTCCACTTTCTTCAATTTCAGTCTGAATGTGGCAATAAGGCGTTCATGATCCAAGCCACAGTCAGCTCCCAGTCTTGTTTTTGCTGACTGTATAGAGCATCTCCATTTCTTTATTTGGTAATGTAGTAGTAATAAAAAATGAATTTTTCAAATTTTAATAAATTGCCTGTTGGGAAATTAATTGATCTTTCGAAGATGTTTGACCCACTATGAGGAAAAGGACTATTAGGTATACGCTGTTGTGGTGTGATTAGATAGTTGAGGACTGTGAGGACATTTACTTGCCATGTATCTTCATGCTGCACTTTTGAAGTGATTTCCGGCCTGTGTTCTTTCTAACCCACTCCCAGATAAGCTTAGCGAAGGTGCAACCACAGGCTGGGATCCTATGACACAGCACAATTCCTGGCACAGAACAGGTGCTCAATAAAAAGTTGAATAAAAAAAGTTGTAGTGACTATTGAATATAATTGCTACAGATTGAAAGTAAAGTTGATGTTTTTAATTCAGTTGTTTAGCTACCTTGTGTTGAATGCATTTTTGGTTTACTTTGCCAGAGGGTATTTATTTTGGAACACTTCGTTTAAAATTATTTTCAACTTTGGAAATGCTCCCCATCACTCTTCTTTGCTTTTGCGAGGTACATATTGAAAATGATCTTACTTCTAACTTCCTGTTTAATAATAATAGTAACACTCATTTATTTTCTACATCTGTGGATGTTAACGTCTTAAAACACCTTTCTGGCAGGGAATGGACTGCACTTTCCAGAACTAGTCAAGTCTCACAAATAGCAAAAAGCGTGCAATTTGATATGGAAACGAACCAATCCAAGTCCTACCTCCTCTATGGGCCTGCACACACCAGGAGGCTATACTCGTCTGCCTTCATCATCCTAGGGCCAAATTGCAGAGAACTGGAGAGCATCTCGTTAGCTCTGTTGGGGTTCAGGACACATAACCCCAAATTATGGCACATTGGTTACTGAATATTTTAAGTTGAAAGAATTTGAGAAAAGAGTGGAAACAAGAAGATCACTATAAGTCCCTCCCCATTCCACTTTTCTTTCCTGAAACAGGCCAAAAGACCCTCATGTGAAAGGCATCCCCTGTGGACCTGGGGGAAAGAAGCAGACTTTTCTCTGAAGACCGAAGAATGCCAGGAAGGACCTAATCAACTCACTGTGCTGTTTCTTCCAGTTTCCTACAGTTACCTCATACTCCTTATAAGTCATTGTATTTCTCCCCCACTGCCCTTCTTCATCCAGCCTAGAATTTAACTTCACAGGTTAAATTGTTTTCTTCGGTCTTCATATTTTTGATAAAGGCACTGCTGCTGCTGCTGCTGCTGCTGCTAAGTCGCTTCAGTCGTGTCCAACTCTGTGCGATCCCATAGATAGCAACCCACCAGGCTCCCCCATCCCTGGGATTCTCCAGGCAAGAACACTGGAGTGGGTTGCCATTTCCTTCTCCAATGCATGAAAGTGAAAAGTGAAAGTGAAGTCGCTCAGTCGTGTCCAACTCCTAGTGACCCCATGGACTGCAGCCTACCAGGCTCCTCCATCCATGGGACTTTCCAGGCAAGAGTACTGGAGTGAGTTGTCATTGCCTTCTCCGGATGCAGGCACTAGTGTGCCATAAAACATATTAACAGATTTGCATGCTTTTCTCCTGCTAATCCACCTTTGTCAGTTTAAGTTTTAGACCCAAGGACTCCAAGCTGGAGGAGCACATAGAACCCACTCCAGCATTCTTCTCTGGAGAATCCCCATGGACAGAGGAACCTGGTGGGCTACAGTCCATAGGATCACAAAGACTCAGACACGACTGAGCCACTAAGCATGCTCACGATCACACACACACNGAGCACATAGAACCCACTCCAGCATTCTTCTCTGGAGAATCCCCATGGACAGAGGAACCTGGTGGGCTACAGTCCATAGGATCACAAAGACTCAGACACGACTGAGCCACTAAGCATGCTCACGATCACACACACACACATGTGCACGCACATACACACGCACACAAGGACAGTAAGAGGATCAAATAGAATGTTTTCCTCCATGCAGCCCAAAGCCTGCTAAAGTTATTCAAACGAACCAGTACCTGTTTACCCTGGAATGAGTTCTCCCTTACCCCTGCATTGTGTTTTGTTCAAAACCTGGTATTCCTCACATGGTCCTCTGCATAGCCACTCAGTTACCTTTATAAATGAAGACTCACAGAACAAATGGGGAAGCAGAAATGCTTTTTCTCTTTGTAGTATTTTGTTCTTCTGTGTAAGTTCGTAAGTCTATCTATCAGAGTAAATGAACAATATGCTCATTTTAAAGTGTTCTTTGTAGGCTGACTTTGAAAGGATCATCTCTCACAGAGAGGTCATTTTTGGAAAGACTTTGAATTACTATACCTGGTGAAGGTAATTTCCTTTTGAATTTACAAGCACTGCAATCTCAACCCTGGGTCCAGGACTGATATTTCAGGACTCAGCAGTTTGCCTACCAGTGGCCCCAGCTTAGAGGACTTACATGATCTGTTTCACAGGCAAAGCTGCTGGAATTGTGTCAACACAGTCATCCTACACAAGATACTGACATTTTGATGACACTGAAATTTCATATAGTGTGTTTAAACTTTGGAAAGTGAAAATCTATTGATAAAATGCATCAGTAAAATTGAGAACTGGATTCTTATCTTTTCTCTTCTGCTTACAATCAAAGGGTGAGGGAAGGAAGAAGGTGGGGAAGAGTGGGAGAGAAGAAAATAAAAGGGGAGAAGAGATAAGGAAAAAGAACTAGAATGGTTTCTCTGATTCTACTGAGGACGGTAATTTGCACAGGATTAAAAGAAACATGTGATGCAGACACAATCAGCCTTCAATTCCCTGTAAAAGCCAAGAGTAGTTGTACTTGAATGCCCTACTTGGGCTCACCTGAATAAATGTCTCCTTCTTCCCTTGCCACAGACTTCCTTTAAGAGGCAAAAGTGATAAAGGCACAAAGTGGTGGCACTGTTTGGGATGCACCAAATTCACAAGGGGCTGTATACTTGCAGGTTGTGGTACAAAGTCATTAAGATCTTAAAAGTACTCCAAAGAGACACAGATGGCCGACAAACACATGAAAAGATACTCAACATCTCTAATTGTTCAGTTCAATTCAGTTCAGTTCAGTCGCTCAGTCGTGTCCGACTCTTTGTGACCCCATAAATCGCAGCACGCCAGGCCTCCCTGTCCATCACCAACTCCTGGAGTTCACTCAGACTCACGTCCATCGAGTCAGTGATGCCATTCAGCCATCTCATCCTCGGTCATCCCCTTCTCCTCCTGCCCCCAATCCCTCCCAGCATCAGAGTCTTTTCCAATGAGTCAATTCTTTGCATGAGGTGGCCAAAGTACTGGAGTTTCAGCTTCAGCATCATTTCCTCCAAAGAGATCCCAGGGTTGATCTCCTTCAGAATAGAGTGGTTGGATCTCCTTGCAGTCCAAGCGACTCTCAAGAGTCTTCTCCAACACCACACTTCAAAAGCATCAATTCTTCGGTGCTCAGCTTTCTTCACAGTCCAACTCTCACATCCGTACATGACCACTGGAAAAACCATAGCCTTGACTAGATGGACCTTTCTTGGCAAGTAATGTCTCTTCAAAGAGATAGAGGAAAACAACAGAATGGGAAAGACTAGAGATCTCTTCAAGAGAATTGGAGATACCAAGGGAACATTTCATGCAAAGATGGGCTCGATAAAGGATAGAAATGGTATGGACCTAACAGAAGCAGAAGATATTAAGAAGAGGTGGCAAGAATACACAGAAGAACTGTACAGAAAAGATCTTCACGACCCAGATAATCATGAGGATGTGATCACTAATCTAGAGCCAGACATCTTGGAATGTGAAGTCAAGTGGGCCTTAGAAAGCATCACTAAGAACAAAGCTAGTGGAGGTGATGGAATTCCAGTTGAGCTGTTTCAAATCCTGGAAGATGATGCTGTGAAAGTGCTGCACTCAATATGCCAGCAAATTTGGAAAACTCAGCAGTGGCCACAGGACTGGAAAAGGTCAGTTTTCATTCCAATTCCAAAGAAAGGCAATGCCAAAGAATGCTCAAACTACCGCACAATTGCACTCATCTCACACGCTAGTAAAGTAATGCTCAAAATTCTCCAAGCCAGGCTTCAGCAATATGTGAACCGTGAACTCCCTGATGTTCAAGCTGGTTTTAGAACAGGCAGAGGAACCAGAGATCAAATTGCCAACATCCGCTGGATCATGGAAAAAGCAAGAGAGTTCCAGAAAAACATCTATTTCTGCTTTATTGACTATGCCAAAGCCTTTGACTGTGTGGATCACAATAAACTGTGGAAAATTCTGAAAGAGATGGGAATACCAGACCACCTAACCTGCCTCTTGAGAAATCTGTATGCAGGTCAGGAAGCAACAGTTAGAACTGGACATGGAACAACAGACTGGTTCCAAATAGGAAAAGGAGTACGTCAAGGCTGTATATTGTCTCCCTGCTTATTTAACTTATATGCAGAGTACATCATGAGAAACGCTGGACTGGAAGAAACACAAGCTGGAATCAAGATTGCCGGGAGAAATATCAATAACCTCAGATATGCTGATGACACCACCCTTATGGCAGAAAGTGAGGAGGAGCTAAAAAGCCTCTTGATGAAAGTGAAGGAGGAGAGCGAAAAAGTTGGCTTAAAGCTCAACATTCAGAAAACGAAGATCATGGCATCGGGTCCCATCACTTCATGGGAAATAGATGGGGAAACAGTGGAAACAGTGTCAGACTTTATTTTTTTGGGCTCCAAAATCACTGCAGATGGTGACTGTAGCCATGAAATTAAAAGACCAACCTGGATAGTATATTCAAAAGCAGAGACATTACTTTGCTGACTAAGGTCCGCCTAGTCAAGGCTATGGTTTTTCCTGTGGTCATGTATGGATGTGAAAGTTGGACTGTGAAGAAGGCTGAGTGCCAAAGAATTGATGCTTTTGAACTGTGGTGTTGGAGAAGACTCTTGAGAGTCCCTTGGACTGCAAGGAGATCCAACCAGTCCATTCTGAAGGAGATCAACCCTGGAATTTCTTTGGAAGGAATGATGCTAAAGCTGAAACTCCAGTACTTTGGCCACCTCATGAGAAAAGTTGACTCATTGGAAAAGACTCTGATGCTGGGAGGGATTGGGGGCAGGAGGAGAAGGGGACGACCAAGGATGAGATGGCTGGATGGCATCATGGACTCGATGGACGTGAGTCTGAGTGAACTCCAGGAGATGGTGATGGACAGGGAGGCCTGGCGTGCTGCAATTCATGGGGTCGCAAAGAGTCGGACACGACTGAGCGACTGAACTGACCTGAACTGAATGTCTCTGCTTTTCAATATGCTATCTAAGTTGTTTGCCGGGGTCCAGCCTCAGCAGGATCCAGGTATACCCTTAGGATGGGCGGTGTCGACGAGAGAGAGACAGAGAGATCAAGCTTGGGTATGAAACCGGGTCTGCTACTTTATTTTCTCAGGGGGTTTTTATACCCTGAGTTTGCACGTTAAGGATGACTAAGCAAAAGTTATTTTAACATTACATCAGTTGTCCTTTATGACACCCAGGATGTTATCTGCATTCTTTTTTTGTTTATGAGAGTCTTTTCCATAGTAAATTTTTGTGCATTGTCTTCTGGCCTTGGGGCCTATCAACATTTTATGATTTTTTCCTGCAGGCTAGATGAATGTAAAGCCTGTTTTCCATAATCTATTCTTTGCCTTGAGCTTAACAGAAAAGCTGCAGTCTCACAGGGTAAAGGCACAGCAGGTTGCACCATAGTAGAGATGTAACATAATGGTCAGTTTTTTTGCAGAAGTCACCAGCTAAGTTTATACAATTGTCTTATTGTTTTCACACTAGGGCTAAACTCTTATTGTTTAAACCCCTAACTGTATTAACAATAGTTTTTATTGTACAACCTTAGCACATTAAGAGCAAAAACACAGCAAGCAAACATTGATCCAGTAACAACTTTATAGAATAATATTTTTAATGTTTTCTAATAGGGCTTCCTCATCCCCTGAAGGGCTCTGTGCCTATTAGGGCCTTTCATGTGTTCAGGTTCTTTATGCTGTTTATGATTAAGGTGTTGTGAACAGTCATGTGCATTAGTACCAAGGACATAAACACATTTGTCAAGCAAACTAAAATGCTAGCAAAAGGGGTTTAGATTGAAATGCTCTTTTCATCCCGGATAATCTTATAGGATGCCACCTCTGGGGGATATACTGATTAAAGTTTTAAGTTGATTTTGTTTGGAAAGAGATCGGGGAAGGCCTTCCGTCTGTGTCACGGAAATTAGGGAGCAGTCTAGTATAGCAGATTTCATCGTTTCTTAGATGTCAATAGCCACAAAGTAGAAAAGACAATAGAAGTCACCTCTGGGGGATATACTGATTAAAGTTTTAAGTTGATTTTGTTTGGAAAGAGATCGGGGAAGGCCTTCCGTCTGTGTCACGGAAATTAGGGAGCAGTCTAGTATAGCAGATTTCATCGTTTCTTAGATGTCAATAGCCACAAAGTAGAAAAGACAATAGAAGGGATTTATGAAAAATTCATCATTCATTCCGATCTAACCAAAGCTGCTAGTTGGAAGATATTAACTGAAGAATTTCTAAATGCATCATTTCCAAGCATAAAGGAATTCAAGGTGGTCCAATACAATGCTGCACAGAAGACAAAGTCTGCATATTTACCTTGTTCCCAATTTTAAAGGAAAAGCTTTAGTTTCGGTTTTTCACAGGCTGCAAGAGCCAGGCCAGCACACTAAGCACGGGCGAGAGGAGCTACCCCACGTCTGAGGTCAGGGGCAGCAACCTGGAGTGCCAGGCTGTGACGGCCCAGGAATGGCCGAGAGGAGCTACCCTGTGTCTGAGGTCAGTGGCAGCCGGGAGGAGCTCCCCTCATCCGAGGTCAGTGGCGGCCGGGAGGAGACACCCCGCGTCTGAGGTCAGGGCGGCAGCCAGGAGGAGCTACACCGTGTCCGAGGTCACGGGCGGCCAGGAAGAGACACCACGTCCGAGGCCAGGGGCGGCTGGGAGAAGCCACCTTGCACCCAAGGCCAGGGGTGGTGACCCGGAGGAGCCACCCTGAGCCCGAGGCCAGGGGCGGCAGCTGGGAGAGCCACCCACGCCTGAGGCCACGGCCGGGAGGAGCAACCTGAGGAGCAGGGGCTGCGCAGGCGCAGGAGGGCCTAGAGGAGCTGTCCCACGCTGACGGTCAGGAACTGCGGCGGTAAGGAGATACCCCTCGTCCAAGATAAGGAGCAGCCGTGAAGAGACAACCCACGCCCAAGGTAAAAGAAACCCAAGTAAGATGGTAGGTGTTGCAAGAGGGCATCAGAGGGCAGACACACTGAAAGCATACTCACAGAAAACTAGTCAATCTAATCACACTAGGACCAGGGCCTTGTCTAACTCAATGAAACCAAGCCATGCCTGCAGGGCAACCCAAGGCGGGCAGGTCATGGTGGAGAGGTCTGACAGAACGTGGTCCACTGGAGAAGGGAATGGCAAGCCACTTCAGTATTCTTGCCTTGAGAACCCCATGAACAGTATGAAAAGGCAAAATGATAGGATATCAAATGAGAATCTCCCCAGGTCGTTAGGTGCCCAATATGCTACTGGAGATCAGTGGAGAAATAACTCCAGAAAGAATGAAGGGATGGAGCCAAAGCAAAAACAATACCCAGTTGTGCATGTGACTGGTGATAGAAGCAAGATCCGATGCTGTAAAGAACAATATTGCATAGGAACCTGGAATGTCAGGTCCATGAATCAAGGCAAATTGGAAGTGGTCAAACAAGAGATGGCAAGGGTGAACGTCGACATTCTAGGAATCAGCGAACTAAAATGGACTGGAATGGGTGAATTTAACTCAGATGACCATTATATCTACTACTGCGGGCAGGAATCCCTCAGAAGAAATGGAGTAGCCATCATGGTCAACAAAAGAGTCCGAAATGCAGTACTTGGATGCAATCTCAAAAACGACAGAATGATCTCTGTTCGTTTCCAAGGCAAACCATTCAATATCACAGTTATCCAAGTCTATGCCCCAACCAGTAATGCTGAAGAAGCTGAAGTTGAACGGTTTTATGAAGACCTACAAGACCTTGTAGAACTAACACCCAAAAAAGATGTCCTTTTCATTATAGGGGACTGGAATGCTAAAGTAGGAAGTCAAGAAACACCTGGAGTAACAGGCAAATTTGGCCTTGGAATGCGGAATGAAGCAGGGCAAAGACTAATAGAGTTTTGCCAAGAAAATGCACTGGTCATAGCAAACACCCTCTTCCAGCAACACAAGAGAAGACTCTACACATGGACATCACCAGATGGTCAACACCGAAATCAGATTGATTATATTCTTTGCAGCCAAAGATGGAGAAGCTCTATACAGTCAACAAAAACAAGACCAGGAGCTGACTGTGGCTCAGATCATGAACTCCTTATTTCCAAATTCAGACTTAAATTGAAGAAAGTAGGGAAAACCGCTAGACCATTCAGGTATGACCTAAATCAAATCCCTTATGATTATACAGTGGAAGTGAGAAATAGATTTAAGGGCCTAGATCTGATAGACAGAGTTCCTGATGAACTATGGAATGAGGTTCGTGACATTGTACAGGAGACAGGGATCAAGACCATCCCCATGGAAAAGAAATGCAAAAAAGCAAAATGGCTGTCTGGAGAAGCCTTACAAATAGCACTGAAAAGAAGAGAGGCGAAAAGCAAAGGAGAAAAGAAAAGATATAAGCATCTGAATGCAGAGTTCCAAAGAATAGCAAGAAGAGATAAGAAAGCCTTCTTCAGCAATCAATGCAAAGAGATAGAGGAAAACAACAGAATGGGAAAGACTAGAGATCTCTTCAAGAGAATTGGAGATACCAAGGGAACATTTCATGCAAAGATGGGCTCGATAAAGGATAGAAATGGTATGGACCTAACAGAAGCAGAAGATATTAAGAAGAGGTGGCAAGAATACACAGAAGAACTGTACAGAAAAGATCTTCACGACCCAGATAATCATGAGGATGTGATCACTAATCTAGAGCCAGACATCTTGGAATGTGAAGTCAAGTGGGCCTTAGAAAGCATCACTAAGAACAAAGCTAGTGGAGGTGATGGAATTCCAGTTGAGCTGTTTCAAATCCTGGAAGATGATGCTGTGAAAGTGCTGCACTCAATATGCCAGCAAATTTGGAAAACTCAGCAGTGGCCACAGGACTGGAAAAGGTCAGTTTTCATTCCAATTCCAAAGAAAGGCAATGCCAAAGAATGCTCAAACTACCGCACAATTGCACTCATCTCACACGCTAGTAAAGTAATGCTCAAAATTCTCCAAGCCAGGCTTCAGCAATATGTGAACCGTGAACTCCCTGATGTTCAAGCTGGTTTTAGAACAGGCAGAGGAACCAGAGATCAAATTGCCAACATCCGCTGGATCATGGAAAAAGCAAGAGAGTTCCAGAAAAACATCTATTTCTGCTTTATTGACTATGCCAAAGCCTTTGACTGTGTGGATCACAATAAACTGTGGAAAATTCTGAAAGAGATGGGAATACCAGACCACCTAACCTGCCTCTTGAGAAATCTGTATGCAGGTCAGGAAGCAACAGTTAGAACTGGACATGGAACAACAGACTGGTTCCAAATAGGAAAAGGAGTACGTCAAGGCTGTATATTGTCTCCCTGCTTATTTAACTTATATGCAGAGTACATCATGAGAAA
Organism: Oreotragus oreotragus; assembly: GCA_006410675.1. Lineage (NCBI taxonomy): Eukaryota > Metazoa > Chordata > Mammalia > Artiodactyla > Bovidae > Oreotragus > Oreotragus oreotragus. The sequence goes on along the minus strand of SJYX01015471.1, from coordinate 102,416 downwards.
CGCTGGACTGGAAGAAACACAAGCTGGAATCAAGATTGCCGGGAGAAATATCAATAACCTCAGATATGCTGATGACACCACCCTTATGGCAGAAAGTGAGGAGGAGCTAAAAAGCCTCTTGATGAAAGTGAAGGAGGAGAGCGAAAAAGTTGGCTTAAAGCTCAACATTCAGAAAACGAAGATCATGGCATCCGGTCCCATCACTTCATGGGAAATAGATGGGGAAACAGTGGAAACAGTGTCAGACTTTATTTTTTTGGGCTCCAAAATCACTGCAGATGGTGACTGCAGCCATGAAATTAAAAGACGCTTACTCCTTGGAAGAAAAGTTATGACCAACCTGGATAGTATATTCAAAAGCAGAGACATTACTTTGCCGACTAAGGTCCGCCTAGTCAAGGCTATGGTTTTTCCTGTGGTCATGTATGGATGTGAAAGTTGGACTGTGAAGAAAGCTGAGTGCCGAAGAATCAATGCTTTTGAACTGTGGTGTTGGAGAAGACTCTTGAGAGTCCCTTGGACTGCAAGGAGATCCAACCAGTCCATTCTGAAGCAGATCAACCCTGGGATTTCTTTGCAAGGAATGATGCTAAAGCTGAAACTCCAGTACTTTGGCCACCTCATGCGAAGAGTTGACTCATTGGAAAAGACTCTGATGCTGGGAGGGATTGGGGGCAGGAGGAGAAGGGGACGACCGTGGATGAGATGGCTGGATGGCATCATGGACTTGATGGACGTGAGTCTGAGTGAACTCCAGGAGATGGTGATGGACAGGGAGGCCTGCGAGCTGCAGTTCATGGGGTCGCAAAGAGTCGGACACAACTGAGCGACTGAACTGAACTGAACTAGTATAGCAAGCATCAGAAAGACAGATACCATTTTAAGGTGAGCACCGGGGCAGCTTTTTGAGATCCCTGGAATCCTGATCTGCCTTGCTTGTCAGGTCTCCTCCTCATGACCTTATCATGGGTGGGATCTTATGTGCTGGCTCCTGGCAGTTGGTCATAACCTTTCTCCCATGGAGTAAGTGTCTTTTAATTTCATGGCTGCGGTCACCATCTGCAGTGATTTTGGAGCCCCCCCAAATAAAGTTTGACACTTGTTTACACTGTTTCCCCATCCATTTCCCATGAAGTGATGGGACCAGATGCCATGGATGGAGCCAAAGCAAAAACAATACCCAGTTGTGGATGTGACTGGTGANCATGGCTGCGGTCACCATCTGCAGTGATTTTGGAGCCCCCCCAAATAAAGTTTGACACTTGTTTACACTGTTTCCCCATCCATTTCCCATGAAGTGATGGGACCAGATGCCATGGATGGAGCCAAAGCAAAAACAATACCCAGTTGTGGATGTGACTGGTGACAGAAGCAAGGTCCGATGCTATAAAGGGCAATATTGCATAGGAAGCTGGAATGTCAGGTCCAGTAATTGTTAGAGAAATGCAAATCAAAACTACAATTAAGTACCACTTTACATCGGTAAGAATGGCATTATCAAAAAATCTACAAACAATAAATGCTGAAGAGGATGTGGAGAAGAGGGAGCCTTTCTACACTGTTGATGGAAATGTAAATTGGTACAATCTCCATACTAGGGAATAGGATGGAAGTTTCTCAAAAAAACTAAAAATAGAACTCCCATAAAACCCAGAAATCCTACTCCTGGGCATATACCTGGAGAAAACCATAATTCAAAAGATACATGCACTGTAACGTTCACTGCAGCACTATTTACAATAGCCAGGCCGTGGAAGCAGCCTAAATGTCCATCAACAGAGAAAGGATAAAGAATATTGGTCCAATGGGGACTTCCTGGGTCGTCCAGTGGTTAAGAATCCGCCTGGCAATGCAGGGGAACTAAGATCCCACAAGGCCTCAACTAAGACCCTGTATGCCTAAACGAAGATTTACAGTCAAATAAAATATTTTTTTAAAGTTAGTTTAAAAAAAAAGGTACCTATACACAATAGAATGTTATTCAGTCATAGGAAGAGTGCCATTTGCAGAGACGTGGATAGACCTAGAGATAGAGCGAAGTAAGTCAGACAGAGAAAAACAAATATTGCATAATATCACTTACAAATGTGGAATCTGCTATCTAGAAAACTGGTACAGATGAACTTTTTTGCAAATCAGAAATAGAGACACAGATGTAGAGAAAAAATTATGAATGCCAAGGGGGGAAGAGGATGAATTGGGAGATTGGGATTACTAATAAGAACTGGGAGATTAGGATTGATATGTATACAGTACTAGGTATAAAATAGGTAACTAATAAGAATCTGGTATATAGAACAAGGCGCTCTACTCAGTGGTGACCTACATGGGAAAGAAATCTAAAAAAGAGAGGATACATGTAGCTGGTTTACTTTGCTGCACAGCAGAAACTAACACAAAATTGCAAAGCAACTATATTCCAATAAAAATTTAAAAAGTCAACTCTTTGAGGCATTATATTTCCTGTGAGGAAAAAAAGTTTTACTATAGAACTTGGCTCTTTATGTCTAAACTTTGTTTAATATTTGAGTTGAGTTGGAGCAATCAAGATGATTCAAAGTCTTATTTTACATTTTTAATCTCCAATAATTTTTTTTAATTTGAACTTTTTATTGTGTATTGGGATATAGCTGATTAACAATACTGGGATAGATTCAGGTGAGCAGAGAAGAAACTCAGCCATACATACTTCAAACTTCCTTCCCATCCAGGTTGCCATATAACATTGAGCAGAGTTCCATGTGCTACAGTAGGACTTTGTTGTTCATCTGTTTTAAATATTAAGCTCCAATATTTAAATGGAAACCCAGAAACACATATAGTTTTTTATATTTTGTTGTTTTAAAAGCTTTTTTATTCTTTTAAAGTTGGAGCTTAACACCTAGATGGCTATTTGTGATTGGTTGTCCTTAGTGTCTTGACTGTGTAACACTGAGGCACTTACAGGCTTTAGATTTTTGGTTTGCTTATATGCTATGGAGAAGGAAATGGCAATCCACTCCAGGACTATTGCCTGGAAAATCCCATGGACAGAGGAGCCTGGTAGGCTACAGTCCATGGGGTCGCAAAGAGTCGGACACGACTGAGTGACTTCACTTCACTATGTATGCTAAGAACCACCTTACTTTAATGGCCTCTTTGTTTAATTAATTAAACAACTTATTTAACACAAATAAGGCTATGGTCCATAGTTGTCTATATCTACATCTCCCACATGACTTTATATTTTAGGTGTCTGTCCACATCAGGACATTTCGTAGTGACCACTAAGTTCTTATTGACAGACATTTCATGTTCTGGAGAATTTTCCCCCCTGTATCAAAAATGCAGATTTGATAGATCTGTATTTAGAACAAATTTGTATTTGTATTTAGATGATACATGTTCTTGCCAGGATGAAATGGAATGGCTAATGCGAAGGATGTATACATTTTAACTTAGAGAGTCATTGTCAAATTTTCTTCTGAAAGTTTGTTCCTATTAAGGATCTCACCAATAGTGAATGAGAGGGCCAATTTTCCTTACCAGCACTGGGGATTACCAAATTCTGTATTGTTATCCGTAAGTAAAAATGGCATCCCAGTTTAAAGTACACAATTTTTTCATTCTTTGTTAAGGATATTCTGTTTTTCTTGCCACAGATTTTTTTTTACATAAGAGTAAAGCTTGTTTTGTTTCTCATATTGCTCAAAGTCTATTTTTAGGAGATGTTGCCATTTCTGAAAAGTAAGGTATACCTTTTTCAGATATCAGCAGATTACAATATGAAACAGGAAGTCAAAGACCAGGTTTAAAAAGAACATTTTATTTCTTCTATTACTTCTCATGTGGCATCAGTTTTGATTTTCATTGCTGTATTTTTAAACCACATCATTCACTGAAGGTGCTGGTGGCTTAGTTGCTAAGTCATGCCATACACTTGTGATCCCATGGACTGTAGCCTCCCAGGCTCCTCTGTCCATGGGACTCCTTAGGCAAGAGTACTGGAGTGGGTTGCCATTTCCTCCTCCAAGGGATCTTCCTGACCTAGGGAAAGAACCCTGAGTCTCCTGAATTGCAAGCAGTTTCTTGTACTGCAGGTGGATTCTTTACTGTTGAGCCACCAGGGAAGCCCGCATCAGTCACTCTGTGTGTGTGTGTGTGTGAGTGTGTGTGTGCGTGTGTGTGTGTGTGTGTGTGCACACGTGCGCATGTGCTTAGTTGCTTGGTAGTATCTGACTCCCTGTGACTCTATGCACTGTAGCCTGCCAGACTGCTATGTCCATGGGATTCTCTAGGCAAGAATACTGGACAGAGTTTCCATTCCCTTCGATCGTCCTGACCCAGGGGTCAAACTTAAGTATCCTGTATTGCAGGCAGATTCTTTACCATCTGAGTCATCAGGGATATCAGTCACTAGGAGCTACTAATCTATCCAGTGAATCTCTTTGCATTCATGTAGCCATAAAACTAATAAAATTGGCAAATAATTATTTTATAAGATATCTTTTAAAGAAAGTAGTTTTTCATGAGAAACCCAATCTTTGGCTGAAGGATATAGGGAAAGAACAAACTAATCCCAGTTTAGTCATCTGCAAGTTGTTGACCTTGGGCTAGATAGTTACATTCTGAGTCTATTCCCTCAACTTGAAGGGCCAGTTGTTGAGAAGATTAGAGAAAACATACAGGAATCAGCAGAGTGTTTGTCATAAAAATGGTAGGCACTCGATAGTGGTCATCATTTATCTGAAGCCTTGATATACTTTCCAGAGTATTCCCTCTGAGAGGTGAGTTTAAATTTGAAATCTAAACTGATCGTAAAATTTTCAGTTTGAGGAATAGGATAACTAAAATATATGCAGAGTTGTTCTTTATTTAAAAGACCTAAATATGTTTGACCATCCCACCCCTCTACGTTGTCACAGAGCACATGATTTGAGCTCCCGGTGTCATGCAGCAAATTCCCACTGATGATCTGTTTTACATATGGCAACTTGTATGTTTCCATGTTACTCTCTGAACTTGCCCCACCCTCTCCTTCCACCACTGTGTCCACAAGTCTGCTTATATATGCGTCTCCACTGCTGCCCTGCAAATAGACTCATCAGTGCCATCCTTTTAGATTCCATATATATGTGCTAATATATGATATTTGTTTTTCTTTTTCTGACTTACTTCACTATGTAAAACAAGTTCTAGGTTCAGCCACCTCATTAGGACTGACGCAAATGTGTTCATTTTATGAGTGAATATATATGTATCACAACTTGCTTATCCATTCATCTGTTGATGGACATCTAGGTTACTTCCATGTCCTAGTTATTGTAAATAGTGGGAAAACTGGAAAGCTACATATAAAAGGTTGAAACTAGAACACTTCCTAGTATCATACACAAAAATAAACTCAAAATAGATTAAAGACTTAAATGTAAGGCCAGAAACTATAAAATGCTTAGAAGAAAACATGGGTAGTACACTCTTTGACATCACAGCAAGATCCTCTTTGACCCACCAACTAGAGTAACAGAAATAAAAACAGAAATAAACAAATGGGACTTAATTAAACTTAAAAGCTTTTGCACAGCAAAGGAAACAATAAACTAGATTAAAAGACAACCTACAGAATGGGATAAAATGCAAATGAAACAACTGATAAAGGATTAATCTCCAGACTATAAGCCACTCAGATAACTGAACACCAAGAAAATAAATAGCCCAATCAAAAAAATAGTCAGAAGACCTAAACAGACATTTCTCCAAAGAAGACCTACAGATGGCTAATAAACACATGAAAAGATGCTCAACATCACTCACTGTTAGAGAAATGCAAATCAAAACTACAATGAGGTATCACCTCACACCAATGAGAATGGCCATCATCAAAAAATCTACAAGCAATAAATGCTGGAAAGGGTGTGGAGAAAAGGGAACCCTCCTGCACTGTTGGTGGAAATGTAAACTGGTACAGCCACTATGGAGAACAGTATGAAGATTCCTTAAACAACTAGCAATAGAACTACCATAAGACCCAGCAGTCCCACTACTGGGCATATATCCTGAGAAAAGCATAACCGAAAAAGATGCATGTACTCTAATGTTCATTACAACTTCTATTTGACTATTTTTTCTTCCAGGTGAGGAAACTGAGCTTTAAAATAGGTCCCATAGGTGGCAGAGCTGAAAGGAAGATGTGAGTGGCTTTGACTAGAAGCCTGTGCTCTGCACCATTACACAACGATGCTCTCCCATAAAGTTATAAGAAGTAACATCACAGCATATCGAACTTAAAACTACTTCCAATTCCTTCTTTCTACTCCACAGCAGTACCTGACCATGGATGTCTGCCAGCTGCTGAGAGTTCTCTGACTCTAGGGCACAGGTGATCAGGAGACACTTAATTTTTTATATATACTTTCAAAGTGCAGCTTGTTAGACTAAAGAAAATGACATTCAAAGGAAGAAAGCTTAAGAAAAGCTACTAGAATTTTGCATCACCTTGACCTGTCCCCGGCCTCATTCATAACAAAATGAAAAACTTCACATTTTCAGCAGCAGGGGGCAGTAGAAGAGCAGGGTCAACCCCCTGGGCTTCTTCAACAATAAATCTCTGTATCCTTGAAGCTTTTGGTTCCAGCAAGCAGAAATACCTAGTCACATGCTAACCATTTATGTCACTGGAAGAATCAGTTAGCTTTTCTTTCAGACAGAAAATGTGGGTTAAGATGATAAAATACACAAATACTATTGCTGGTTTGAGATTGTTTTGTAGGTTCTATGTCTTTGAAGGATGACTTTAAAATATTGTTTCTTTACTGATAAAACTGATTTAAAACTGATTTTTTTTTCTCTGCAAGTTAAAAAAAGTTAATTTTGTGAGTATTTTTTCAGGAAGGAAAACAGTGGGTAGGAAATTGAGTGATCATTGTTTTTTTGTGAGTGATTGTTTTTTTGTATTCTCAGCTGAATAAAATTTTTAAATGTAGACTCTAATATACTAGTTGTAATAATGTGTGTGTGTGTGTGTGTGTGTGTGTGAGAAAGAGAGAAGAGACAGAAGAAGTGGTATCTGGGGGGAGGTGGAGGCTGAGGCTGGAAAGGTAGAATGGAGTTAGATACGAGGGATCTTCTGGGTTTTGTTAATGAACACATAATTCATTCTTTAGGCAGGATTGAGATGGTCAGCTTTGTATTTTAACTCTGAAGAGTCTTGAAGCCTGGAGGCAGAAATACTGGTGACAAGACTTTATTATCTACAGCAGAAATGATGACAGCTTGAACAAAGGAAGTGTTAATATTAAGGATAAAGAGAAGAGACTAGAACTAGAAATCAATAATTGATTGCTTGGAGGTGGGAAGGTAATGGGAAAGCAAGGAACTTAATGTGACTCCAGGTTTTTCCCAGTGTCATCCACTCCCGAGAAAGGGGCACAGGTGGAGAGGAGACTTGTGGGTCTCCTTTGAGTATGTTGTATCTGGGGTGCCTATGCAGCACCCAGACAGGTGTTTGGGTTTTTTGGTTTTTTTTTTTTTTGCTTTCTTTTTATTGAAGTGTAATTGATTTACAATGTCTTGTTAGTTTCAGATGTATAGAACAGTAATTCAGTTATATATATAGATATATATATAGATATTACATCTATAAATACATATATATATATCAGTTCAGTTCAGTTGCTCAGTCGTGTCCGACTCTTTGCGACCCCATGAATCGCAGCACGCCAGGCCTCCCTGTCCATCACCATCTTCCGGAGTTCACTCAGACTCACGTCCATCGAGTCCGTGATGCCATCCAGCCATCTCATCCTCAGTCGTCCCCTTCTCCTCCTGCCCCCAATCCCTCCCAGCATCAAAGTCTTTTCCAATGAGTCAACTCTTCGCATGAGGTGGCTGAATTACTGGAGTTTCAGCTTTAGCATCATTCCTTCCAAAGAAATCCCAGGGTTGANCCTCCCCTCCAAACTAATAGGAATTTCAGCTTCTGCTGGTGAAGGGCTACAGATGCCCTGTGAATCTTCAATAAAAGCGTAGCTACAAAACGGTGTTGTTTCCATAGTTTGCTCCTATGATTAGCTCTACCTTAATCCTCATGTACCCAGTTCCTTCTGAGACTATAAAAGCCCGAGTCTTGTCCAGCTGCCATCCCTCCCCTTTAAGCTTCCTTTTGGCTGGATTGTGCTGCTTCTGAAGATGTATTATAATTTAGTGTTCTGGTTGAAAAGGCAAAGTCTAATCAGTGATCTGAAGTGATGATAAACAGAATCCTCATCCTACCAACCACCATGGCTACAGATAGGATGAGAGAGAGTTGTGGCAGTCAGAACATCAGTGAAGGAGGCAAAGGTGACCCAGTAGGTGGGAATTTCAAGTTATCCTTTTTTTATCAAACAATAGTAAATTGATGATATTTTCATCATGAATCAAGCTTTAAAACTGTGTTTTATTCAAGTAGAATCGCAAGGGTCTAACGTGGCCTCAGTGACTTCTGACGACAACGATGATGCAGACCAAGCAATCAGATGAACTTTCCACAACCCACTTTCCTTCCAACCCTTCCTTGTCACTCTCTTTTCTACTAGGAGAAAAAAACAGGCTTGAGGATATTTCAGAGATTTGAAAATTACCCTTAGATTGATTTTTGAAATAGACACTGAGTTCTTATTTGGAAATGATTCTGCTACCAAATTTTCCCAATTTCAAGGGTTCAAGTCAATGTGCCTTGGTGACACTTTGCCCAGCACAGGGTCCTGGGAGCCAGAGCTGGTTTGGTGTGGAGTTGGGGCTGTCCCGTAGGCTGCAAAGTGTGGTGGGAGAGCTTCAGAGAGCGTTCAGGGACAAAGTTGGATGAAACTGCCAAAAGGAGAAGATGCAAAGACTGAACCAAGAGAGACAGATGTGTTACAAAAAGCGAGCTTGAGAAAGTATCTCACCGAGGGCTCAGCCCAAAGATGTATCCAAAGGGAAGGAAGCACTGAGCTGCTTCTCCCAAGGAGACATCTATACACTACGGCTGCCAGTTTTCCTATGTGGACAGAAGGGCATTTTTCCAGGCATCGGGTTAGTTGGGAAATTAGAAATCAACTCCTTGGTTTCTTTTTGTTCTCTTTCTTCTCCCAATTATCCTGGTGCTCATTTCCCCACCCCCACCCCCCACATCCTCACATAACAGCTCTCCTTCCTTTCTCTACAGCATCACGGCAAGTTCCTGAGCAGAGCTGGCTTTGCCCCATAGTACTGGGCTGGTTTTCAGCTGATTATGAAGCTCACAGTGTTGCCATTGCATCAGAACAACAAACTTTCCTGCAAACCTTATCCCTGGATTGAATGTGACATCTCCCGCTGAATGCTTTCTGGACCAGCCCAGTGGTTGTGTGACCGGAGTGCAGGCACGATTCCCAGATGTGGATTCTGGTAGACAGCCATTTGAAAGCAGGGGTTATGTTGCAGAGGAAAAAGGGGAGGGGCAGGGAGTCTTCTCTGCTCCTGTTGATTTCTGTCAGATTTCAGCGAAGGTTTGTGAAGAGATAATAGTGTTATATTTTCTCATCTTTCGTAGCCTGGTGGTTTCCATATAATTATATATGCCCGAGCTTAATATTATTTCAGAAAGGAGAAAAGTATACAACAGATTTTTAGCCTCAGGCATCTTATGATTGGGTACAGATTTTACTCTTGTAAATAATTCAGTTCTTTTTCTCCCTTCACAAAGAGTAATCGTGGGGATGTGGCTCAAATGGATATCTGACCACTGGGGGATCTTTTAGGGGTAGGAAAGAGTGCCAGACTAGAGGCATAGCTGTTCAGGACCTGATGAAACACACAGAAGTAGTCCTTTTTTGTTCTCAACAGCAACCAGAAGGATAATGGATCTTTCTGTCTCTGGCATCAGAAACTAAAGGAGTTGTCTTGCAATACAAAGCCCATTTGAAAAAGTTCCTTGCCTTTCTGATAACCCAACTGATTTGTTAAAACTGTAGGAACATTTCTGAATGTCATTAAATTTTTGCCGCTTACATTATTAATGTGATTAAATATTATTCAGTCAGCTCAGTTGAGTTGATCAGTCATGTCCGACTCTTTGCAGCCCCCATGAATCACAGCACGCCAGGCCTCCATGTCCATCACCAACTCCCGGAGTTCACTCAAACTCACATCCATTGAGTCAGTGATGCCATCCAGCCATCTCATCCTCTGTCATCCCCTTCTCCTCCTGCCCCCAATCCCTCCCAGCATCAGAGTCTTTTCCAATGAGTCAACTCTTCGCATGAGGTGGAGTTTCAGCTTTAGCATCATTCCTTCCAAAGAACACCCAGGACAGATCTCCTTTCTTTCTTTATTTATTTTTTGGGTTGGTTATCCATTTTATTTTATTTTATTTTTTTTAACTTTATTTTACTTTACAGTACTCTATTGGTTTTGGCATACATTGACATGAATCTGCCACTTTAGAATGGACTGGTTGGATCTCCTTGCAGTCCAAGGGACTTGCAAGAGTCTTCTCCAACACCACAGTTCAAAAGCATCAATTCTTCAGCGCCCAGCTTTCTTCACAGTCCAACTCTCACATCCATACATGACTACTGGAAAAATCATAGCCTTGACTAGATAGACCTTTGTTGACAAAGTAAGGTCTCTGCTTTTCAATATGCTGTCTAGGTTGGTCATAACTTTTCTTCCAAGGAGTAAGCGTCTTTTGATTTCATGACTGCAATCACCATCTGCAGTGATTTTGGAGCCCCCCAAAATACAGTCTGACACTGTTTCCACTGTTTCCCCATCTATTTCCCATGAAGTGATGGGA
>SJYX01015471.1:68272-81547 GCA_006410675.1 Oreotragus oreotragus | reverse complement strand
TGCAGCCAAAGATGGAGAAGCTCTATACAGTCAACAAAAACAAGACCAGGAGCTGACTGTGGCTCAGATCATGAACTCCTTATTACCAAATTCAGACTTAAATTGAAGAAAGTTGGTAAAACCACTAGAACATTCAGGTATGACCTAAATCAAATCCTTATGATTATACAGTGGAAGTAAGAAATAGATTTAAGGGCCTATATCTGATAGATGAGTGCCTGATGAACTATGGAATGAGGTTCGTGACATTGTACAGGAGACAGGGATCAAGACCATCCCCATGGAAAAGAAATGCAAAAAAGCAAAATGGCTGTCTGGGGAGGCCTTACAAATAGCTGTGAAAAGAAGAGAGGCGAAAAGCAAAGGAGAGGAAGTAAAATGAGCCTCTATTCTGTGTTAAGTATTACATTAAGCCCCTTGCACGTATCATCATTGTTGCCTTTTTAACACCTGAGGAAGAGATTGCTACCATATCCACAACAAGGAAATGGAGGCTAAAGTATAATAAGTCCCCTACATACAAATATTCAAGTTACAAGCTTTCAAAGATGTAAATATGCATCTGGTTCCAGCAAGGAAGCAGAACCTGTGTCATTAATGTCAGGTGTGATGAAGAGTTTGCCCACCCTCTCTTATTGCTGACAATCCTTCAGCTCTACCATCCCCCACCTCCTTTCCCTCCTCCAGTCAGTAACTCTTCTTGCTTGTTCCCTCAGTGCCAACCCCTGTATGCCAACTGTTGCTGTACTACTGTACTTATAAGATTAGAGTACTGTACTGTGAGATTGGAGGCTTTATTCTTGTATTTGTTTTTTACATATGACTCATATGAAAAGTTTTATAAATCTGTTACAGTATAGTACTATATAGCTGATTGCTTTAGTTGGGTACCTTGACTAACTTTGTTGGACTTAAGAACAAAATTGGATTTACAAATGCACTCACAGAACAGAATTTGTTCATATGTAGGCCCCTTACTGTAGGTTAGGGCTTCCCTGTTAGCCCAGTCAGTAAGAATCTGCCTTCAGTACAGGAGACCTGGATTTGATCCCTGGGTCAGAAAGATCCCCTGGAGATGGAAATGGCAACCCACTCCAGTATTCTTGCCTGGAAAATCCTATGGATAGAGGAGCCTGGCAGGCTACACAGTCCATGGGGTTGCAAGAGTCAGACATGACTTAGCAAATAAACCAGCTACCAGTTAAGAGACATGGCTGAAATTTCTCAAAGAGCAGTCACAGAACCAGCACTTAAATCAGGCTGTTTCTTCTGCTCTTCTTCACTTGTATCCAGTGATCTCAGACCTGGATTCACCATCCTTGGCCAGCCCTTCAGAATGAAATCTCCTTTGTGAGCCACACATACTAGATATACTTCTTTCCAGAGGCTGTTTCTCCGATCATCTTCCTGGCTGCACACACCTCAGTCTATGTGGAAGTGAAACAAAACCCGCTTGACCTGAGCTAGAGGACACTGTGCTTCAGATAGGACCCAGGGTGTGGGCCCCTTTTTGTCTGGGAGCTGGGCTTCTGCAGTAGTCACCTATTTTCAGGGCCATGGAAAATAGTTTCTTCTGGAATGTCCTAGAAATGAGTGTCCTTGTGAGTGAGATGAAGTTGTGTCAGCCTAAAGCTGTGATTGCCCTGGGTCTCACCAGCATGTTCAGAAAACTGAGCATGGGGAGAACAGAGAAAGAAAGAAAGAAAAGAAACAACAAAAAGGGAAACATGGAGGAGGGATGGACTGGGAGTTTGGGGTTAGTAGACATACACTGTTACCTATAGAATGGCTGGGCAACAAGGTCTTCCTGTATACCACAGGGAACTATATTCATTACCCTGGGATAGACCATAATGGAAAAGAATATAAAAAATAACAGGCATTTGTATAACTGAGTCCCTTTTCTTTGTAGCAGAAATTAACACAACATTGTAAATCAACCATACTTCAATTAAAAGAGAAAAAAACTAAGTCCCCCCGACCCAGACCCCAAGGTGATCCTGCAGTGGAGGAAAGGTGCTTCTCTGGGTATCTACAAACACAGGCTGGGTTTCTTTTCATTCTGAGGAGTTTTGTCTACACTCAGTAGAGGAGCTTGTTCTGCCTGAAGGAAGTGACTCCAGCTGGATCTGCTGCTGCTGCTAAGTCACTTTAGTCGTGCCTGACTCTGTGTGACCCCATAGACGGCAGCCCACCAGGCTCCCCTGTCCCTGGGATTCTCCAGGCAAGAACACTGGAGTGGGTTGCCATTTCCTTCTCCAATGCATGAAAGTGAAAAGTGAAAAGGAAGTTGCTCAGTCGTGTCCAACTCTTCACGACCCCATGGACTGCAGCCTACCAGGCTCTTCCGTCCATGGGATTTTCCAGGCAAGAGTCCTGGAGTGGGTGCCATTGCCTTCTCCAGGATCTAGCTTGAATCAACTGTTGCCATTTCTGAATTTCTTCCCTCTTATTGCTCCCTGTCAAATTATCTTACCCAGCTAGCTCAAGGTTATAGCAGGAAAGTATCTTTGTTGATGTCTTAGTTTATTGGGGCTCTTAAAATAAGAAGGTAGCTTATAAACAACAGAAAGTGCTCACAGTTCTGGAGGCTGGGAAATCCAGGGTTAAGACACCAGCATGGTTATGTTTTGTGAGTCCTCTTCTAGGTTTCTAGCTGGCCAGGTTCTGGTTCCAGATTCTCTCTGTATTCTCATCTGGTGGAGGGAGCTAGAACGTTTGCTGGAGAGCTCCACCCTCACGACCTAAGTACTTCCCAAAGGGCCCACCTCTTAATACCATGCTCCATGGGTATTAGGATTTCAAAATTTGAATTTGAGGGAGACATAAACATTCAAATTCCCTGGGAGTCCTCAGTCCCTCTGCAAGATCCCCAGGTTGGAAAGTCTATTGTGGGTCCTAGAACTTTATCTGATCCCATCACTTCATGGCAAATAGATGTGGAAACAATAGAAACAGTGACAGACTTTATTTTCTTGGGCTCAAAAATCACTGCAGATGGTGACTGCAGCCATGAAATNCCCCAGGTTGGAAAGTCTATTGTGGGTCCTAGAACTTTATCTGATCCCATCACTTCATGGCAAATAGATGTGGAAACAATAGAAACAGTGACAGACTTTATTTTCTTGGGCTCAAAAATCACTGCAGATGGTGACTGCAGCCATGAAATTAAAAGACACTTGTTCCTTGGAAGAAAGACTATGACCAACCTAAACAACATATTAAAAAGCAGAGACATTACTTTGTCAACAAAGCTCCATATGGTCAAAGCTATGGTTTTTCCAGTAGTCATGTATGGATGTGAGAGTTGCAGTATAAAGAAAGCTGAGTGCCAAAAAATTGAGCTTTTTAACTGTGGTGTTGGAGAAGACTTGAGAGTCCCTTGGACTGCTAGGAGATCAAACCATTCAATTCTAAAGGAAATCAGTCCTGAATATTCATTGGAAGGACTGATGCTGAAACTGAAGCTCCAGTACTCTGGTCACCTGATACAAAGAACTGACTCATTGGAAAAGACCCAGGTGCTGGGAAAGTTTGAAGGCAGGAGGAGAAGGGGATGGCAGAGGACGAGATGGTTGGAGAGCATCACCAATCTGATGGACATGAGTTTGAGCATGCTCTGGGAATTGGTGATAGACAGGGAGGCCTGGCATGCTGCAGTCCATGTGTTCACAAGTATTCAGGCATGACTGAGTGACTGAACGGAAAAACTAAACATTCAAACCATGGCAGTTAATTTCTGTCTTTTTTCTTTTTTGAGGTTGATTTTGTGAAGCAACATGGCAAAGATTAAAAAGGGAGAGGAGCAGAAGCTTAATCTGTCTTCTCATCCCACCACTTGACAGGCTACAGGTGCCTTTGTGCACAGCCTTATAAACCTCCTGGACGCCTTCCTGATCTTAATTAAGAAGTAACATCTCATGCTTCCTGCCACAATGGACATAAATCTTTCCTCTTGCTTCAAATCATTACATAGAAAGTCTTATGGAGGGATCTAGGAGAAGCATCACCTTAGTGTCCCTTACATTTCTATGATGCAATATATTTTGAACTAGATTTGCAGTCACTTCAAAGGCATATTTACAGATATAAATTCATGAGTGATTTCTCTCAGCTAAACAGACAAGAGAAATTTTAATAATGTTAGAGAAAACTCTCTCATAAACTTGCTTTCTTTTAAGTGTTTATTTTTTTCAATTTATATATTTATTTGGCTGCCCCAAGTCATATGTACAGCATGAAGGATTTTCAACCTTTGCTGTTGCATGTGAACTTTTAGTGTGACCAGGCATCAAACCTGGGCCTTCTGCACTGGGAGTGTGGAGTCTTAGCCACTGGACCACCAGTAAAGTCCCATAAGTTGTTTTCTTTATCATAAAAAGGATTCATTCATACACCCTCTGGCATGAAAGCCTTGAAATTAGGAAGTCAGAATAAATGCTCTTTTTATATTGGAACCACTCTGGACAGAAGAAGGATCACAGTGCTAAAGCGACTTGCATGTGCCATTTGAAGTGACCGCTGACCATGCCATAGTTTCATCTCTGTCCCTCCTACCTTGGGGAAGTTGTTTCTGAAGCCAGTCTTGAGAGCTTGTAATGAGCTGCTGTGTTTACTATGAACATACACAGCCCTGCTGTCAAGGCTGCTTTCCCTGCCTGAGATCAGGCAGGTTCTCAAAACACTTCAGGAACTTTTAACGAGTCCTCACAAATCCCCTGTGAAGAGGGACATTCTTCGTCTGCCTCTGAGCGGAATATAAAACATTTGTCTGACTTGTTTAAGGTCACAGAGAAGGAGAGAGCCAGAGCAGACAGATGCAGGAACAGGAATGGGGCTGGCTGGGAACCAGCCCTGTGGGTGCAACCAAGTCAGGGCGATGTGCAGGGGTGAATGGGGCCAGGCTGTAGGTGTTCTGTAGGGGTGAGACGGCAATCAAGGGAACAGAGAGGCTGAATGTAGGCCCTGGGCCTTTCCTCAGAGTGAAAGGGATCTGAGTGTGGGCCAGATTGAGACAGGGACTGGGTGAGGAGAGAGGAAGAAAGCAGGGTCAAAGATCAAGTGTCAGGGTGAGGGAGCAGGGAGGGAGATGCAGGGACTGAATGCAACGGGATGGTGATGCAAGAGTGGAGTCAGAAACAGGTCTAGAATGAATGGAAGGAGAGGTTTGTTTTGTGTCTGGGTCTTAATTTAAGAGGCTGACTGAGTGATGTTACAGAGTAGTCAATATCATTGAAAAACAAGTTTAAAGTTGCTCATACTTTCTCTAGAAACAAGAGATGTGGTTCACTACACAACACCTGATCAGCACCAGGTGTTGGTCAGGAAGCAGAAGCAGGAGTGGGGATGGGTGTGGGTCAGGGAGTATTAGGTCATAGCCTTCTTTCGAGTTTTCATGGGAAGGGCAAGGCAAGGCTGTGTGAAGAGTTTAGGATTAAATAGTTTAAATAATTTCGGTGGACTTTGGGCCCTAGGGGTGATCTCTGGTTGCCTGGCTTCTGGCCCTGGCATGATTAAGGCAGGGCTGTGCACCCAGGTGTCTGCGTATCAGAGGGCATGCCTTTTGCTATCCCTCAGTTCACATCAGTTCAGCTCAGTTGCTCAGTCATGTCCGACTCTTTGTGACCCCATGAATCGCAGCACGCCAGGCCTCCCTGTCCATNGAAGGAAATCCAAAAAGGAGGGAGGTGTGTCTATGTATAGCTGACTTCACTCTTCTGTACAGTAGGAACGAACAACGTTGTAAAGCAATTGTACTCCAATAAAAAAAAAAAAAAAACAGCGCTGAAGGCAGGATGTGTGTCAACATCTCTTCGGATAAATTAGCCACCAGCACTTCAGATCAGTACATTTAGTTTCTTTTAGCGGGGATTCTAAATTTCAATTTAAAAGAACTCTATTAAGATATGGTTTAGGACTACCCTGGTGGTCCAGTGGCTAAGACTCCACACTCCCAAGGCAGGGGACCTGGGTTCAGTCCCCGGTCAGGGACCTAGATCCCACAGGCTGCAACTAAAAAGATCCTACATGCTGTAGCTAAGATCTGGTGCAGCCAAATGCAATTTTTAAAAAAGATATGGTTTACAAGCTATAAAATACACCCATTTTAATAGTGCACAGGTCAATGTGTTTTGACAAATGTATACACTGATGAAAGCACCACTAAAAACAGAGACAACACTTGTTCTCACCCTAAAAAAAACCCTCAGCACTCTGCACTCAATTTCCTGACCCCCAGCTCATGGAAACCACCCACCTGCGTTTTGTCCCTTAGATTAGTTCTTCCTGTTCTAGAATGCCACACTCATGGAGCTGTACACTGCGAAATTGCGTGTATCTGGCTTCTTTCCTTCAGTATATTGTTTTTGAGACCCAGCCATGCTGTTCGGAATTTTAGGGCCTCATTCTTTTTTATGCTTAGTGGTTTTCTATTGTATGGATTTAGTACGTTGTATGTACTAGCATTTTAATGTTTTTACATATTGACTTGATTGTGATCTTGCTTACATTCACTTATTTATGGAAGCATCTTTTTTTGATTTGATATTACACAATCGTGATTGTGAAGTGACTTAATGCCAATTATACTTTTAACTTTTCCATCCATATGCTTTTTGCTTTCGTCTTCCAGCCTTACTGCACTTGCTAGGACATTCAGTACAGAGTTAAAGAGAAGAAAGAGGAGGCTTCTTTGGCCGTGGTCCCAATGTTATGGAGAATATGGTTGTGTTTCACCACTAACTGTAACGTTTTCTGTAGGATTTTCGGACATCCTTTATCAGGTTAAGGAAGTTTGCTTCTACTCCAAGAGTGCTGAGTGTTTTTATCATCAGTATTGAATTTTGTTATGTTTTTTCCTGCATTTACTGAAATGATATGATTGTCTTTATTCTGCTAAAAGGTCAAATACATTGAATCATTTTTCCCCCTCATATTAAAACCATCTTGAACTCCTGGGATAAAATCCAGGATAATGTATTACCCTTTTTATATACTGCTGGGTTCAATTGGTAATATTTTGTTAAAGGATTTGTTACATACATTTCCCAATGCTGGGGGGGGCGGGTTTGATCCCTGGTCAGAGAACTAAATACCACATGCTGCAACTAAAATGTGGTGCCCACAAATAAATAAAAATGTATGAACTAAACACTGAAGGAAAAAAAAAAAAAAAGACTGAAGCAGGGCCTTTCTCTGTCACTACCGAATGCCCTGAGTGATTAATTTAACCTCTCTGTGTTTGCTGGTCGAGGCATGAGCATCTCCCAGGACTGTGTGAGCTCTGGGTATTTTCTGGCCCACAGCCTCCTACGCTGTGCTTGGATCAGTGAGTGGTCTTTCACAACACTCGCGCTTGGCCTATTAGTCGATGACGGATCCACAGATTGACGTAACTTTCTCCGCAGAGTTTCCTCTCGTTTGGTACTCGGCTCCCCAAATCCTAGCTGCATCCGCTCCTGGCCCTTAGCTGGTCACGTGGCCAGTGCTCTGTTGGGTTTCTCTCTCTTGTCCTGTGATCTAAGAAGTGTCAACAGGCAGAAAGCTGGGGAAGATAGAGGTTTTGTCTCCTTTCCTTTCATTCTCCCAAGGGTCACACTCCTGTGGTGTCTGTTGGCCGATGCTGAAGAGTTATTTCATGCATTTTTTTTTCGGTGTTCCAGTTGTCAACAGTAGAAAGGCAAGAACAGCTGTAGTTATCCCTACATCTCTAGAAATTTCAATTGGTTGTAAATGCCGTGGCTTGATGATTTTATAAAACTACTCAAAAATAAAAGTTAACTGGACCATGGGACTTCCCTGGTGGTCCAGTGGCTAAGACTCCGCACTCCCAATGCAGGGGACCCAGGTTCGATCCCTGCTCAGGGAACTAGAGCCCACATGCCTCAACTAAGACCCAAACAAATACATAAATATTTCAAAATTTATAACTGGATGAAATGAATTATTTCTGTCAGCTCCCCTGAGAAGGTAGGAAACTGCCTAAACCAAATTCCACTCACCTCAAAATGGACATGTGCCTCACATACTCATCGTGAGTTCTCAGGTAAAGTCTAAGGCGATCCGGCTTGCCAACAGTGTGGTTTAATTGAACTGATTTTGCTGTCTTGGCAGTGACAGTAAACAGGGGCTGTACAACCCATCGGGAAGTTTCACGACAGCCAGACCCCAGAATGACTCGTGACCAGGAGTTTTTCCCCTGTTAGCCTCCCGGGCTGCAGGCAAGCAGGTAGAGGATGCCTGCTCACCAAGCACGTGACATCTGGGAGATGTGTCCCACCTGCGCCAGTGTGGGCATACCGAGAGCTTGACGCACGGTGGCCTGCCTGTCATCTCCTGTGCCAGTTCCTTTATTGTTTCTGCCTGGTGGGGAGAAACAGGTCTGCTCAGTATGGGCCAACATCCTGCATGCTTTTCTCAGGGACACACATTCCCATGACCGTTGTTTTGAACATCGGAAGATAAACGAGACCCCGGCACGTTGCCATGAGGCGCTATCTTATAAAAAGACACCTTACGATAACGGTGCTGAATTATATCGTTTCAAGTGCGAGGGCTCTGTGTCCTGCTATGTTTCTTTTTTATGTGGATGTTTTGCCTCCTCCCTCTCTTGGGAAGACACGATCAATTCTCAGTAGTCTTAAAAATGGAACACTGAGTTCAGAATAATCCAATTTTTAATTTATCAAGAAGCAGGAGGAGGAGATGAGAGACCAAGAAGAAAACTGTGGCAACTGGAGAAAGATGTATCCATCTCAACGTTAGGCCAAGTTCAAGTTCACAGAACTTGAGCCCTCTCTTCCAGAAACATCTCTCTCCCCTTAGCCCATAATGAGGGGCAAAACAGCAGTCACTCCTATGGGTACTAGATGACCTGGGTGAAACCTAAGGATTGTGGCATTCTGGGACAATGATGTAGCTCATCACTTTTTTCCTAAATCATACCAGAAAGGGTAATAGACAAAGATGATCATCTTTTGAAGGGCACATTTGTTAGGAACTAGGCCTTCCCCTGTTTCTTTCTGCTGTTTTCAGCTAGATGCAGGTGTACTCCTACCTGGGATGGGACCATCACAATAGAGAAGGTCCATGTAGCTCTTATCAGTTATGAATAAGAAGAGAACATGTCTGATTAGTCTCTGGGAAAGAGGTACATTGTTTAGAGTTAAAGCTTTGAAATCACCAAGTGTGGTGTTCATGTATACAGGGTATTTCTGCTTCACTCCTTGTGACAGCTGACTGAGATGTCAATTTCCACGTGGCATCTCAATGGACTAAGAATTCATGTCTGAGAGCAGTGCTTCTCACAACATTCTAGAGTCACCAATGTCTGCTCTTTGATCCACAGCCAGTGAAGTCAGACTCTGGCAGTGGCGCTCAAGTATTGGCATTCTTCTGCAAGGCCTCAGGTGATCCTCATGGGTAGCCAGAATTAAGAACCGTTCTCTTAGACTGAAAATTCACATTAGCCTAGAGAGCGGGAAAACGGGAGCAAAGTTCCCGTGGTTTTCATCATCATCTCAGGCTCTTTCACCTCCCTCAACATTCTTTTTGCCGTATTTAAATCTACATACCCCACGGTGTCTGCATCGAATTTCTACTTCTGAGAATAATCCATCAATTTTGCAAATGAAATGCTCACACAGGCTATGCCTGACAGTCTAGGATTTTCCCATTGATTTAATTATCTAATTACTGGAGCTGGCTGCCAAGCACAAAAAAGATTTCATTCGTTTTCACTATTTTATAACATAGTTCAAAGAACATTTGAATTTCTAATTCAATTTTTGTTCTTTTGAGACTGTTCCGGAGTTTCGGAGCTCTCTAATGATAGCTCCATTATTGGGCTTATAATCACTGTGGGCTTGCACGTCCCTTTTGGTGTATAATACATGTGCTGAGGGGGAATTGGTGCTGAGATGGCTGAGTTATTCTAAACTGCTTTGGTCTCAGACAGACTCCCCTGAAAGCTGATGGAGGCACAGAGGATGCAAAGACTGAGGCAGAAACGAGAGCATCCAGGTTAGGAATCAAAATGCTTCTCTTTCCCTGAGTGCCTGCCCTTTAGAACCGCACCAGCATCTCAGCTCAGGAGCACACCTGGGGACTTCCCTGGTGGTTCAGTGGTTGAGAATCTGCCTTGTAATGCAGTGGATGCTGGTTTGATCCCTGGTCAGAGAACTAAGATCCCACATGCTGCAGGGCAGCTAAGCTCGCTCGCTGCAAGTACTGAGTCTGCATCACAACTAGAGTCCGATCACTGCGACAAAGGATCCAACTCCTGATGCAACTAAGACCCAGTGTGGCCAAATAAATATTTTTTTTTTAAAGAAAAGAGCACACCTGCTCCATGTTCTTTACTCTGAGAGCCAGGAAAGCTGAGCAGTTCGGGGGCAATTAAGGAACCTGAGTAATTAAGATTGCGACCCTGAACTGACTGTAGCACCTCTTTGAGAAGCTATGATTCTGCAGCTGAGCCTCCTCAATTCAAGGGTTACAGGAGTGGCAAGTTGTGGGAGGTCCCTCCCCATCCCCCACCTCACCCTGACCAGAGGACCAAACACTGCCATCCACCAGCAGGGGGATGCCGCCACCCCATACATCATGGCCCCTGGGTATCAGATTTGCCACACTTCACGGCAATTCCACCTCTGACCCCACACCAACAAACGCTCACTTTCGAAAGCAGTAGGAACTACCTTGCAAACANAGGTCCCTCCCCATCCCCCACCTCACCCTGACCAGAGGACCAAACACTGCCATCCACCAGCAGGGGGATGCCGCCACCCCATACATCATGGCCCCTGGGTATCAGATTTGCCACACTTCACGGCAATTCCACCTCTGACCCCACACCAACAAACGCTCACTTTCGAAAGCAGTAGGAACTACCTTGCAAACAACATTATTTAGTTAAGTCGCTCAGTCGTGTCCGACTCTTTGCGACCCCATGGACTGTAGCCCACCAGGCTCCTCCGTCCATGGGATTCTCCAGGCAAGCATACTGGAGTGGGTTGCCATTTCCTTTTCCAGGGGGATCTTCCCGACCCAGGGATCGAACCCAGGTCTCCCATAATAGAGGCAGACGCTTTAACCTCTGAGCCACCAGGGGAGCCCTGCAAACGACATATTTAGGACTTTTTCTCCTTGTGAGGGTCCAAATGTTTAGCCACTAAGTTGTGTCTGATTCTTGAGACTGCTGCTGCTGCTGCTAAGTTGCTTCAGTCGTGTCCAACTCTGTGCGACCCGAGACGGCAGCCTACCAGGCTCCCCTGTCCCTGGGATTCTCCAGGCAAGAACACTGGAGTGGGTTGCCATTTCCTTCTCCAATGCATGAAAGTGAAAAGTGAAAGTGAAGTTGTGTTTGACTTCTAGCGACTCCATGGACTGCAGCCCACAAGGCTCCTCTGTCCATGGGATTTTCCAGGCAAGGGTACTGGAGTGGGGTGCCATTGCCTTCTCTGGACTCTTGAGACTAGGAGCGCGCAATTTCCAATTTGACCAGCAGGTGGCAGTAAAAGGCAGATGCAGTGCAAGACGGAGGCTGAACCTCCTTAAGCACCAGCAAAGAACACAGGAGCTCACAGACACTTGCTGGCCTGCACGCGTGCCCTCTGGCCGGCAGATTACGAAATAATCAATTTTTAAATTACCTTCCAACACTTTTAGAATGAACTTAGATATTTTATATAAAACATCTGTGTGTCCTGTGACTTCCCTTTGGTCTAGTGGCTAAGACTCCGAGCTCCTAATGTAGGGGGTCTGGGTCCCATCCCTGATTGGGGAACTAGATCCCACGTGCTAAACTAAGACATGCATGCTACATGCTCAGTCACTTAAGTCGTGTCTGACTCTTTGCGACCCCATGGACTATAGCGCCGGCCAGGCTCCTCTGTCCATGGGATTCTCCAGGCAAGAAGACTGGAGTGGGCTGTCATTTCCTTCTCCAACGGCTCTTCCTGATGGAAGGACAGAACCCACATCTCTCAGGTCTCCTGCATTGGCAGGTGGGTTCTTTACCTGGGAAGCCCAAGACTTGGTGCGGCCAAATAAACACTAACAAAACAGAAACCTCTATTTAAAGATTCTCTTGAGATACTGAAACATCTAGAAACACTGGACTCCCATTTGCCTGGAGTGGAGTGGCAACTATCCTTTAGAGGTGCCAACTCGCCTCTCCCCCTCGTCCACTCGCTTAGTTATTGCCTGTTCACTGTGGGCACTGAATTGTGCCACCCTGTACACTTCATTTCACTGCAAAGTCTTAAAAACAGCAAAGCAAGGAAAAGTGAATGCAAAGGATGGGGAACTTCCCCTGCGACGTGATTCAGGGAGGACTGAAGTGAACTTGTGTGGGAGGTCCAAGGGGTTTTGGACGCCGCCGGACTAGCCTTTGGAGACCCGAGCGTGAGTAGTGTGATCTGTGATAGGGCTCAGGGCAGGCTCTCAAGCTACCTTCCCTTCTGTTAGTTCTCCCAGAGGTAGAGGACAAGGGGAAATCACTGTCTTAGCTTTACTCAGGTAGGGGGAAGAGGAGGGCTCAGGCATGGCAAGCTGAAGTGTGAGAGCAGCTGGGGTTTGGAGTGCCCTTTCCTTACTGGACTCGCCATACAGGAGCTTGCATGCCCCTGAGGATGCCACACCTGTGGCTACTCCCTGCTCCTGGACGCGTCTGCCTTTTACTAACGTTTGGTGGACCACGAGCTTCCTTGAAGTTGAGGAGGATGCCTGGACATCATCTAAGTGACTACTACATCCTCGGTCTCCAGCCTACCCTCAGGGGCAGGGAGGGGTGAGGCTGATCCCCAGAGCAGACACATGATCTCATAAAGGTAGACCTTCCCAGTTCCTTATTACCCTGGACCAGCCATGCCAAGTCAGATTTATGGGATTTATTCACCATGCCTGGTGACAGGAAGGGTCATTTTTCCCTGCCCTTTGATTCCCGTGTAGTTCATATATTCCTAAGAAAGGGAAAGGGAAGGGAAGTATTTCGGAAGACACACTATCCCAATAATAATGCAGATGTTTTTCTCAAACCATCCACGATGGCTCCTTTTCCTTATGAATTCACCCTCTTGCTTGAACTCCCAGCTCTAAATACAAAGGTGTTTTTTTTTCCTTGCAAAACCCCTGAGCTGCCAGCAGCACTTTTCCACGTGCTCATGGGGGACGCGCAAAAGCCAAACCCTAGGAAGCAGGAAGTCGTAACTGGCTGTGGGAACGCTCCACCACGGGGCTCCCCTGCTTCCAGCTCTCCTCAAAAAAAAAAAAAAA
>SJYX01015471.1:51605-67148 GCA_006410675.1 Oreotragus oreotragus | reverse complement strand
AGATGGCTGGATGGCATCACGGACTCGATGGACGTGAGTCTGAGTGAACTCCGGGAGATGGTGATGAACAAGCCTGGGGTGCTGTGATTCATGGGGTCGCAAAGAGTAAGACACAACTGAGTGACTGAACTGAACTGAACAAAGTTAAACAATTCTATGGCATTTCTGGCATCACTAGTTATTTCACAGTTATGATGGAAGTGGGACTCCATTGACATAAAAGGAAGAACTCAGAATACCAGCTCTTCATTGTTCCCAGTTAGGATGTTGGCTGATATTAAGCAAAAAAGATATCTTGCCTTTTTGAATAAGAGTGAATAGGTACTCGTTTGGAACATTAATTATAAAGATCACATAATGAAAGAGAAAACATTTACCAATATGGAGCAAGAGAAAGTTTCCTATGTGTCAACAAAATGAAAGTTGTCATCAGTTGAGGGCTTTTTCATTCATTTTGATAATTTACAGCTGCCTTTTGTACTGTCTGCTTAAATCCAAACATGAAAATTTCTTTTTTTTTTTTCAATTTCTCTGAGAACAGAAAAGAAGCAAAATTAGCATACCAGATCCCCAATAGGGTTAAAATGAAAGGAAAACAGGTGCTTAAGTTAATTCTCTTTCCACTGGAAGGTTTCTTTTAATAATGTGCTTCTTGAACATTTAAAGTGGTCTAAGATTGCCTATAAACCAATTTAAACATGCAATGCCCAGAAAGAAATATGTATTCACATATGGAAGAGACTGCATACCTCTTAAAAAAATACACTAAGTGAAAAGTTATATATGTTATAGTTTTCGAGCTTCAAGATGTATTTGTAAACCATGTAAAGATATATATATATATATATATATAAGGTTTCCATGTTGTATTAACTTTGACATTAGTTTAATGAAATTAGGTGATTTAACACTGAGTCAGTGATGTGGCCTCTACAGTAATATGGTGACAGCACAAGCTTAATTCTGAAATGTGCCTTTTGAAGACAAAATATTTTCTTCTTAAACATCTCTTATTAAATTAAGACTTTCAGATTCACAAATGGAAAAGCATCTTGCTAATTCCATGCAAATCACAATAGGAATTGGAATTAGAGCCTGACTTTTTCCTTTGTAGGACTATTCCTGTGTAATTGAGAACAATGTGCACACTGCTATATTTAAAAAGAATAGCATTGAAATATGTGTACTATCATGTAGGAAATGAATCGCCAGTCTGTGT
The DNA here is from genome assembly GCA_006410675.1 of Oreotragus oreotragus. Lineage (NCBI taxonomy): Eukaryota > Metazoa > Chordata > Mammalia > Artiodactyla > Bovidae > Oreotragus > Oreotragus oreotragus. The sequence goes on along the minus strand of SJYX01015471.1, from coordinate 65,929 downwards.
TTGATGCAGGATGCAGGATGCTTGGGGCTGGTGTATGGGGATGATCCGGAGGGATAATGGGGGGTGGGAAGAGGGAGGGAGGTTCATGTTTGGGAGTTCGTGTACACTCGTGGCGGATTCATGTCAATGTATGCCAAAACCAGTAGAGTACTGTAAAGTAAAATAAAATAAAATTAAAAAAAATAAATAAAATAAAATGCATAACCAACAAAGACTTACTGTATAGCACAGGGAACTCTGCTCAATGTTATGTGGTAGCCTGGATAGGTGGGGAGTTTGTAGGGGAGTGGTTACTTATAAATGTATAGCTGAGTCCCTTTGTGATCATCATGAAACTATCACAATGGTGTTAATTGTCTATTCTCCAATATAAAATAAAAAGTTAAAACAGAGACAATCTGAACTGTGTTTCCCAAAGAAGAAGACCAGGTTGAAGAGAGAGGGAAAATGAAACTTAGAGAGTAAAACAGAAAGATATGGTAGCTCTCTCTGATTTCCATTTATATGAAGAAGCATGTGAAAGATATTCTAACAGTGTAATTTTTGATTCTTTATGACTCAAAGATTTCTGGTTCTCTGACTTGTTCTGTGTCATTCTGGACATATGTACCAGACAATTGGGTACAAGATACAAGGAAGTAGAGTTGGGTTCAATATAATTAAAAATAAAAACTCTTAAATTCCTAAAACTGCTCCTGTAAAAAAGACTACCTTATGATGTGTTCTGTCTGTTTTAAAACCATCAGAAGAATTCCCTTGGAAGGAATGTTAGTAAGTGGTTAATAGATAAGGGTTTGTAGCTCAATGATTTGCTTCAAATCCCAGCTCTACCACTTACTACAGGTAACCTTTGTTGTGTTATTCCAATTCTGTTTCTCTGTTTCTTTAGCTGTGTAACGGGTCTAGCAATAAAGTTGTGGGGGACAAGATAAATTAAAATAGGAAAACCCCTTGGAAAGATGGATGATACTGAACACTTAATAATTGTTGGGTTTTATTAGTTCCTTCCAAACACTAATATTCTTTGATTCTAATTGTAATTACTTTCAATGTCCCTAATGTTCTTTATATATAAGAAGAAATCTATTAATATAATACCAAAATAAGGCAAGTGCTTGGGTTGATGGGATTCTTTGCCTATGGGCTATGACTTAAAGGCCAGTTTAGTAGAAATATGGACTCAGTATTGACATAAGTTTATGCTCTTATAAAACAGTTTATACTTTGGTGCCCTTTGGGTGACTCCATGGACTATAGCCTGCCAGTCTCCTCTGTCCATGGCATTCTTCAGGCAAGAATACTGGAATGGGTTGCCATTTCTTTCTCCAAGGTATCTTCCCAACCCAAGGATTGAACCAGCATCTCTTAAATCTCCAGTACTGACAGATGTGTGCTTTTTTTTTTAACCACTAGAGCCACCTGGAAAGCCCAAATTTGGTTTAACACTAATTTTAAAAATTTAACAATAGGAAATATCGAAAAATATAAGCAATGCAGAACTGCAAAATAAATTAAAATTTCTTTTGGACCAGTTCTTAATAAGCACACATGATTTCATATAATTTACTCAAAAACATAAATTATACTCACAGAAATTATATTGATTTGCAACTTCCTTTTTAAAAATTAAGATATTATTATTTTAGAACATTTTAGATTCACAGCAAAATTGAGGGTATAGAGATTTCCCATATATTCCCTGCACCCATATGCGCACAGCCTCTTCCTTTATCAACAGCCTCCCCCAGAGTGGTGCATCTGTTACAACTGATGAACCTATGTTGACACATGTAATTATCCAAAATTACATTACAATCCACTTCTGATGTATTTTCTACGAGTACAGTTTCCTTTTGTGTACTGTTATAGTTTAAGAGATCTATACAGAACATTTTATGGCTTTAGAATTAAAATCATAAGTATAAACAAATGCTATTTTTGCTGTTGTTTGGTTGCCATGTTGTACCTTGGGGACATACATTTTAAACAAAATTTTCATATAGATTCTTCTTAAGATTTATTTTCCTTTATTTATTTATTGGCTGTCCTGGGTCTTTTGTGGTCGCTTCTCTTGTTGCACAGGCTCTAGGCATGCAAGCTTCAGTAGTTGCAACGCACACGTTCAGTATTTGTGGCACACTGGCATTGTTGCTCCTCAGCATGTGGGATCTTCCCAGACCAGGGATCGAACCTGTCTCCCCTGCATTGGCAGGCAGATTCTTAACCAATGGACCATGAAGAAAGTTCCTCATATAGATTCTTGATCTGCTCATATCATCTAAAGTTGTACAGGTTGGTCAATTTAGGAACTGTGGAGCATGAATCTGGGAGTTTAACTCTTGGGTGTCCATGGCTCCAATCCAATTATTTTCCTGTCAGCTAGTTTCTCTTCCATTTGCACAACTGATATAAAACTGTGCCTATGTATCACAAACTTAAAAAAAATAATGTTTCTAGGATAATTGTTAATAACACTTCTCTAGTAATTCAAAAATGAGTTTAAAAACTAATATTTGGATAATTTATACACTGAGAAAGCACTAAGGCATAATATAGTACAGTTCTTTTGTTTTGCAGATGAAGAAACCAAGGTTCAACAAGATCAAATGACACGTCCAAGACTGAACATCAAATGTGTAGTTGGGCTGGAAGGTGAGACCCCAGTGGTTACTTTTTATCTCTCAACTCAGTGCCCTTTCTAGTCTAAAAAAATGGTAACTGGAATTTTTGAAGACAATAAACACAGCAAATTAATATTGTTTCAACAAATGGTTAACAAGCAATTTTACTAAAAATTTATCTACCTGATGAAAGTAAGTTGAAATATTAAGCAAATGAATGGTTCACTGAGTTCTTTTTTGTACTATACACATATACAATATCATTTTAACAGAATCTTTTAAAAGAATATATTTAACAGAGTTGCTGGATCGTGGAAAAAGCAAGAGAGTTCCAGAAAAACATCTATTTCTGCTTTATTGACTATGCCAAAGACTTTGACTGTGTGGATCACAAGAAACTGTGGAAAATTCTGAAAGAGATGGGAATACCAGACCACCTAACCTGCCTCTTGAGAAATCTGTATGCAGCTCAGGAAGCAACAGTTAGAACTGGGCATGGAACAACAGACTGGTTCCAAATAGGAAAAGGCGTACGTCAAGGCTGTATATTGTCTCCCTGCTTATTTAACTTATATGCAGAGTACATGATGAGAAATGCTGGACTGGAAGAAACACAAGCTGGAATCAAGATTGCCGGGAGAAATATCAATAACCTCAGATATGCTGATGACACCACCCTTATGGCAGAAAGTGAAGGAGAACTAAACCTGTCTCTTATACACATCTCCATACAACTAAGTATAAACTCCTTATGCTTATGGTTCTTATAGAATGATAGACTTAAAATGAATTTTCAAATGTAATAAAAACCAGCTACTAAAACCAAGAACCATGTACATGTCTTTCTGCACCCAGATTCTGGCTTGCAGAGTGGGGGCCCTGTGAAGCCAGCCCTTCCCCCACATTCTCGATCCTAAGTCCTGATCTGTGATGTCACAGGGGTCAGAAGGGTCAGGTCAGAGGACTCAGAGGGATGGCTTCCCCTGGCCTGGATGGGGCAGNTTTTTTTTTTCAATTTCTCTGAGAACAGAAAAGAAGCAAAATTAGCATACCAGATCCCCAATAGGGTTAAAATGAAAGGAAAACAGGTGCTTAAGTTAATTCTCTTTCCACTGGAAGGTTTCTTTTAATAATGTGCTTCTTGAACATTTAAAGTGGTCTAAGATTGCCTATAAACCAATTTAAACATGCAATGCCCAGAAAGAAATATGTATTCACATATGGAAGAGACTGCATACCTCTTAAAAAAATACACTAAGTGAAAAGTTATATATGTTATAGTTTTCGAGCTTCAAGATGTATTTGTAAACCATGTAAAGATATATATATATATATATATATAAGGTTTCCATGTTGTATTAACTTTGACATTAGTTTAATGAAATTAGGTGATTTAACACTGAGTCAGTGATGTGGCCTCTACAGTAATATGGTGACAGCACAAGCTTAATTCTGAAATGTGCCTTTTGAAGACAAAATATTTTCTTCCTAAACATCTCTTATTAAATTAAGACTTTCAGATTCACAAATGGAAAAGCATCTTGCTAATTCCATGCAAATCACAATAGGAATTGGAATTAGAGCCTGACTTTTTCCTTTGTAGGACTATTCCTGTGTTGCCTAGACATGCACCAAATCAACCCAGCTTACTTCTTAGTGCCATGGTTTAACTCTTTCTGTGCCTTTGCCCCGGGGATGATATTAAGATAATATCTTTTATAGATTTTTTATCCCCCTCTTTTTTTGTTCGGGTTTTTGTTAAATGTTTGTAGTTCATAGCATTTCTATAAGAAGGAATTTTGTAGTCTATGTTGCCTTTAAATCTTTTATCCAGCATGTATTTATTGAGTTCGAATATGGCCATGTACTGTTGTAGACAGTGAGGATGTGTCTGTGAAGAAAAGAGACAAAGATTCCTCCTTGGGGAAGGTCTAGTGCAGAGATAAACAATAAATCATCAACCAAAAAATTGAATGTTGGAAGGCAGTAAGTGTTCTGGAAAGAGGGAAAAAGACTAGGGAAAGAATGGTTAAGAGTCCCTGGAGGAGGTGTTGGCAGATTGCAATTGTCAGTGTCGTCAGAATGGACCCCATTGAGAAGGGACACTTGAGTAAAGACTGAAACTAGTGAAGCAGCTTTTATTTAACAACAACAGGCTTTTCATTAAAACAACACTTTCTTTAATCCGTTTCTTAACAATTAATTGATTACTTTCTGGCTCTGCTGGGTCTTTGCTGCTGCTCGGACTTTTCTTTTGTCACAAAGAGTGGGTCTTACTCTCTAGTTGCACTGCACAGGCTTCTCGTTGCAGTGGCTTCTCTTGTGGAGCACAGGCTTTAGGGAGCATGGGCTTCAGAAGCTGTGACTGGAAGGTTTCGTTGCCCCACGGCATAAGGAATCTTCCCAAACCAAGGATCAAACTCAAGTCTTCTGCACTGGCAGGCAAGTTCTTGACCACTGAACCATCAGGGAACTCTCTAAAAGAATTTAGACTGAGGACCTGTTCCCAGAATACAGCAATCACCAGCAATATCTGCAAAGACTATGGATTGAGTGTCATGGGGAAAACTTGGCAGAGCCTAGAGATGAGAGTCCGCTCTGTATTCCTTTGTCTCTGCACAGCCCAGTGAACAACTGTTTACCAAACATTTGCTTTTTCATCACAGTGTAAATTGGCTTCCTCCCCTTTGAAATTCCAAACCACTACACCCAACATCCTCTTTTGTCTTTAGCTGAAGGTGATATTTAAGGTGAGAGCTTCGGCCATTTTAGTGAGTTACTCAATTCTCCATGGTCTCCATATGTATACATGTTGTTAAACTTTTGTTTGACTTTCTCCTGTTAATCTCTCTCTTGTCAATTTAGCCAGAAGAACCTGGAGCAGTAGAAGAAAATGTCTTCCTCCTTGACAGAGTTAACCAGGTAAAGTAGCAGGGACAAAGTGAAGTCGCTCAGTCATGTCCGACTCTTAGCCACCCCATGGACTGCAGCCTACCAGGCTCCTCCGTCTATGGGATTTTCCAGGCAAGAGTACTGGAGTGGGGTGCCATTGCCTGGGTGGGCAAAATAGCTCAGGCACATGAAAAAGTGACAGGCTTTATTTTCTTGGGCTCCAAAATCACTGAATATGGAGTCTGCAGACAAACCCAGACAGTGTATTAAAAAGCAGATACATCACTTTGCTGACAAAGGTCGGTGTAGTCAAAGCTATTGTTTTTCCTGTAGTCTCATGCATGGATGTGAGAGTTGGGCCGTAAAGAAGGCTGAGCACCAAGGAACTGATGCCTTTGAACTGTGGTACAGGAGAAGATTCTTGAGAGTCCCTTGGATTGCAAGATCAAACTAGTCAATCCTAAAGGAAATCAATCCTGAATATTCATTGGAAGGACTGATGCTGAAGCGGAAGCTCCATTACTTTAGCCACTTGATGTGAAGGGTTAACTCACTGAAAAAGACTCTGATGCTGGGAAATATTGGAGAAGGCACTGGCAACCCACTCCAGTACTCTTGCCTGGAAAATCTCATGGATGGAGGAGCCTAGTAGGCTGCAGTCCATGGAGTCGCTAAGAGTCAGACAAGACTTCACTTTCACTTTCACTTTTCTCTTTCATGCATTGGAGAAGGAAATGGCAACCCACTCCAGTGTTCTTGCCTGGAGAACCCCAGGGATGGGGGAGCCTGGTGGGCTGCCGTCTATGGGGCTGCACAGAGTTGGACACGACTGAAGCGACTTAGCAGCAGCAGCAGCAGGTGGGAAATATTGAAGGCAGGAGGAGAAGGGGTCGACAGAGGATGAGATGGTTGGATAGCATTACTGACTCAGTGGACTATGAAGTTTGAGCAAACTCCGGGAAATATTGAAGGACAGGAAGCCTGGTGTGCTGCAGTCCATGGGGTTGCAAAGAGTTGGACAGGACTTAGCAACTGAACAACAACAACAGGTGCCATAATGATGAGGATGACAACAAGGAGAGATCTTAAGGCCACAATGGCTAAGGTGGAATGATCGAGATACAGTTGAGACTAGCTCTGTTAGGGACCTTTGTCTTTATAGGTAAACCTCACTTCTACAAACATCAATTAGCATTTTATTGCAATTGTACTCCTCTTATCAATTCATTGCGTCTTCTTATTTGTCTTTGGATGTAGGGTATCTTTTTTGGTAGGTTCCAGCATTTTTTGTGGAGAAGGCAATGGCACCCCACTCCAGTACTCTTGCCTGGAAAATCCCATAGACGGAGGAGCCTGGTAGGCTGCAGTCCATGAGGTCGCTAAGAGTCGGACATGACTGAGCGACTTCACTTTCACTTTTCACTTTCATGCTTTGGAGAAGGAAATGGCAACCCACTCCAGTGATCTTGCCTGGAGAATCCCACGGATGGGGGAACTTGGTGGGCTGCCGTCTGTGGTGTCTCACAGAGTCAGACATGACTGAAGCGACTTAGCAGCAGCAGCAGCAGCATTTTCTGGTTTATTATTGCTCAACAGTTAGTTGTGATTTTGGTGTTTTTGTTAAGAGGCGAAGTCATATCCTTCTACTCTACTACCTTGTTGATTTCTTCATTAGCATTTTTATTGTGATGCTTGGTTTTAATTGTGTTTATTTTTTAAGATAATCTTTTTAGTACAAGCTATTCTAATTTTCCTCTTACTTAATAATATTTCTATTTTACAGTCTACTTATCCTGATACCTCAGCTGGTAAAGAATCTGCCTGCAATGCAGGAGACCTGGGTTCGATCCCTGGGTTGGGAAGGTTCCCTGGAGAAGGCAACAGCTGCCCACTCCAGTATTCTGACCTGGAGAATTCTATGAACAGAGGAGCCTGGCAGGCTACAGTTCATGGGGTCACAAAGGGTCAGACACCACTGAGCAACTTTCACTTTATTTAAAAACAGAATGATAATTTATAATCAATAAGATTATAGACGTGCATAGAAGTAACTATGAAGGTGGTACAGGCATGACTAAAGTTTGAGAAACTACTAGGCTAGTGTTTGGCAAATTATGCCCCTTGGGCCAACACAGGCTCTCTACCTGCTTTTGTATATAACACAGTATTGCAACACAGTCACACCCATTTGTTTATTACTGCCTGTGGCTGCTCTCCCTACACTGACAGAGATGAATAGTTGAGACAAAGACTATACAGTCCAAAAAAACTAAAATATTAATATTTACTATCCAACCTTCTGCAGAAAAAAATGTGCTGATCCCTCTATCAACCCATATTATAAAAGCATTTTTAAAAATGCAATCAGTACAATTCTAACTTTATAAAACATGGATACATTTAACAGCCAAACTTGTCCTTTTATTATGTGTCTCTTTTCTATATTCAAGACGCTTGGTGCCTTTCTACAGATTAGGAGCATTCCAGGACACCTAAGACTTGAGGCCATGTGAGAACACTGAGCTATTATGAGAGTTTCTTTGTCTACTGTTTGACAGGATGGATTCTGCCTTCTCCTCAAATTCTGTTTGATCAGAAACGCTGTGGCATGATAAAAGGAGCTGACGAATTACTGAGGCCCCGAAGCTGCACTAAAGATTAGAGTAAAACATGCACTTCAAAGGATCCTGGTGAAGGAGGAAAGGTCAATAGCTTTGATTTCTAAATGGAGAGGAGGCCAAGGGATTTAGAATGAGGGAACTGGAAACCATTTTTTTTTTTTTTAATTTTTTTTATTTTTGCCACTCCTTACAGGATCTTAGATCCTGGACAAGGGATTGAATTTGTGCCCCCTGCATTGGGAGTGCAGAGTCTTAACTGCTGGACTGGCAGAGAAGTCCTTGAAAACCATCATTCTTAGATGAGTTTTGGTAGAGCAATGTAGGATTGCTTTTCTGGTGCTCAACGTTCTGCCACACTCTGGTTTCATGTTCCTTTTCAGCTTCACAAAGTAAGTCTTCCATAATCAATATTCTTGCAAGAAGACATTTCTCTTGATACTTCTGTGTATTCTGAGCACTCTTTTCAGTGTTTGGCATCTATTATTTCACTTCATCCTTACATTTACCCCATGAAGTAAGCACTGTTTTATCCCTGTTTTACAAAGGAGGGCACGAAAGTCCTCCACGGAGAGGTTTAGTAACCTGCTCAAAATCATATGACTGGTAATAAAGTGGGGATTTGACCCCAGGCTTTGGTTCCAGTAGCTGTTTTTTAATCACTGACCTGCATGCTGTGCTAAGTCGCTTCAGTCCTGTCTGACTCTTTGCAGCTCTATGGACTTTAGCTCTCTAGGCTCCTCTATCCAGGGGATTCTCCAGGCAAGAATACTGGAGTGGGCTGCCATGCCCTCCTCCAGGGGATCTTCCTGATCCACGGATTGAACTCATCCGTTTCTTATATCACTTGCATTGGCAGACAGGTTCTTTACTACTAGTGCCGCCTGGGAAGGGCAATTACTATCCTACTCTGCCTCTATTCTGACCTGGACACCCTGTGAAAAGCACAGTATAAAAGTCACATTGCCAAACCAAACTTGGATCTGCTCACCTGCAAGTAGTATAGCCAATTTACTGACTTCCAATTATGGTGAAAAAAATGTGCTACATTTATTGCAGGGTGCCAAGCAAGGAGTCTAGGGAAGCTAGTGCTCAAAACACTCCCCGATGGGTTTTTTGAAAGGACTTTTTTACAAAGTCAAGGTTGGGGAGGGGGAGTTCCAGGGTATGAGGTCAGTTCATGCATAATTCTCTGATTGGTTGATGATGAGGTAACAGGGGTTAACATTATCAATCCTTAAGTGAAAGTAGGTCTGGGAGCTATGTGCTCTTGGTCATCAATTAATTAATTTATTCCATTTGGTGGTGATTTGGGCATTTGTAAAAAAAAAAACTAAGGAAATGTGCACCAGATACTATGCAACAGAAATTTACTTTGTCAGTTCTGGAGGTTAAAAATCAGAGACCAAGGTTTGGTAAGATTCTTTTTTAATGAGAGCTATCTTCCTGGTTTGCAGATGGCTGTCTTCTCACTGTCTGCATGATGGACAGAAAGCAAGCTCTCCCCATCTCTTTTTATAAGACACTAATCTTATCAGATTAGGGCCCTACCCTTATGACCTCATTTAAGCTTAACTACCTCTATACAGGTTGTATCTCCTAATAGAGTGACATTGGAGGTCGAGGCTTCAAAATGTGAATCTGGTGGGGAACATAATTCAGTTCATAGCACTTACTTTTTTAATTCCCAGTAACCACTGGACCTACAGTGAAGTCCATCCCCACCCCATATTAATTACTTTAAATGAAAGTAACTAAAGAAATGGCCTATGTAAGAGGGACACTTAGATCTCCCTGTCTCCTTGAAAGTAGGAAATAAATTTCCCATGTGAAAGATGCTATTCCGGAACCCAGAGGCAGAAAAACGTTGTTAGGAAGGGAGTTCAGAGCCAATAAGCCTGTATAAACAAAACTGTAATGCCATATTATTATTGTTAACATGAGGATTGTTAGTGTAAATAAATGATAAATCCAAATTTTATTGCAGAGTAGTTGAACATGGCCATCTCTTAAGCTCCAATCTTCAGGAGAATGCATTATTCAGAGGATACTTCCCAAATGAGGTGCAAAATAAGTAATGGAAACACACTTTTACATCCTCGAAACTTAACAGTTTTAGACATTATAATATCTTTAATTAGGGCAGACAGGTGATTTTGAACTGGAGAGGGTCTACTGGCTTCTGGGAGATAGAGACTAGGGATGTTGCTAAATATCCTACAGGGTGCAGTATAGCCCCTCCAACAAGGACTTATGTGGCCCCACATGTCAAAAGTGATAAAGTTGAGGGTTTCCCTGGTGACTCAGTGGCAAAGACTCCTCCTGCCAATGGAGGAGACACGGGTTTGATCCCTGATACTGCAAGATCCCACATGCCGCAGAGCAACGAAGCCCATGAGGCCCAGTTATTGAGTCTGTGCTGTAGAGCCTGGGAGCTGCAACTACTGAAGACCACACACCCTAGAGCCGATGTTCTGCGACCAGCGAAGCCACGGCAGTGAGGAGTCTGCACTGCAGCTGGAGAGCAGCCTCACTCACCACAACCAGGGAAGACTGTGCGCCGCAACGAAGGCCCAGCACAACCAAAGATAAATAAACAAGTAAGATGACACACAACAGAGAAAGCTGTGTGTTTTTTAAAAGGGATCACGTTTAGGAACTCGATGTGCAGCCGCTCAGTTGTACCTGACTCTTTGCGACCCCATGGACTGTAGCCCACCACGCTCCTCTGTCCATGGGATTTTCCAGGCAAGAGTACTGGAGTGGGTTGCCATTTCCCTCTCCTTAGAAATGAGGGTAAATGTAAATATAGAGCCGTGACGTTCCCCTTGCTTCTACTTTTCAATGTAAATGTAGCATAATTTTTGTGTTAGGGAAGAAAAAATATTCCTTCTATCTTTCCAGGTTGGTCTAATAATAAAATTGACAAACGACAGATTAAAAGGAGAAAAAGAAAGCTTGATAACATGTATACCTCCTGAAAACATGGGGGAGGCCAAGGAAAACTGAGTAGCTCATCAAAATTACCAGAGCCACCACCTTAAATACCATCTTCAGCTAAAGACAAAAGAAGTTGGAAGTGGGGGGAGTCAGTTACGGTGGTTTACCAGGAAAAGTACAAAGTACAATAAGCAAGGGTAAGGTTGTGCAAACCTAAGTCATTCCCCTCTCCACTGATAGGAGTTTCTAGAGGTAAATTTATCATACTCTTCCTGGTACAGTGAAGGAGATATCCTTACAAATGAAGGTTTATCTTTTTTTAACTGAAGTATTAGTTGATTTATAAATTGCCCTAGTTTCAGGTGTATAGCAAAGTGATTCATATATATATATTGCTTTTTTCAGATTCTTTCCTATCATAGGGTATTACAAGATATAGATTACAGTTCCCTGAACTATACAATAAATCCTTGTAGTTTTTTATATAGTTGTGTGTAACTTTTAATTATACACTCTTAATTTATCCTTCCCTGCCTTACCCTTTGGTAACCATAAGTTTGTTTTGTGTCTGTGTTTTTGTTTCTGTTTTGTCAATAAATTCATTTGTACTATTTTTTAGATTCCACATATAATCTGGCAAGCTACAGTCCATGGGATTGCAAAGAGTCAGATACAACTGAGCATGCATGCACCCACATAGTGATATCATATAGTATGGGAGAGTTCTCTTATACAGGTAAATGTCTCTTACAAAAGGGTAACTTCTACTCAGTTTTCAGATCTCCTCCTGTACCTGCAGTTTCTTAAAAATAACCAGCTTAAAATAATCCTTTTGCCAAAGAAGCATATTTTGGGATGGCAAATTCTGCTCCCCTACATTGTTCATATTCAGCATTTACACCGTTATGACTGTTTGCTGCTGAGTCAAGTAATATACTATGATTATCACATCAACAGTTTCCATTTAATATAAATTTTCCTTTTCATAAGGCAATTATTGCCTCATTTTTTTTCACTTTTATGTCTAACTACTATTAAATCCTCCTACATACTACATTAATCTCTCAATATGATTTCCATATTTTCAAGCTTACCAGTTAGTCCAAAGTCATTTTTTTTCTAGAGAAAATGTTTTTCTAGAGCACTCTTGTTTTTATGTTCCATGTTAGAAAACACTGTGAAACAGGCCCAGAGAGGTTCAATGTGCAAAAGTCAGGTGGCTGGTGTATAACAGCTGGAACTTACACCCAGGCAGGGCAATCTGTCCCTTGCATTTGAGGTTAAAGCATCTGCCTACAATGTGGGAGACCTGGGTTTGATCCCTGGGTCAGGAAGATCCCTTGGAGAAGCAAATGGCAACCCACTCCAGTATTCTTACCTGGAGAATCCCATAGAGCCCATGGTGTTGCAAAGAGTCAGACATGACTGAGCGACTTCACTTCACTTTCACTGTTAGGGAAACATTGACCAAAACCACTTGAGTTGGCCAGGTTTGATGATAACTACTCATATAGTTGTCTCACGACAGGAGGTCCTGATAAGGAACAAGATGATGCTGCCAAAAACCAACCAGGAGAATTCAAAAGGGGGTAAAGGAGCAAGGAGATGCCAGCTAATAATATTATCCTACCAATCTCCCACAATCCTTTGTGATGGAATCCATCCACAGAGAGATGTGCACACCACCAGGAAGGAGCCTATGTCAGACTAAATATAGGCCAAGCAAGATGATTGGCCAGAAACAATTGGGACATTAACCCCAATACCATAAAACCTGAGACAGTGAGCCACATGGTGGAGCAATTCTCCTGGGTTCCCTAACCCTACTGCACTCTGCCCAGACACTCCTTCCCAATAAAGTGTTTTGCAGGGCTTCCCTGTGGCTCAGTGGTAAAGAATTTGTCTGCCAGTGTAGGAGACATAGGTTTGAACCCTGGTCCAGAAAGACTCCACATGCCATGGAGCAACAAAGCCTGTGCACCACAACTACTGAGCTTGTGCTCCAAACCCGGGAACAGTAACTAATGAGCATGCTGCAACTGAAGTCCTCATGGCCTGGAACCGGTACTCTGCAACAAGAGAAATCACCACAATGAGAAGCCCACACGCCACAATGAAGGGTAGCCTTTACCCACTGCAACTAGAGAAACGCCCGTGCAGCGGTGAAGACCCAGCAGAACTAAAAATAAATTAATGAATTTTTAAACACCAAGAAAGTCTTTTGCTTTGTTGATATATATGTCTCCTTGAAAAAGCATTTACAAATGTTAGACAAAAGCCCACTCTTGGGAGTTCCCCTTCCTATAGCATCTTTATCAGTTATCAGTTGCCAAGATAATTATGTATAACAAACTACTGCAAAAACTCAGTCCTTCAAGAAACCATGAAACCATTATTTTTCATGTTTCTGAGGTTGGCTAGGCTTAGTTGTGGCAGCTTATCAGAGCTAGATGGGTTCCATTTACCTGTTGGCTAAGAATGTGCCCATTGGGACAGCGAAAATGCAAGAACAGATTCAATTGTGCAAGTACATTTCAGTTTTTGATTATCACTTCCTCTTAGTGTTTTGCTGATAAAGCAAAACATATGGCCAAATCAAAGTCAAGTATCAGGAAAATTCAGTCTGCCTGTGTGTGGCAGGGGAGGGGATGGAGAGTGGAGATTGGCAGGTGGGTGGGTGCCGAGGAAGAGTAAGGAGTGATTATTGATTAACAATAACTGGAGCTACCACATTGACTAGCCTGCATACAAGGTGGAAATACTTTTGTTACAGAGTCTAATTCATTTTAGAGCATAAAGGCAAGTCATTTACAAACATTCTTGTAAAAGCATCAGAATAAGACAATAACTGTACATAACTGACCAGAGATCAAATTGCCAACATCCGCTGAATCATGAAAAAAGCAAGGGAGCTCCAGAAAAACAACTATTTCTGCTTTATTGACTATGCCAAAGGCTTTGACTGTGTGGATCACAATAGACTGTGGAAAATTCTGAAAGAGATGGGAATACCAGAGCACCTGACCTGCCTCTTGAGAAATCTGTATGCAGGTAAGGAAGCAACAGTTAGAACTGGACATGGAACAACAGACTGGTTCCAAATAGAAAAAGGAGTACATCAAGACAGTATATTGTCACCCTGCTTATTTAACTTATATGCAAAGTACATCATGAGAAACGCTGGGCTGGAAGAGGCACAAGCTGGGATCAAGACTGCTGGGAGAAATATCAATAACCTCAGATATGCAGATGA
>SJYX01015471.1:21926-50388 GCA_006410675.1 Oreotragus oreotragus | reverse complement strand
TTCTTTGGAAGGAATGATGCTAAAGCTGAAACTCCAGTACTTTGGCCACCTCATGAGAAGAGTTGACTCATTGGAAAAGACTCTGATGCTGGGAGGGATTTGGGGCAGAAGGAGAAGGGGACAGTAGAGGATGAAATGGCTGGATGGCATCACTTACTCAATGGATGTGAGTCTGAGTGAACTCTGAGAGTTGGTGATGGACAAGGAGGCCTAGCATGCTGCGATTCATGGGGTCGCAAAGAGTCAAACACAACTGAGCGACTGAACTGAACTGAAATGACAAAAGACTTAAAAGCATGGTTAAAGATTTAATTACAATGCAATTGTTAAGAAAATTTGGCTACTTCTGTGACAGATGACTTTTAAGATAATAATTAGAATTATGACTGACAACATACCAGGACATTTCAAATTTTGGGTATTTCATATCATTTCTAGAACATTTATATTAGTAATATTCATTCATGTAATGAATGAATAACTAAGAAGTTCATCATTACTCGTCTGACAATGTTTTCTATGTAATTTAACACACAAAATCAGCCTAATTTGAGGGCCCTCTGAAGCATCTCAGCGTTAACTAGAGGCCAAAATAACCATTTAGAATTTGACTTGAGAAAGTTTGCAAAAAAAAAACAACCAAAGGTTTTAAATGTTTGGTCAAGTGGGATCATAAGTCATTGTGAAACAGCACTTACTCACTTAACCAAAGTGACAATGAAGGATTCCAAAGACAAACGCAGAAAGTTGCAACAGATCAGTTAAAGGGTAAAGAAACTTCACAATCTGTTATCAGAAGAGGTCAATATTTTAAGAAAAGTTTGTCTTCTCAACAGAGGAAAAAACCCCAAACTCCAGTTTTGCATCATTTCCTTTTTAATATTAAAATTCACTCATTTGATTAAATTTAATCTAATCTCAGTTGGTTTTAATCACACATGAAATTCTTTTATCAAAAGACAAAAACTAATGTCTATGAATATATATAGGCCTTCCCTGGTAACTCAGCTGGTATATGTAGATAGAGATAGATAGATCATTTAGTAGTACAGCATTTCAATAAAGCACAAAATATATTTATTAAAAGCCTCAAACATATTTAGTTTTTCTGTAATAAGACATCAAATGTAAATAACATAAACTTCTTTAGCAATGTTTCAGTATTTATCTTATCAAAAATGATCTAGAAAGTCAATAAATTTCATCAGTTAATTTAGCAGAACTTAAAAGTTTCAAGTCACCAAAAAGCTGGAGAAACTATTTTTAGATAGACATATGATGAAACAATTATCCATAAAGACTTCCTCATTTATCTCTTTATTACTTCTGAAAATATCATCATGCTGTTAATTTTCTTGTTAACAAATTTTGTAACAGAGATGCATGCATGCATGCTAAGTCAGGTCCGACTCTCTGCAAACCCATGGACTGTAGCCTGCTCTTCTGTCCATGGGATTTTCCAGGCAAGAATACTGGAGTGGATTGCCATGTCCTTCTCCACATAACAGAGATAACATGAGCTTATTGACTTTCAGTTAATGTAGGTACAATAAAAGTATTATACTTAATATTGATGACTCTAAAAACATATTTATATTAATTAAGCCATCAACTTGTTCTCATTCATTAAAGATTAATCCTAGATCATGTGATCTTTTTAAACTTTGCGCTAGTTTAATTTACATTTAGAAATATTTGACTTGTAAGTGCTTACTTTAAGTCAGTTAAATACAGCTCTTTTACACATTAATTTTGATAACACCATCAGGTGTTAGGCACATATCATATGTACAATGATCACACAGACATACGTACATACAGACAGACATAGACAGAGATCTCATAGTTTTTCTGCTTGAGTTTTTATAATTTTTTTCACATCTTTTAGGTTTTTATTTTTTATTTTTTAAATTTATTTTAATTGGAGGCTAATTACTTTATAATATTGTAGTGGCTATTGCCATACACTGACATGAATCAGCTGTGGGTGTACATGTGTTTCCCATCCTGAACCCCCTCCCACCTCCTTTCCCATCTCATCTCTCTGGGTCATCCCAGTGCACCAGCCCTGAGCACCCTGTCTCATGCATCGAACCTGGACTGGTGATTCATTTCACATATGATAATATACATGTTTCAATGCCATTCTCCCAAATCATCCCACCCTCACCCTCTCCCACAGAGTCCAAAAGACTGTTCTATACATTTGTGTCTCTTTTGCTGTCTCGCATACAGGGTTATCATTACCATTTTTCTAAATTCCATATATATGTGTTAATATACTATATTGGTGTTTTTCTTTCTGGCTTACTTCACTCTGTATAATTGGTTCCAGTTTCATCCATCTTATTAGAACTGATTCAAATGTATTCTTTTTAATGGCTGAGTAATACTCCATTGTGTATATATACCACAGCTTTCTTATCCATTCATCCGCTGATGGACATCTAGGTTGTTTCCATGTCCTGGCTATTATAAACAGTGCTGCAATGAACATTGGGGTACATGTGTCTCTTTCTATTCTGGTTTCCTCGGTGTGTATGCCCAGCAGTGGGATTGCTGGGTCATAAGGCAGTTCTATTTCCAGTTTTTTAAGGAATCTCCACACTGTTCTCCATAGTGGCTGTACTAGTTTGCATTCCCACCAACAGTGTAAGAGGGTTCCCTTTTCTCCACACCCTCTCCAGCATTTATTGTTTGTAGACTTTTTGATAGCAGCCATTCTGACTGGCGTGAAATGGTATCTCATTGTGGTTTTGATTTGCATTTCTCTGATAATGAGTGATGCTGAGCATCTTTCCATGTGTTTGTTAGCCAACTGTATGTCTTCTTTGGAGAAATATCTGTTTAGTTCTTTGGCCCATTTTTTGATTGGGTCGTTTATTTTTCTGGAATGGAGCTGCTTGTATATTTTTGAGATTAATTCTTTGTCAGTTGCTTCATTTGCTATTATCTTCTCCCATTCCGAAGGCTGTTTTTTCACCTTGCTTATAGTTTCCTTCATTGTATGCTTGAGTTTTAAAAGGTATCTTTTTCCTTTTTTCCTCTTTCAATTTTAGGTTCTACTCTGAACTAACATTCAGGTGATGTGGGCTTGTTTACTTTTCAATGACATGATAAGAGTTATAACTTCAAGCTTCCTCCTTAGGAATACTTCTGTTCTCTCAGGGTCAGAATTTTGCAAAAGATGTTTTATCAAGCTAGCATCTCTACAATTTTGAAATATTGAAAGAGTTCCATCCTGGTTGTTTAGGAGTAAGATAAGGGGACTTCTCTGGTGGTTCAGTGGTTAAGAATTTACCTGCAAATGCAGGAGACATGGGTTTGATCCCTGGTCTGGGAAGATTCCACGTGCTGAGGGGCAACTAAGTCCACGCTTCACAACTGCTGAGCGCACGAGCTTAGAACCTGTGCTCCACAGCAAGAGAAGCCACCAGAAAGAGAAGCCTGCAGTGCATACTTTAAGGAAGAGTAGCCCTGCTTACTGCAACTAGAGAGAGCCTGACTGCAACAAAGGCATAGTGCAGGAAAAAAAATAAATACATAAAAAAAGGGAAAATGATTATTTATTAGCCCATTTCCAGGAAAGGGATCTGGGAGCAAGAGCTGGGTTCCATGTGGGAAGAAAAGGCAGAAGAAACCTGCCTGGCTGCTCTGACTGAAGGAGGAAACAGAACAGGCTCTATCTTGAAAGCAGGACTCCTTCTTGGGCCGGACTGTGGATTTATATGCCCAGTATCTATGGAAACGACATACAAACTGGAAAACCAGGCCCCCAGAAGGAAGAGCCCCAGGGCTCTCCATGGCTATAAGAATATCTTAATTAATACCCTAATTATCTGTGTAACCAAATAGAATCATACATTCTATTATGCTTATTGGGGTCTGAATACAGGCCTATTGATAATTGTCCACTGTTAACTGCCTACGCTTAAGGCATATGATCACGGTTAACTTTGATTATCTTTCTTTTTCCTTTGTTCAGATTAGTTTCAGGGAACCTTATACACTTAGGGTATATAAGGTTTTCACAAAACTGGTTAGGGCCCTTGGCTAAGAGGAGACTCTACCTTGGGCCACTGGTGTAATAAACTGCACTCCACTGTCTGCATTGTCCTTCTGAGTGAGTTTGCTTCCCGAAGCCCGTGGCTACAACATGACTGCACAGCTTTGTGTTCACGAAACCTTTCTTCTCCTCCTGGAGGAAGGACACAGGGCTGGGAGAGAGCAGCTGGCTTTACTCTCAGCTGGTCTATGAGCTGAACTGATGTAGGACAGCGTGATGTAGGACATGACAGCATGCTCAGTCATGTCCAACTCTTTGCGACCCCGTGGACTGTAGCCTGCCAAACTCCTCTGTCTATGGGATTTTCCAGGTAAGAATACTGGAGTGGGTTGCCATTTCCTCCTTCAAGGGATCTTCCTGACCCAGGGATCGAATTTGCATCTCCTGTGGCTCCTGCATTGGCAGGCAGATTCTTTACCGCTTGAGCCACCCGAGAAAACTAACATGAGAGAGATTAACAGGAAAATCAAACAGAAGTTTAATAACGCATACACGTGGGAGAAGTGAGTAACTGGACATAATGCCTGAAGCATGAATGTTGCCTTAAGAGCCCTCACATAAGAGGATGTTGGTTTGGTGGTTATGGCCTTCAGAGAGGAGAAAGACAATTCAGAGGGAGATGGAAAAGCAAATGTTTGGTAAACACATGTTTGCTGGGCCCTGCAGAGACCATGGGTCGCACAGCAGGCTGATCTCTAGGCCTTTCAAAATTCTCTCTACCACACCTAATCCATAGTCTTTGCAGATATTTCTGGTGATAGCTCTATCCTCAAAATAGGTTACTTATCTCAATTTTTTTAAGGGAAGTAGCAAGAAAGGTTTCCCGTTTCCTGTTTCTTATAAATGATCAGTCTAAATTAACCCTCATTTCAAAGGAGCATTTTGAGGTAGCAAAGTTTGTTCCCCTAGTATAAACAATTTTCTTATTTCTAACCATGAATTCCTATAGAAAATATGTGACTTCAAAATCATATTTCAATATTTCAATGCAATAATGAATATATCAAAATATTTCACTTGGTTGTGGGGTTTTTTTTTTTTTGCTAATTATTCTAATTCTCTTTGTAGGTTTTGAATTTTGTGTCATATAAATGAGCATATCCATTTGAAAAAGGAAATGTTATAAAAAATAAAATTTAGCTAACTCATTTGAACCTTAAAGCAGAGCATTAAAATATCTTTCTCTTAGACCACATCAATATTTGAGTGATAAAAATACATAATTCAATTTTACTCCTAATTAATATTCCTAGAGGAAAAGGAGTATGTCAAGGCTGTATATTGTCACCCTGCTTATTTAATTTATATGCAGAGTACATCATGAGAAATGCTGGACTGGAGAAAGCAAAAGCTGGAATCAAGATTGCTGGGAGAAATATCAATAACCTCAGATATGCAGATGACACCACCCTTATGGCAGAAAGTGAAGAGGAACTAAAAAGCCTCTTGATGAAAGTGAAAGAGGAGAGTGGAAAAGTTGGCTTAAAGCTCAACATTTCAGAAAACGAAAATCATGGCATCTGGTCCCATCATTTCATGGGAAATAGATGGGGAAACAGTGGAAACAGTGTCAGACTTTATTTTTGGGGGGCTCCAAAATCACTGTAGATAGTGATTGCAGCCATGAAATTAAAAGACGCTTACTCCTTGGAAGAAAAGTTATGACCAACCTACAAAGCATATTGAAAAGCAGAAACATTATTTTGCCAACTAAGGTCTGTCTAGGCAAGGCTATGCTTTTTCCAGTGGTCATGTATGGATGTGAGAGTTGAACTGTGAAGAAGGCTAAATGCCGAAGAATTGATGCTTTTGAACTATGGTGTTGGAGAAGACTCTTGAAAGTCCCTTGGACTGCAAGGAGATCCAACCAGTCCATTCTGAAGGAGATCAGCCTTGGGATTTCTTTGGAGGGAATGATGCTGAAGCTGAATCTCCAGTACTTTGGCCACCTCATGCGAAGTGTTGACTCATCTGAAAAGACTCTGATGCTGGGAGGGAATGGGGGCAGGAGGAGAAGGGGACGACAGAGGATGAGATGGCTGGACGGCATCACTGACTCGATGGACATGAGTCTGAGTGAACTCCAGGAGTTGGTGATGGACAGGGAGGCCTGGGGTGCTGTGATTCATGGGGTCGCAAAGAGTCGGACACGACTGAGCGACTGAACTGAACTGAACTGAACTGAGAGTTAAACCATGCCCATACTTTACAAATTTATAGAAGGAATATTTTTAAAATATGCTACTATGATATGCTAAAGTAACCATTCTTTGGGGACCACTAAATAAATACAATCAAGAAAACAAGGTGGTTTTAAATACTTTTTGTTGTGCTTAGTTTCTTCAGCAGTGTCCGACTTTGTGCGACCCCATGAACTGTATAGCCTGCCAGGCTCCTCTGTCCATGGAATTTTCCAGGCAAGAATACTGGAATGACTGGCCATTTCCTCTTCCTGGGGATCTTTCTGACCCTTCCCTCTTTCTTATTTGTTCTTAGATAGCCTGGAGTTAAGTGGATTTTTCACTTATTATTATTATTTTTTTTTGGACAATATGGAAATAGGACAGGTAGGGGACTCTTCCTTCTAGGTTGGTATGTCAGTAAATTGTAGCCCACAGTGTTCTGCGACAGGCTCAGAGTCAGATCATATACAATCTCTCTGGGGTAGAAAAATAGGAGTTCACTAATAAGATAGTAAAATAAATAGGATTCAGAGTCATTAGACCTGGGATTTCACACGGTACATCTGTGCCCTCCTGGAGAAGTGTCCTTGACTTAGCTCTGATCGTAGTGCTTCCCTGCAAACTGCAACTAGAAGGGGTGTCTTACCTCTTCTGCTAAAATTATACACTCTGAAACCCAGCCTGTAGCTGCCTGAGGGAGATTTGTAGAGGGCCGGGAACCAACCGTCTGTGTGCCTTGCTGGAAGCACTGCTTCAGCTTATTTACCGAGCCCAGGTCCTGGAACTTGAAAGCACCAACCTTTCAATTTGGTTATTCCCTCCTGGGAACAGATTGAAATCGCTCAAATCTGCCTTGTGTTGAGATTACTCCTAAAGCCACTTCATTTGCAATTGCCAGCAGTTGCCTTGTGCCTCTTGGTGGGTGTGAAAATCTTCGGATCATTGTGCTAATTAGCATAATTTTTTGACAGCTGCACTTTCTGGAGAGTGGGCCAAGCAAAGGCCCCCAGGCACCCCAGTGCCCCTCCAGGGAGCAGGTTTGTAACCCCGGTGACCCAAGGTTAGACAGTTTCCATTCACAGGTACCTTGAGGTTCTTTTTCAACCTCACCACACCCTGAACCAGTACCTTACCAAGGTCGTTGTGTACCTTTGATCTTTAAATATCACACAATATAGACAAAACATTTTAAAAGAGGAAGTAAGCCAGAAACTGGCACAGTGAATGTTTATTGAGATAAGAAAATAAGAAAAATAAATTATGCAAGCTATCTGTTTTATGTAGAGTACAGCAAAGGCAGGAGAAGTTTTTACATGTGGCAGTTCTATCAGTGGTGACAAGATTNACTAGATGTGTATAAGAGACAGAACTGGCACAGTGAATGTTTATTGAGATAAGAAAATAAGAAAAATAAATTATGCAAGCTATCTGTTTTATGTAGAGTACAGCAAAGGCAGGAGAAGTTTTTACATGTGGCAGTTCTATCAGTGGTGACAAGATTATGTTTTAGTTAGAAATATCAAGTCCTGGGGATGTAATGAACAACATGCTGACCATAGTTAATAATACTGGGCTGCATATTTACAACTTGCTAAGAGAGTAAATCTTCAAAGCTCTCATCACAAGAAAAAGAAAATGTGTAACTACCGGTGGGGCAGATGTTAATGATTCTTACTGCGGTGATCACTTTCTATATACATACATATATATATAATATTATATATATATACATACATATATATATATATTAATATATATAATCATTATGTTTATACATGAAATTAATATATTGTATGTTAATTTTATCTCAGTAAAAACATATATATATATATACATAAAGAAATCAAGAGAAAAAGAAAAAGAAGGTTGAGAATGATGCAGTGTTTCATCTCCCACACACCCAAGACTAAAATCTTCCTATCACAGCCCCTCCTATGCCTCTTGGCTGTATCCATTAATTTTCCAGAATCTGCTTTCCACGTAACTTTCTCCTGTCCACTCTACCACAGCCTAACTCAGACCTTCAGCATTTCTTATCTTAATTATCACATTGACCTCCTGGTTTCTCTGTCATTCCCTAGTTTCTCCCTGCTAATCAGAGTAGTCCTTCTAAAACCCATATCTGCTTACAGATGGCTCACTCTCCTGTTAAACTGATATCCAATATCCACAGGATAAATCCAGTCTTGGCCTGGACTACATACCTCTCCCATCTCCTGACCCGTATCGCAGTCTTACCTTGCAGCCACTCCTCCTTTGATGTCCTTCCTCCCTGATCCTGCAGGAATACACCCTCTGCTTCCCTTCCCTATCCCAGTGAACTTTTTGTCCTTATGTTTGATCTAGGGCAGAATTTGTCTGTAAAAAATGTAGTTACCTATGCCCTCGTGGTTACAGAAAAAGGGTACCCACTCTCATCAATAAACAGCTTGATTCCAAACAGACTTTTAAAGAAATCTTATGAGTGTGGGATTTTGAGATAGATACATGTATTATTTAAGAGGGCTTTTTTTTTTTTTAATCTAACCCCAATAGGTAAAAATGTACTTAAAAATTCCTATTAAGAAATGCCCCCTGAAATTTAAATGAGGTTAGATCTGGTCCATGAGAGGAAGTTCACTCTCCCACACAATAGACAAAACAGATAACAAAGGCTAATGCTACTTATGGAACAATTTTTCATCATAGCTAAGCCTTCCTTTTTTAACTGAAGCCAATTTCTTTTATTTTTTTATTATTAAGATTAATCGGAAGACAACTGTTTTACCATGTTATGTTGGTTTCTGCAATGAATCGAAGAGTCAATTTACATACTCAATTTAAAATTTACCTACTCAATCTCTGGCTTCCAATCTCAGATCCAAGGTAAAGGATCTGCCTGCCAAAGCAGGATACACAGGTTTGATCCCTGGGTCGGGAAGATTGCCTGGGGAAGGAAGCACAACCCACACCAGTATTCTTGCCTAGTAAACCCCATGGACAGAGAGAGGAGTTTGACAGGCTACAGTCCATGGGGCCACAAAGAGTAGGACGCAACTAAGTGACTGAGCATGCCCACACGGTCAAATCTCTGTGTGAAAATTTTATGTTATCATTTATTTGGTCAATAGGGAAGAAGTCAAGGAGTACTGAACACAAAAGGATAGATTAACTTAAATCTTAAAGGCCACTGGGGACTGATACCAGCAGTGAACCAGTGAAGTCGCTCAGTCGTGTCTGACTTTGCGACCCATGGACTCCTCCATCCATGGAATTTTCCAGGCAAGAGTACTGGAGTGGGTTGCCATTTCCTTCTCCAGGGGATCTTCCCAACCCAGGGATCGAACCCAGGTCTCCCGCATTACAGCCACTTTACCATCTGAGTCACCAGGGAAGCCCACAGAAGTTCATTAATCAAATAGCAATTGATCAAGGCAAGCCCAAGTGTTTGGGACTCTATTTAGTTGAGTGAATTCCATGAAGAGTCGCAAGCAGGAGCAGGGAGAGCAGAAGGCAGAACCAGAGGAAAGTGTCAGGTTCATAAAAAGAAAGGGAGGAAAGAAATTAAAGGTTCTAAAAGTGCCATCAGACGTTGAGAAGGCACATCCTTTTGTTTCTGAACAATGACAGGCTTTCTTAACAGCCTTCCCTTCACTCCATCTCCACATATCTATTCACAATGAAACGTGAAACTTGCACTAATACTCATTTCCTTCAAATAACACAATACCTTTTATCAGAATTTCAAAGTTTTGTTTTCCCAAGAGCTTTGCTATAGGGTTGCCATTTCCTTCTCCAGGGGATCTTCCCAACCCAGGGATCGAACCCAGGTCTCCCGCATTACAGCCACTTTACCATCTGAGTCACCAGGGAAGCCCACAGAAGTTCATTAATCAAATAGCAATTGATCAAGGCAAGCCCAAGTGTTTGGGACTCTATTTAGTTGAGTGAATTCCATGAAGAGTCGCAAGCAGGAGCAGGGAGAGCAGAAGGCAGAACCAGAGGAAAGTGTCAGGTTCATAAAAAGAAAGGGAGGAAAGAAATTAAAGGTTCTAAAAGTGCCATCAGACGTTGAGAAGGCACATCCTTTTGTTTCTGAACAATGACAGGCTTTCTTAACAGCCTTCCCTTCACTCCATCTCCACATATCTATTCACAATGAAACGTGAAACTTGCACTAATACTCATTTCCTTCAAATAACACAATACCTTTTATCAGAATTTCAAAGTTTTGTTTTCCCAAGAGCTTTGCTATAAGTTGATACAGAGGACCCTGCTTAAATTTCAGTTTTCCAGTCAGTTTATTTATTTTTTATTCTTTTATTCTCCATTTTTCCAATTTCCTCCCAGTTTCATAAGAAGAATCAGAAATGCAGTGGTGTTCAGAAGAGCCTCCCCTAGTATAACTGAAGGCCAGACATGCAAATATGTCTCTATCTGAAACCATTTCAATGCTTTGTTTAAATGCATAGCTCGAGGTACCAAGCTCTTCCACAAAACAGGTTATAGAAAAGTTATGAAAGTTGAAGAAATATGTTTCTGAAACTTATATGACATATACCTAGTTTATGGTCCTTTTTTTATGATAGTATGATATAATATGGCATATAAAATTCGACATAGAGCTGTGTGACTGAATATAGTAGCCAATAGCCACATGTGTTTATTACATCTAAATTGGTTAAAATTATATATAATTTGAAATTTAGCTCTTCAGGTCGATTAGCAGCATTTCAGTTTAGTAGCAGTTCAGTTCAGTTGCTCAGTCGTGTCCCACTGTTTGCTACCCCATGAACTGCAGCACGACAGGCCTCCCTGTCCATCACCAACTCCCAGAGTTCACTCAGACTCACATCCATCGAGTCAGTGATGCCATCCAGCCATCTCATCCTCTGTTGTCCCCTTCTCCTCCTGCCCCCAATCCCTCCCAGCATCACAGTCTTTTCCAATGAGTCAACTCTTCTCATGAGGTGGCCAAAGTACTGGAGTTTCAGCTTTAGCATCATTCCTTCCAAAGAAATCCCAGGGTTGANATCGAGTCAGTGATGCCATCCAGCCATCTCATCCTCTGTTGTCCCCTTCTCCTCCTGCCCCCAATCCCTCCCAGCATCAGAGTCTTTTCCAATGAGTCAGCTCTTCTCATGAGGTGGCCAAAGTACTGGAGTTTCAGCTTTAACACCATTCCTTCCAAAGAAATCCCAGGGCTGATCTCCTTCAGAATGGATTGGTTGGATCTCCTTGCAGTCCAAGGGACTCTCAAGAGTCTTCTCCAACACCACACTTCAAAAGCATCAATTCTTCGGCGCTAGGCCTTCTTCACAGCATTTAGGCTATTTATTAGTTACATTAGCCTTGGCCTGATAGCTCAGTTGGTAAAGAATCACCTGCAGTGTGGGAGACCTGGGTTTGATCCCTTGGTTGGGAAGATCCCCTGGAGAAGGGAAAGGCTACCCACTCCAATATTCTGGCCTGGAGAATTCCATGGACTGTATAGTCCATGGGGTCGCAAAGAGTTGAACACGACTGAGCGACTTTCACTCACTCACTTAGTTACATGTGGTCAGTGGCTATCATGCTGGACAGCATATGTGTGCTTAGCTGCTCAGTCGTGTCTGACTCTTTTTGTCCCCATGGAGTGTAGCCTGCCAGGCTTCTCTGTCCATGGGGGATTCTCCAGGTAGAAATACTGGAGTGAGTGGCCATGCCATTCTCCAGGGGATCTTCCGAACCCGGGGATCAAACCCAGGTCTCCTGCATTGTAGGTGGATTCTTTACTGTCTGAACTACCAGGGAAGCCCCTGTTCAGAACAGATATTAAACATCTTTCACTGTGGAATGTTCTGTTGGACAGCATTGGTTCAGAGTAAGTTGATTATTCAACTATTTATCAACATTTAACTAGTTTGGTGAATGGACTCATTCAAGATTCAACTGTTTTCAATATTTAACTATTTTGGTGAATGGATCTATTCAAGAAAGTTTGGTACTAAGGAAAAAAAAAGTAGTTTTGAAGAAAGGCCATTTTGAAGAGCCAGCTTTCTGTCACAGACCTTGTCCATTTTGAGAAGTTTTTTTTTTCAATCAACCTTGTTAAACTGTTTGGAGGCATTGGGCTGCTCCCTAACAGAATTTCTTACCATTGAAATAATTATATTACCCCAAGGATATAATTTGTGTGGTAACATTTAGAAATCTGGAGTTTATTAAGCCTTGAAATGTTCATCTAGCTGTTTTGACAAGAGGTTTTCACTCAGGCTATTTTTAGTGCTTTTGGAAGGCTGATCATTTCTAACACCAGGCAAGACCCGAGGATGATGCATCCCTTCACTATGCTGTGCTTTAGTTGAAGAAGGAACATACTGAACCTTTAAACTGGAAATGGCAGTTGCTTAGGAGATCACCATTTCCTTTTGATACTGTCTAAATTACTTGATTTGCATGCAGCTTTCCAAAGTAATATGCCATTTTCTGGATTTTTAAAAAAACAAAGTATTTCATTTGGCAAAGAAAACTCAATACCTTGCTATCTATGTTTTCTGTTTTATGCCACCAAAAGCAAAGCATCACACAGATAAGTATATCTGGAGTTATTTATAGATCGCCTAGAAATAATATTAGGAATTCATGTCTGTGAAATGGAAATAAATACCCTATAAACTTAATGGAAATGTAGTTACCTAATAATAGTTTCAATACATTGAAAATTGATTTTGTACTCTTGAATACCCAAGTCAAGTATTTTAAATGCAATCTAAAAATAGTTTCTATGAAATTAAATGAATTGAATCCAAGTATAGTTGCCCTCTAGGGCCTCTGTCTCAGCCTCTCAGAAAGTCCTGGAGACACAGTGTCTGTGTTCAGAGGTTTCCAGAGAGCTAATTTTCTGAGTAACAAATACACAGACCTTGAAGAAAAAAATAAAAATGGGGAGGGGCTCACTTAAAAATCTGTGTATAACTAGTAAAAAAGGTTAAAATTAGGACTGGACAAAACAGAACTTGTCCCTAGAGAGAATTTAAAAAAAAAAAAGCAATGAGGTTGACTCTATTATGTAACTAAGAGGCAGCTCCTTTTTTTTTTTTTTCTCAGTTGTTCTTCTTCCCTGTCGAATGATACAGCCCTGAACTTTCTGAGAGATAGATAATGTTGCCTAAAAAGAGTACTGAGGGACTTCCCTGGGGGTACAGTTGGTTAAGACTGTGTGCTCCCGAAGAAAGCGGCCCAGGTTTGATCCCTGGACAGTGAACTAAAATACCACATGCTGGTGTAGCAAAATTAAAAACCAAAAATACTGAAATGGAGTCTTGCTCCTGTCTCTTGCTAGCTGTGTGGGCGGGTAAATTTCAGTGACTTCAGCTATGTTTTTTTTTGTTGCTCCATCATTAAGTCATGTCCGACTCTTTGCAACCCCACGGACTGCAGCACACCAGGCCTTCCTGTCCCTCACTATCTCCCAGAGTTTGCCCAAGCTCATGCCCATTGAATTGGTGATGCTATCCAACCATCTCATCCTCTGCCACTCTTTTCTCCTTTTGCCTTCAATTTTTCCCAGCCTCAGGGTCTTATTTCTAATGAGTCAACTGTTCACATCAGGTGGCCTTCAAGTTCTGGAGCTTCCGCTTCCGCATCAGTCCTTCCAATGAATGTTCAGAGCTGATTTCCTTTAGGATTGAATGGTTTGATCTCCTTGCAGTTCAAGAGACTCTCAAGAATCTTCTCTAGCACCAGTTTATAGACTTCATCTATAAACTGTAGAAAATGATAATAATCAGTAGTAACTAGAATAATCTCATAGGATCATTGTGGGAATTAAAAAAGAATAAGTGCTATGGACTGAATTATGTTTCCCACCCGATTCACATTTTGAAGCCTCAACCTCCAATGTGACTCTATTAGGAGATACAACCTGTATAGAGGTAGTTAAGGTTAAACGAGGTCATAAGGGTAGGGTCATTAGTTAAGGTTAAATGAGGTCACTTATCTGATAGGATTAGTGTTTTATAGGAAGAGAGGGGAAGAGGTTGCTCTCTGTCCACCATGCAAAGACAGTGAGAAGGCAGCCGTTTGCAAGCCAGGAAGACAGCTCTCATTAAAAAAGAATCCTACCAAACCTTGGCCTCAGATTTCTAGCCTCCTGAAAGGGCAAATAAGTTTCTGTTGCTTCAGTCAGCCAATCTATGGTATTTTGTTATGGCAGCCTGAGCTGACTGCTGCAATAAGGCAGGATATTAATGGCAGGGTCTATGTCAGACTTGCTGACATTTAATCCCACAGCTTTCTCACTGCCTATTGTCTAGTTGCTATTGATTAGTCACTAAATCAGAGAAGGCAATGGCAACCCACTCCAGTACTCTTGCCTGGAAAATCCCATGGACGGAGAAGCCTGATAGGCTGCAGTCCATGGGGTCTCAAAGAGGTGGACACAACTGAGCAACTTCGCTTTCACTTTTCACTTTCATGCATTGGAGAGGGAAATGGCACCCCACTCCAGTATTCTTGCCTGGAGAATTCCAGGGACGGCAGCACCTGGTGGGCTGCTGTCTCCGGGGTCGCACAGAGTCGGACATGACCGAAGTGACTTAGCAGCAGTCACTAAGTCAGGTCTGATTCTTCCTTGACTCGGTGGACTGTAGCCCACCAGGCTCCTCTGTCCTTGGGATTTCCCAGGCAAGAATATAGGAGTGGGTTGCCATGCCCTTCTCCAGGGAATCTTCCCAACCCAGGGATCCAGCCTGCGTCTCCTGCCTGGACAAGCAGATTCTTTACCACTGAGCCAGCTGGGAAGCCCTATTGTCTAGTACGTGCTCAATAAATTTTTACTAAATGAATGAATGAATCAAGAACCAGAGTTAGTCATGACGTATAGATTTAAATACTCTTTGAGTAGAACTGACTTCAGACTTTCTCTGGGTTCCTTATTGGATTGCATATATTGGGCAGCATGCAAATCCAGTGCAATGCCAGTCATAGGAGTTTTTCCCTCTCTACCCTTTTCCTCCACCTGCCTGTCTGGGTGTATAGAGAATGCAGCTTGGGATCTAGATTGTCTGAGTCCAAATTTTGGTTCCATCACTTGCAAGCCTTGGGCAAGATGATTAACTCTCCCATGTGGCAGTAATAGCCTATGTAAAAGCCAAGATAATAATAGTATCTACGTCACCAGGTTGCTGTGAGAATTAAATGAACAAACACATGTCATATTTAGAAAACAAATAGCGTAATCTAGCATCCTTCCTTCTGTGCTTTTATTCCTCTTTCTTGTATATCTTGAAATACACTGGTCATTAACTCTGTCCTTAAATTTAATTTTAGGCTGAACTTGATGTGTTGATCTAAAACAAACAGATTGCCAGATATTTCTCCAGAAAAGATAGATTTTTTTTTTTTTTCAGCTTTAGGAGAGAATCACAATGCAGGGTCTGCCACCACAGCCATCCATGTGCAAGTCCCCACATGTCAAAGGAAGAAGAAACTTTCACAGACGGGAAAAGGCAGTTGGGAGAGCCAGAGTGAACAAAGAATCCACAGATTCTCACTGGCTGAGTCCTTTCGAGGAGAGGAGTCTTTCTTTTTCTCAATGAGCTCTGTTCTCCTTGCAGGGTGTGGAAGCTCCCATCTCTATTTAATTGTGGTTTCTGTTGATTAATTTTACAGATGTCACTGAACACATTCTCCTCTTCCTCTCTTCTGTTGTTGACACTATTGCATTCTCAGGATCTCTTGCCTATATGATCATTTATTTCCGTATCTCTCGCAGGATTCCACTTTTTACTTACTTTCAGAGGTCCTCAGGGCTCTGAGTCTACAATTTTAGCCCACTGCTTGCCTCTGCTTCTCTCTCTTGATTTGCACAACCATCTTATCACTATTCATTGTCTGTTCTGACTCTTGATTACCTCTGAATCTATATTTTAGTCCATCTCCTCTGTCATAATGCTGGTCTCTCTCTCTATATATATCATCTTTTTCATCTTTTGTATAACAGCCTCATAACTGGTCTTTCTGTATATGTAATCTTGTCCTCTCTGATCTGTTTTCTTTTTAAAAATGCAAGTTGCAAAATGCAAACCACAAGTCCTTTGCCTGCTTAAAATCCTTAATTAACTTGTCAACATCCTTAGGAAACGGTCCTCCAAACTCTAGTGTTTACATAAAGCTTCAAGACCTGCCTCTTGCCTAACCTTCTAGCTCAGGTCTCACTCTTTCTCCCACCATTCTGCTCAACCAGATACAACAGGCTTTGAGTTACTCTGTTCTGACACTCAGTTTTGCCAGGTCTTTGAGCATGCTGGGTCCTCCAACTAGAATCTTCCCAACATCCTCTCTCGTCTAGGTGGCAGCACCATTATTTCCACCGGTGGCATCTTTCTGTGGTACATTTTTGTTTTAAAATTCGCATTCTCCACTCTATGGAAAAATAATTGCCTATGTCTTCTTACTTTTTAACACAGTACACATTTAAATAGCTGTTGACTAGATGAATGAATGGACTCGTCTCAGTTTTCCTTATGCTTATTTTAACTTCTTTGGTTTAAATGCTTTGAGCTGCGTGATGGTTAATTTTATGTATCAATTTGGACAGTTGGATGCCCAGATATGTGGTCTATCATTATTCTGAGTGCTTTGGTGAGGGTTTTTTGGATGAGTTTAATCTTTAAGTCAATAGATAAAGTACACTGTCCTTCCTAATGTGGGTGAGCCTCATCCAATCAGTTGAAGACCCAAACAGAACAAAAAGATTGAATAACAGGAGATTCCTCCCACTCAAGCTTGGACATTTGTTTTTACCTATCTTCAAATTGAACTGAGACATCAGCTCTTCCTGGATCTTGAACCCACTGGTCTTTGTATTATACGTACATCAGCAGCTCTCTGGATCTCCAGTTTGCAGACTCACCCTGTAGATCTTAGGACTTACCAGTTTCTATAATTGTGTGAGCCAAATTCTTATAATAAGTCTATCTGTTTATCTATTTACATACTAGCAGATTTGTTTCTTGGAGAACCCTGACTACAATCTGCCAGTAATATTAATATTTGAGGTTGGAAATATAGCAAGAAGTGAACCAGATTCATAGATAACAAAACATAAATCTTTACCACTTGCCACTAGAAGCAATTTTATAACTTTAAATAAGTTTGAATTTTCCCTGGAGAAGGAAATGGCAACCTACTCCAATATTCTTGCCTGGAGAATCCCATGGACAGAGAAGCCTGGCCAGCTATGGTCCACAGAGTCACAAAGAGTCAGACACGACTGAAGTGACTGAGCAAGCATGTAAGTTTGAATTTTATTTTCATTTCTATTCAAAAGTTGCCCCAATCCAGAAGGTCATCAGCAAAAACAGTGAAGAAAATCAAGACATCAATAAGGTGCAAACTGGGTAACTCCTTATTTTTTGGAGTGTCATGTAATAAAAGAAGCACCATCAACCAGTTTATGTATATGTCAGTTTTTAGAAAAATTCATATTTCAGAAATAAAGTGTTAAAGGATAGTTAAGTTCTCTAAATAGCTTACAACTTTTAAAAACAAATTATAATGTGGCTAAATTCTTTAAGAGAACTACTTGAATTCTGTGTCTTACAAAAGAAGTTGCTCAGGAAAGAAGGAAAACTATGAGAAGATTAAGCAATTTCTACATTTTTTCTAGGTACTTGGTGGGTCTAATTTATGTTCCATAAATAAATATCCCATTGAAGTCACATGATGCCACCTGGCGGCATTCCTAATTCCTGTTTCTACCACTGAATTATGTCTGGCATGAGAATTCATATTTATTCACCAAAAAAAATTTTGAGCACCTGCTCTGTGCTAAGTTCATTGCTAAGTGTTGAGAAAACACAGAGAATGACATATGCCTGCTCCCAAAAGTTGAAACTGGAAGAAGAGGGACAAAAGAAATGAAGAATGAATCCAATGGCAACTTTTCTGTTCTTCACTCTACTTACCTTCATTTCTCTCTAATTCATTTTCAGACCCAGTAATGAATATGGGACAAGCACAGATCCAGGCCAATTATTTATATCAGAATGCATGGGAGCATGAAGAGGACCACTGGGTTAACGGCAATCTATAGGAGAGAAACCTAGAGGATGTATATAAATGAAAATTTAACAGAAACAATTATGTGACTGAGCTGCTAAAAAAGCTAATAATGCTTACTTTTGTTCTACATTTGCAGAAATAAAGTGTTTAGATCAAAGTAGGTAATAGTTTTACTACTGTATATTTTATTATATATTGCTAAAGGATCTTGAATATCTAGCCTGGAGTAAGATGATTAAGACACACTTGGAAACCTTTGTTTTGTCTATGGATGAAATAGTTGGAAAAATAAAAGTTATAGATGAGGGGTCCTTCTGGTAAGAATTTTCTATCAAGATATAAAACAAAGAAATGAGTTGGCCTGAGAGATCTGAATAAGTACTAAGAGCTCTATCATCAGAAGTGATCAAGAAGAGGATAGACAGATTCCTGTAAAAGATAATCTAGAAGAACTAATTCTTTTGGCTGGGAGTTGAATTAGGTGGCGTTTAGTTATCTTCTCAAGCTCTAAAGGTCCACAACTTTACATTTAAATAAGCTTTAGACTGTTTACCTGTGCATTGGGTACATAATATCAGTGACCCTTTATTAAAGTTTTTATAGTATATCCAATAATATCATTTCAGAAAAGACAAACTCAGAAATTTCATCAAATAAGTATCAATAACAATAAAGTATGAAAGAAGATAGTAAAAAGGCTAGTTTAAAACAATATTCAAAAGCTAAGATCGTGGCATCCTTTCCCATCACTTCATAGCAAGTAGGTGGAGAAAAAATGAAAACAGTGACAAATTTTATTTTGGGGGCTCCAAAATCACTGCAGATGGTGACTGCAGCCATGAAATTAAAAGATGCTTACTCCTTGGAAGAAAAGCTATGACAAACCTAGACAGTGTATTAAAAAGCAGATACATCACTTTGCCAACAAAGTCCGTACAG
This sequence comes from Oreotragus oreotragus, assembly GCA_006410675.1. Classification (NCBI taxonomy): domain Eukaryota; kingdom Metazoa; phylum Chordata; class Mammalia; order Artiodactyla; family Bovidae; genus Oreotragus; species Oreotragus oreotragus. Next base: position 31,173 of record SJYX01015471.1, on the reverse strand, counting down.
TCAAAGATATAGTTTTTCCAGTAGTCATTTAAGGTGTGAGAGTTGGATCGTAAAGAAGGCTGTGTACTTAGTTGCTCAGTCGTGTACGACTCTTTGTGATCCCAAGGACTACAGCCCACCAGGCTCCTGTGTCCATGGGGATTCTCCAGGCAAGGATACTGGAGAGGGTTGCCATGCCTTCCTCCAGGGGACTGTCTCAACCCGGGGGATTGAACCCAGGCCTCCCACACAGCATTACCATCTGAGCCGTGAAAGCCTGTGAATACTGGGGTGAACAGCCCTCTCCAGGGGATCTCCCCAACCCAGAAAGCAAACTGGGGTCTCCTGCACTGCAGCGGGATTCCTTACCAGCTGAGCTACTAGGAAGCCCAAAGAAGGCTGAGCACCAAGGAACTGGTGCTTTCAAACTATAGTGCAGGAGAAGACTCCTGAGAGTCCCTTGTACTGAAAGGAGATCAAACCTAAAGGAAATCAACCCTGAATATTCACTGGAAGGGCTGATGCTAAAGCTGAAGCTCCACTACTTTGGCCACCTGACTCCTTGGAAGAAAAGCTATGACAAACCTAGACAGTGTATTAAAAAGCAGATACATCACTTTGCCAACAAAGTCCGTACAGTCAAAGATATAGTTTTTCCAGTAGTCATTTAAGGTGTGAGAGTTGGATCGTAAAGAAGGCTGTGTACTTAGTTGCTCAGTCGTGTACGACTCTTTGTGATCCCAAGGACTACAGCCCACCAGGCTACTGTGTCCATGGGGATTCTCCAGGCAAGGATACTGGAGAGGGTTGCCATGCCTTCCTCCAGGGGACTGTCTCAACCCGGGGGATTGAACCCAGGCCTCCCACACAGCATTACCATCTGAGCCGTGAAAGCCTGTGAATACTGGGGTGAACAGCCCTCTCCAGGGGATCTCCCCAACCCAGAAAGCAAACTGGGGTCTCCTGCACTGCAGCAGGATTCCTTACCAGCTGAGCTACTAGGAAGCCCAAAGAAGGCTGAGCACCAAGGAACTGGTGCTTTCAAACTATAGTGCAGGAGAAGACTCCTGAGAGTCCCTTGTACTGAAAGGAGATCAAACCTAAAGGAAATCAACCCTGAATATTCACTGGAAGGGCTGATGCTAAAGCTGAAGCTCCACTACTTTGGCCACCTGCTGCAAAGAACTGACTCACTGAAAGAGACTCTAATGCTGGGAAAGATTGAGGGTAGGAGGAGAAGGGGGTGACAGAGGGTGAGATGGTTGGATGGCATCACTGACTCAATGGACATGAGTTTGAGCAAACTCCAGGAGATGGTGAAAGACAGGGAAGCCTGGCATGCTGCAGTCCTTGGGGTTCCAAAGAGTCAGAGAGGACTTAGTCACTGACCAATAGCAACAGTGAAGTGTACATTTTGGTACCCAACCAAACTTAGCATGTGCAGCACTTTATAAACATAAAATTTTCTTCATAATTCAACTCTTACTTTGTATAAAGACCTAGAATAATATTTATTAATGTGGATCATTTTAGCCAAAGAAAAATAATGGAAGGACTCTCTAAGACTATTGAATACTATCCCTTTCAATGTATATTTTATTTCTGCCTTTATTATTCTTTTGTTTCTGTTTTGCTTGCTGAAAATATCATCATTACAAGTAAGTAGAATGATAAATTTTGTTAAACTCATGTTTTTAAATACTTGAAATCTGAATACTGGTTCTGATATACTCCAGAGAACTCTTTTATTTATTTTTTCTTCCTGTCTGCTCATGGTTTCTAATAAAAAGTTAAGATTAAAAATAGATCCTCTTCAGAAATGGACAAGAGCATATTCAGTTTAGCTTTTGTTCCTAAAAGTTAGTGGATAATCAAAATGATATGACAAACTTCCTGTGTGTTTCTCTCAATATTATTTTCAAATATTTAAAGTTTCAAAACTGAGATCCTTTGAGATGACTTTTATTTTTATCATGCATGGAGTATAAATAATATGTTAATACCTTGCATGTAATATAAATATTTGTAGGAAATCCATCAAAAGTGAGGCTAGTTCTCTGCTTAATATCATAAGTATAATTTTTTTTTTGAATGGGAGGATTGATCCATGTTATCTCTCATCTTTTCTGGCTAGCTAATTCCTTCTGTCACACATGCATCTGCTCAATGCATTTCTTGATGAAGCTGGAAGCTACCAGGAAACTCTCTCAGCTTATACTCCATAGGTAGACCTGGGCAGCAACCAAAGGCTTTTCCTGGGTTGAACCAGTTGAAATTCCAATGACATAAGGAGGATTCCTAGTATTTAGTTTTTCACTCCTTTGCTTGCAGCCAGTGTTTATTTGTTTATTCTTCTGAGGTAATTTTAATTTACTCAAATCTCTCAAGGTCCTGTTGCCTAGACTTAGTGAATAAAGCCTCATTTGAAACTATACAATAAGTAAACAGTGAATATTATGGTAAAAGAACGAAACATGGATTTTTTTTCTTTTAAATAAAGAGAGAAGACCATCTCAAAAAGTGTTTCAATGCAATACACAATCTGGTTGACCAGTATTTGTTAGTTGCTGGAAACTTTGAGAAGTCAAATAGACTGAGGTGGGTATTAACACAGCTTTGACAGCTTTCCCATTTAGTCTTTGCATGAAAAACACAGTTAATACTGTCAATAGTCCAACCTGAGCTAAGAAACCCATCTGTCAGAGATGTAAGGAATTCCAGCCTTGGATAGAAGGTTGGATGTTATTAATCTTCATGGTTTCTTTAGATCCTTAATTCTTAATATAAAGATATATTTTCTTCTAAATGGGAAAGTTGACCCATGTGACTTTTGGATTATAATAGAATTTTTAAGAGGTTAAGACGAACATTAAACTTCTCTGTACGTCAATGATCAGCCTGTCTGTGTCTGTCTCTCTCCCTAGGAACACTCTGGTCATTTGTTTGACCATTTATGCAAAGAGAATTCAAAGATTAAAGAAAAAAAATCTCCATATGTACAATCTCCTTATATTAAGAAAAAATATCTAAAGGAAAAATTATACACATCACAGTTTAATTTACAACTTGGGTTTTTAGCAACTAGAAGTCATTGCCTGTATGATAGCTTCATGTCTCCATGTTAAAAATTAGAAAGAGGTCAATTTTAATGAACAGAGGTCCACATAGACAAGTGCTATTTTTGTATATTCCTCTGGTACCACATCTAAGAATAGAAAGAAAAAAAAAAAAACTGGCAACACAAAAGAACCATCTTTCCTTCCAGCATAAACTGAGGCGTGTGTTTGATGGAGAAAAGGGAAGGTGTTTCATTTAACTCTCTCTGAGTAAAGGATCTTAGTTCTATTAAGCACTGTTGGAAAGTATATTGGATATAATATTTAAAATTTAAAGGTAAAGTGTTTTTTAAAGCTTTTTAATACAAGCAAGCATCAGTTTTACTAAAATGCTGTCAAATATTACAATACAATGACTTATTTATTATTCCAAGTCTATATCATGAGTATAACTTCCTTTCCAAATATAGTGATTTTTTAAAATGTACTTTGGAAATGGAAAGAGAACCAAAATAATCTACCAAAATTCTTTCTCACCATCTTTTTAAAATAGAACCAGGTCAATCATGCCAGCAGAGACTTTCAAAGCAATAGAAATTATTGTCTTTTAAAGGAGTAGGATTAACCAATTCATTATTCTTAAACAATAAAGCACATCATACTTTTCTAAGCTGAGTTTAACATAAAATGTCAAATATTTGTAATGAAATATTTTTAGTTAAGTACAGTGAAATGTGTGAAATACTGAAATGGATTATCAACATTGCTGGAGTCCTAGTATAACACAGGAACATCTATATTAATTGATACCATGAAAAACTTAAAATTTCTCTTTAGATTGAAAGCTGAGATAGAATTGATTTAAAATTTAAAGCACTTTATCTAAGAAATTTCAGCATTGCCTAAGTTAAACGTGGAATGAGAACCACAGTTNATATTAATTGATACCATGAAAAACTTAAAATTTCTCTTTAGATTGAAAGCTGAGATAGAATTGATTTAAAATTTAATGCACTTTATCTAAGAAATTTCAGCATTGCCTAAGTTAAATGTGGAATGAGAACCACAGTTTTTTTTTTTTTTTTTTAAATGTTTTTCTATTAAGACTTTTCTTGGGACTTTTCTGGAGCCCCAGTGGTTAAGATGCTGTGCTTCCAAGGCAGACGGACTGCATTCAATCTCTATCCCAAATGCCATGTGGCAAAAAAAAAAAAAAAAACACAAAACTTTCTTCAACTCTAAGGTGATTAACTGAATGCAGAACAAATATCTCTGCAAAAAATTTTAATTTTGGGGTTGTATAGCTCTTAACAGTGAAACTCATTCTGAATGCTCTATTAAAGAAGAGAGCCTTAATTATATATCTTTTTTCTTGCTTGTGATATGAGTCTATCTTGCATTTTGATGTATTATTCTTATATTCAAGATCATCTGACTTCAGATGAGGAGCTCTACTGCAGAGCACTGCTTGACTAGAAAATCTGTCATCTGGGAATTAGAGCTAGGCTGACTGTCAGTTATGCCTCTTGGTATTAGCACCCTGTTATTTCCAGAGACTAAAAAGACAACATGAAAGAGTATCTTTGCTACTAGTATCTAACTTTTATACAGCTGCCCTTGCACCTGTGATAGTGCCAGAGAAGAGAAAATACAGATTGTAAGGTGAAATCCACAGGACATCCCAAATAACTGTGGTCAGTAGGTTGAGGTATGCCAACCTTTCTGTTAAGAACAGAGGCAAGAGTCCAGTGTACTTGGATTCTGTCTAAATAGCTGTATGGCTTGATTACTTAACTAAGTTACTTCTCTGGGCTTCAGTTTCACTGTCCTCATGAGAAAGAGTTGTTAGAGGTTTAAGTAAACATGTATGTGTGTGTGTTTGTGCCAGTGTAGGAGACACAAGAGACCTGGGTTTGATCCCTTGGTTGGGAAGATCCCCTGGAGTAGGAAATGGCACCTACTCCAGAAGTCTTGCCTGGAAAATCCCATGGACAGAGGAGCCTGGTGGGCGGCAGTCCATGGGGTCACAAGAGTCAGACATAATTGAGGGACTGACCACACACACACACACACACACACGTATACTTAAGGTATCCATATCATATATGAGTTGTTGTATCTTTAATTTATATCATATGTGAGCCTAAATATTATGTATTACTTAAAATTAAATACATATATATGAGACATATGTAATATATTCATTTAAGATATATGTAAATATATACATATATTTATTTAAAAGCATAAACATATGTTAATAGTGCAGCTCTTCATAGGTGATAAGCGCTACCTAAATATTAACTATTATTATAATAGTTAATATTGTACTGCCTTATCATTTCTTTTTTTTTTTTTTTCCTTATCATTTCTATATCTGTACTACTAATGAGTAACCAAGGTGATCAGTCTGTTGGTTCTTTCCTTTCCTTGCTTTTTTTGAAAGGTTCGAAATTGCAGCAAATGTTACTTTTAAGAAGTTGAGTAAACACAGAATAAGTCCTAAGGCAAGGTGCTGAGTTAACAGACAGGCTAATCACTTCCTGAATACTAATGAACAGGGCTCTTTGTAGAACTAGCAACAGAGACTGTTAATGGGCTTTTGTTTTAGGGACTGATGGATTAATATTCCAGGGAGAACCCTGACAAGAACCCTGACAACATCTGCCTCTCATAACCTATTACTAATACTAAAACAGTAGCCTTGCAAATCAGCATAATCTCATATAAATCAATGCACTCACATTCTAATGTGAGCTCCATCAGGACAGAGATTTTTGTCTATGTTGTGTCACGGCTGTAGTCACAGAGTCCAGGCAAGTGCCTGAAAAATAGCAGGCTCACAATGACTATTTCTTGAATGAACTGAATCAACGAAAAATCTTGACCTTTCCTTTAAATAGGATTAACATTAAAAGCAAAACAAACAAAACAGCAAGCTTTTTTGATGACTTTGGCCTGAGAATGCTGGTTAGCAGTTTAAGCAAGCTGAAGGAGCAGCATGTGAATGACAGCAGGGTGAATATATACGTTTAGCCAGTATTCCAGAAGCTGAGAATTTGGTTATGTCTTCACTGGAACGTGTGTTGTGGAGCCATGCCATACTTAACATCGACTCATGCACATGTGACAGATTTGAATTACAAATATTTTGTCCGGCATCTGACTAACTGTAGTGTCTATATTTACATTTTATTTTTCTCCCCAGGTTTTCAGAAATCTTTTCCACAACGTGACACTTTTATTCTCTGCAAACATTTAATTACTTCCTTCCAACAGTTTCTACTCAAGCTTTGACTGGCTAAAACAGTCAGTGTGACAGAGGAGAGGAGAAGCAGAATTGAGCTGATCTCCCAACAGTTCTGCTGTGGCGTGAAAGTCTTAGTTGTTCATCATGTCCAACTCTTTGTGACCTATGGACTGTAGCTCGCCAGGCTCCTCTGCTCATGGGATTTTCCAGGCAAGAATACTGGAGTGGGTTGCCATGCCCTCTTTGAGGGGATCTTCCCAACCCAGGGATTGAATCCACATCTCTTATGCCTCCCGCACTGGCAGGTAGGTTATTTACCACTAGTGCCACATGGGAAGCCCTTTTACAGTGTAGACAAGCTAACAATTTGAATAGGAATATATATTAATTTATATACACTCCAAGCTTTCCTAATTATCTTTATAACAAAATATAAACTAAGAAGGTATTAGTCATCTTTGGATGAGCTGTACTCAATTCTACTTGTCTTTTCTAAATATAATAAAAACACAGTAAACAAATTTAAAGTACATTATTAATTGATTAGCTATGATTTCTGAAATGGTTCACATCATCTTATTTAACTTTGGAGCTTCCAGACTTTAAGAACAAGTCACCAAAGAGCTATCATTGATTTATAATGCACATTACTACATTGGACTTTAGTCCAAGAACTCTGTATGGGACCCAAAGGAAACGGAAAAATGTTTACAAGTGAGCCATGGCAGCAATAGGCTGAAAACACATGTCTGTATTCTCCGAAAACAATTAGGACTAATACAATTAGGGTGAATATTCTAGTTCATTTTATTCCATGGGATTGCTTCTACTCTTGAAACTCCATATAGAAAAGAGTCCTTAGGGTTAGAGCACTATTAAAGACGGTATAATTTTGCTTGGCCCTTGCACATGTAAGGTAGACATTTTGCATGATTGCATAAGGACTAAAATTTACAGCCAAAGATAACACAGGATCTGATTAAAGTGAACACATTTGGTGTTTAAGGCTAATCCACATTGGAAAGCAATCATTTCCAGGAAGGAGATCAATATCTTAACACAGTGTTACCTGTCTGAGTTGCTAGAAAAGATTTCTTATCTAAAAATCGATTCATAGGGTGTGTTTTCAAATTTGTCAGCTTCTTTTCATTTGTGTGCTATACAGAGGCACTTTAAAAGCTGTTAATTGTAGTTTCAGGAGTACAAGACACTGGATTTCAGCAGTCACTGGTAAACATGGCAGGAAATTAAAATGACATTGGATTAAAAGGAAAGTAAGCAAATCATTAAATCAGAAAACTTCCCCGAATCTTGTAAAAATCACTGGTGTCTGAGTTGAAGAACTTCCTTACTTAAAAAAAAAAAAAAATTAGTAACTATCACCCACCTATGCCAAGTAAGTGCAAATAAGTGAATACGACAGCTTTCTGATGTTAAGGTATGACGGTTTGCTGTTTGGACTAGTGAGGGTTTTAAAATATTGATGAGTTAAGTACTTTGAGTTACATTTCCAGCAATATGCATACGTTCCCAATAGAAAAACTAAAATGTCGAATAAAACAGGTTGGTGGTAAAGTTTAGTAAAAGGTATAAAAATTAAAAGGCTAAAAAAAAAAAAAAAACCTCCATTTTATTGTGTAAAAATAAATCGCCTTCATTCATGAGAATCCAGTGCCTCCTTTTTTTGGTCTTAGTTAGTTGGTACGTATTGCACCCGCCACAACACATTGGAAAGTAGGTCCTGGTACACACTAAGGAATATCCAACCAGGTAAATACATCAACGTGATAAGGCCCATGAAATTGAGCGGATAGTGAGAATAGTCCCAAGAACAGGCGCCCCAAGTGCGGAGTCCCAGGCCCCAGGACAACTCCCACGCGTAGATGAAGATCACGTAGAAGGGTACTCGCTTCCAGGTGCCCCAGCCCCGACTGTAGTGGAGGTGGAAATAGAGCTTTTCCACCACAAAACTGCAGCTGCCGTACATAAAGAAGGACCAGAGCGACGTGTGGCCGCTGCTCGTCCCGTCCCCGGGCCCCAGCAGGTTAAAGAAGAAGGTGAAGAAGATCTCATCCAAAAAACCGTGCATTCCGAAGAAAAGGAAGCGGAGCAGGTCCGGCAGCCCCTGACTGGGGGCTCCCCCGGCGCCCCTGGGACCGCGAGGTCGCCGCCGCCGCCCACCGGCTGTCGCTGGGGCCCGGGCGCCCGCCGGGGCGGGGGGCGCGCCCCGCAGCTGTTGCCGCCGCTGGTACCGCAAGTGCAGAAAGCGCTTCAGAAACACTTGGCAGTGGTACAGCGCCAGCACGTACTGCAGGGCCAAGTCCAGCGCCCCCGGCGCCGCTGCGCCCCCCGGCCCGCCGACCCGGCAGAGCAGCGCGCCCGCCAGGGTCTGCAACCCCACGTGGGCCGAGGGGTACAGGAGGAAATTGAAGACGAAGGCGCTGGGGCAGCGCCGCTGCTGCAGGTAGACTTTCTCCAGGGCCAAGTGGGTGAGCGAGTGCAGGAGGCAGCGGTAGGGCGAGGAGAAGCCCAGCATCCGGAGGTCCGGGCGGCGAGCGAAGCGGTGCGCCGCGGACAGGAGCACGTCCAGGGTGACCCCGTGCATCCCGTAGAAGTAGAGGCGCATCCAAGCGGGCAGCGCGGCGCCCTCGGCCGGCGCTTCAGCAGTGGACAGCGGCTCCGGGCAGCTGGCGGCAGCCTCGCTTCCCCGCCCTCCTGGGGCCCCCGGACGCCGCGCCGCGCCGCCCCTCCGCGCGGGACCCTCGTCGTTCGCGTCGCTGCCGGCCATCGGCTCGGAGGCTGCCCGGGCGCCTGATCCCACGCCGCCACCGCCGCCGGGTGCGCGGAGCTGCTGGGCGGAGGGGCTGAGCCCCGCGCCGCCCTCCGGCCGCTGCTGGCCCCCGGGGGGCGCGCGGGGAGCTCCGTCCCGGCCGCGGCCCGGCGGCGGCCGGAGTTGCTGCGA
>SJYX01015471.1:5894-19701 GCA_006410675.1 Oreotragus oreotragus | reverse complement strand
GCGAGGGGCGGTGGCGCCGGGGCCGCGAGGAGAAATGCAGACGCTGGTGCAAACCCCATCTCCTCCGCGGCTCAGCCCCGCCGCCTCTGCTGCAGGCTGTGTAAGCGTAACGCGAGCAGCGACGCCCCTTCCCCCGGCCCTCCCCATGGCCCTCTCGGCCCGGGTAGACCGACCTCTCCCGCCTTCGCTGCCCCCCTCCCTCCTCGCCCCAGCCCTGAGCGCGGAGCCCCACGGAGTCCTCTGGGGAAGGCCCGGCCCTGCCTCTCCCATCGCGTCCCCCGCTCTGCACCCGGCTCCCTGGCCGGGCAGGAGGCGTTGGCTGGGGCGGAGGCACCGCGCGGAGAAACACCTAACAGGTGTGACCGCGAGCCGGTGGGCCCGTTTTATCTTGGGGACCGGGGCCAAGGCCTGGCTGGCGAAGACGAATGGCGAGACGCCACCGACCAGAGGCTGGGCCCGAGACCAAACTGTGGTGCTGTATATTTAATGTCCTTTTTCAAAGCCAGCTGTGTCCCAGTCACTGAGGATAAACCCGAGACTCCAGGCCGGCCGGCCCCCGGCGGTTCCCTGTCGTGGGAACCGCTTCGTCAATCTCTCCTGCAGCGGTTTGTTTGCTCCAGTCCAGGGGGCTGAGTCCCCTAGAAGTTATAAAATGATTGGAGGTCAGTAGGGTCAGGCACTGCTTTATCTTAAATCCGGAATAGTACCTTTGCTCGTATTGGCACATCCCGGTGCCGATTTTCCTCCTTGCAGAACTAGGTCATCCAGAAATGGAGAGTGAAATAGAGAGCAGGGCAGGAATTCATTTTTTCTTTTCTTTGGAGGTGGAGAGGGTGGAAAGAATCTAGAATTTTGGTGTGTTCCACTGCTTTTTCTCCAATTTTTGAATCAGGCTTAGAATTGGAGATAACCTTCCAAGTAACTTATACTGACAACTCCACTCCCCATCACACCCCGGGGGGAAAAAAAAAAAAAAGCCCACAAATCGTGTCTAGGCGGAAGCTAGGTAAGAGTTCTAATTTGTAAGGAGTTCAGATGTTTCCCGGCTGGAAAGCTTTCTGGGGGATTTCCCCCACCTTCGGGAAAATTAAAATTCCGAGGTAGTTCCTCCATTTTTAAAGCAATTTCTCTTCATTCTCTCCCTTTCCTTATTCCAACCTTACAATCTGTGGTTGCTAAATTGTTGGCAAATTAAGGAAGAGAGAGAAATAAGTGTGGTGAGGAGACACGTTTTAAGGTGGTGTTGACACTTGAGTAAGGCTAAAGTTCTGACTGGTTTTTTAAAGCTTGACTAAAATGTGGTTACTTTGTAGATTTCTTTTGACAGCTGTCAAAAGTCAGTGTGGATGCTGTCAGGCTAGGGACTGAATCATCAGGTAGCAGCTCCTCAAACCTGTTTTGAAATAGAGTTAGCTGCCCAAAGGCCTGAGCAAATACAGTGAATGCTGGCTCCCTAGAAATACCACCAACATTTAGCTTTGCTTTACCACCAACATTTAGCTTTGCTAAAGCAAAACTGAGTTTGTTGCTTGCCATGGCAAGAAAGCTCTGAATCTTGACAAAAAGTCTTAATAACATCCTGGAGCGGGGAGGACCTGCATGCATGCTAAATTGCTTCATCCCTGTCCAACTCTGCCACCCCATGGACTGTAGCCCACCAGGCGCCTCTGTCCGTGGGATCCTCCAGGCGAGAATACTGGAGTGGGTTGCCATGCCCTCCTACAGGGAATCTTCTGACCCAGGGATGGAACTGAATCTCCTGTGGCTCCTGCATTGCAGGTGGATTCTTCACCTCTGAGCCATGGGGGAAGCCTAGGGAGGACAATGTTGGGCTACTTAGGAGATTTTTAGAGTCTAGTTGAGGATGGGTCTTTCAATACAAGGGCTTGGTTAGAATTGGGTAACAATTTTGATATAATGGTTTAGGTTTGTTATACGTAACAAGGTGAAGGTGTGAGGTGAGGGTTTCAGGAATGTTGAGAATAAATAGTAACCTTTTTTTTATCTTCCTGGGGAAAGCTTCCTGGAATAGTAATACTGTGTTGAGGAAGAGAATAGTAAAGTCATGCTAATGAAGACAGTTAAAGTCATACCTTGTAGTCAATAAACTGTCAGTGGTATATGGTCTTGGGTTTGAACAATCTAATTGTGAGGACCAATTTGAAATTCAAGAGGGGAATGATTTAAGTAAGGACAGATAAAGAAAATAAAAGAAACAGGACTGATATTGAGTTCTGAAATGAGGTTCATCCTCAGTGTGGGTAAAGGGTGGGGGAAGGGGAGGGAGGTTGATTGACAGTTCTGTAATACCAGATCTGTATACTATATATTAAAAAAAAAAACAATTATTATTTTTTTTGGCCATATCTTGCAGCTTGTGGTATCTTAGTTCCCCAAACATGAACCAGGGATGGAACCCAGCCGGGGAATGAAAGCAGCAAGTCCTAACCACTGGACCACCAGGGAATTCCTGTATTCCTATATTTGTGAAAAATTTGTATGCATATTTCTACAGTTTCATTTATTTTATATAATCTCCTTTCTTAATTTCTTGTATTGTATACTAAAGTTCCAAATTAAAGAATTTTTTTCTATACATTGCTTAAACAGAGGTGATTGTTATTGCTTGTTGCCAAACATAGAAAGATTGAATAATAGCTCATAAACTTTTTTGAATATAACGCTGTTAGGGAATCATCATAGAAACCTGCCCTGTTGTTCTATTATTAATATATGTCTTCTTTTTAAAGCTGCTTCTTTTTAACTCTATTCCTTTTACTCTTCTTTTCTAATATTCTAACAGGGGAGTCACATGAGTATCAGAAAAGTTTCTCTTTGTACTTCCTCCTGCTGGCTTTTTTATGTCCCTTTATATTGTTAATTTTAATTTCAGCCCTTCCTTTTTGTCCCAGGAATTTCTTGGAGCTCCTAGTTTATACCAGGAAGGCTGAGAGTGGGATTTCCTTGAGTGGGGCTCCCAAGGAACAGTCTTAGAATAAACTCTCTTAATTCATACAGCTTGAAAAGAAAGCAGTAAGTTGTTTTGATAAAACTTGCTTAAAAAATAAAATTTCACCTTGAGCAGTGTCAAATCAGAAATACTTCCTGTGTATAATCTGTGCCTGCCTGCATGTGCCTTACATTAAGTGCACCAGGGAGACTATTTTCCCTACCCCAGTTAATTCTTTTTTTTTCTTTTTTTAAGGAAGTAGCTTCTTTTGAATAATAATATTCCCTTACATTGATTAGTGGCTTATTGGTAACATAAATGATCACAGTTAATGGATACCACCTCTTGAGTCCTTTCTTGGCAGCTGTACACTTCACATATCAATACTTTGTACATTGTTTCTCTTATTTTTGTAAACGTTTGTTAAAACTAAGTTGCAGAAAATTTGCTTCTCCAGTATATCAGCTAATAAGCTAAAAGCCAAGCTGCGAAGTTGTTTCCATTTGAACCTAAAGTTCATTTGTGCTATACTGTCTTACTTCTTCTATTTTCATATTGAAGCCATCTCAAATAAGTTGAAATTGCAGGTTTAATAAGAAAAGAGATCGATTCTGTTTATAGTTTCAGTGAGTATTAATTTGCCAATCCAGTGACTGGTAAATTAACTCCTCCCTAGTTACTCTCTCCCTTTTGTTATCATGCTTTTGTTTTCATCAATCTACACAGTCATTTTTTATACTTTTTTTCCTCTGTGTAATTAACTTATTTATTTCACCCTTCTTTCCTTCTGGGTTCCTTTACAAATTAGTAAATGACTATTTATTTGGACAAATGAGGCTATGTGGAATGGGTTACTGTCTGGTACTTATGCAAGAATAGATGGAGTTAGATAATAGGAAAATGAGTATGGAATGCAAACATATTCCTGTGAATGCTTAGTGCATGTTTTTGACTGAGATTCAGCACTACCACTTGCTGCTGTTCCAGTTGCATCACCCCTATTCATGGTTACTCGCATCTGGGGCTTCCTTGGCAGCTCAGTGGTAAAGAATCTGCCTAGCGATGCAGAAGATGTGGGTTTGATCCCTGGGTGGGTAAGATCCCCTGGAATAGGAAATGGCAACCCATTCCCGTATTCTTGCCTGGGAAATGCCATGGACAGAGGAGCCTGGTGGGCTATAGTCCATGGGGTCACAAAGAGTGAGACAGGACGTAAGGACTGAAGAGCAACAGCAGCTAAATAGAAACATGTATTTGGAGGAATTCCCTGGTGATCCAGTGGTTAAGACTCCCTGCTTACAGTGCAGGGGATGTGGGTTTGGTCGGTAGTTGGGAAACTAGGTTTCCATATGCCTCTCCATGTGGCCAAAAAGAAACAAAGCAAACAAATAAAAACGTATTTAAATATATTTGTTCTTCCTTCAACAAATAGCACTGGAACACTTCTGAGCAATATTTTGTGCTATGTCTTGGACATACAGAAATGAATATGACAAGGTCTGTGTCCTTTTGGACTTTATAGTGTTTTACAAAAGATATAGTTGTCTATTGAAGAAATCGGAAATAAAAGTAAAAAAATATATATATATCACCCATAATAACACAATCCACGGATAACTAGTGTTAATGTTTTAGTATGGAGCCTTTATACTGTCACCCAACATTATACTATCACAACATGATACTATCACCCAAAAGAGGTTATATTATGCATTCCTTTTGTAATTTGTAGTTTGCTTTGTCACTTACTGACTAGGAAGTATCTTTCCATCTGATAGTCTGCTACATCGCAGTAATGATGACAGAGAATTCTTTTGTACAGATATTCCATAATTTGTTTAGCTAGAATGTGGAGATGCATTTAGCCAGTCTCCAATTTGGGGCTTGTTAGGGTTGTTTCAAAACACTTTCGCTGTTATGAGCTTCTGTCTGACTATTATCACTTTTATATTATCTTTTTAATTTATCATGATCATCTTTTTCATGTAGCCATGTTTATTTACTTAGGATACATTATAACATCCAATTAGAGGGTCAAAGTTAGGCACATTTTAAGGCTTTGTTGATTGCTATTAAGCAAGTCTCCAGAAACCTTGCTGAAACCTTTGAACTTTAGTGGAATAAATATTTCCCTCTGATGGGGCTAGGAAGTCATGGCTGCTGGGAGGTTGGCCTTATGGTAGAATCTTGGTTTTGAGAATGGATGTTTGGGGTGTGTCATACCATGGGTTGTAGTGTCTGAGTGGATGATAATAAAGATAATCTTTGAGAAAAATCTAATATGATTAAGTAAAATATAAATGCATTATTTTGAATGATATACTGTTACTCTCATCTCTCCATGTATAGATGTCCATCACTTATCTCTCCCTCTGAAACAAATTCTTCCTTCCTTACTCCCTTTCTTCCATTTTTGTACACATAAAAAACCTCTGTGTCAGAGATAGCACAACTAAAGCATGGTTTTTACCCTCAAGCAGCTCATTATCTGGTTAGAGAGGTAGATAAATAGAGACTGCAAAACTGAATAATAACTGAATAATAACTACAGCTAGAAGGGAGATCTGACTCTTAATTGGGAAAAGGGTCTCCTGTTCTCCCAGGATACTGCCTTGATTCATTAACATCTCTCAGTCGTCATATTCAGCAGTGATCCTTGTTTAGTTCCTAAGTTGTGCCCGACTCTTTGTGACCCCATGGACTGTAGTCTGCCAGGCTCCTCTGTCTATGGAATTTTTCAGCTGAGAATAGTGGGGTGAGTACCCATTCCCTTCTACAGGGGATCTCCCTGACCCAGGGATCAAGCCTAAGTCTCCTGCTTGGGGGGCAGATTCTTTACCACTGAGCCACTTGGAAGCCCTAGCAGTGAGTAGCCCTTGCCTGTTTCACACTCTGGGCTCCCCAGGTGACCAGTGGTAAAGAATCCGCCTGCCAATGCAGGAGACACAGTTCAGTCCTCCCATGGAGGAGGAAACGGCAACCCACTCCAGTATTCTTGTCTGAAAAAGCCCATGGACAGAAGAGCCTGGCAGGCTATGGTCTATGGGGTCTCAAAAGAGATGGACAGGACTGAGCACACACGCACATTTTACTCTTCAATGTCTCTTGTAAACATTTTCATCGTTTGTTGCCTCCATTCCAATTTCAGTGCTGTCAGCCCCATCCAGACCTCTACTGCACTGGCCAGGACTATTCCAATAATCCACTAACTGACATACCAGCCCAAGTTTCTTTATCCTCCTCCAGTCGACCTTGGATATGGCTCTCAGCATAACCTCCATCTACTTTGAAAATTTCTTTGCCCTGGTCAAAAACCTTCACATGATTTCTGTGATTTATAGCAGGAAAGTTAAATTCCTTCACTTGATCATGAGGAGGACATAGTGACCTATTTTTTCAGTCTTGTTTCTTCCACTCACCTTCAATAACCTCCCCCAAAGCCCCTCTTATTTCAGTAAATCCCATCCATTCTCTAAGGCCTGAGCATGTTGATACCCTCCTCAGAGCAAGGCCTGGGTACACCTACCCGAAGTATTTCAGTTGCTGAAAAGTCACCATTAAGTTTCATCATGTCCTGCTCTGTTAAACTGAATTTTTCAACATGGCTCATGTCTATGTTTTGTCATTTTGAAAACTCATTTGACTCACAAATATTGTCTACGTTCTTGTAGCTCCTAGCATAGAAACTTACACAGAGAAAGAGATCATCTTTCTTTTGACATCTGTGGATTCTCATACTGTTTGAAATGAACTGCTATTTTGGCATTTCACAAACTTCTTTAATTTGTTCTTGTCAGTTGCTAAGTCCTGTCTGACTCTGCAACCCATGGACTGCACCAGGCTTCTCTTTCCTTCACTATCTCCCAGAGTTTGTGCAGATTCTTAGTTTGTTTGTTTTTTGCAGATTCTTGTCCATTGAGTTGGTGATGCCATCCAACCATCTCATCCTCTGTTGTTCCCTTCTCCTCCTGCCCTCAACCCCTCCCCACATCAGAGTCTTTTCCAATGAGTCAGCTCTTCACATCAGGTGGCCAAAGTATTAGAGTTTCAATCTCATCATCAGTCCTTCCAGTGAATATTCAGAGTTGATTTCCTTTAGGATTGACTGGTTTGATCTCTTTGCAGTCCAAGGGACTCTCAAGAGTCTTCTCCGGCACCACAGTTCGAAAGCATGAATTCTCTGGTGCTCAGCCTTATTTATGGTCCAACTCTCACATCTGTACATGACTACGAGAAAAACCATTCCATGTAAATAAAATCTAGTTATGTTGATATCAACTAGGTCATGTGTATCTTGCCTACTCTTACACATTTTAATTTAACAATCAGAGCTAAAAACATCTAAGTAAGCTCCAGACAAACTCTTCTTCCATTTCTTCATTCTTTCCTGCTGCTAAGGAATTCTAGGGGATCATCTAGAGGATGATCTAGGAGATCACTGCTTCCTTTCTCAGTATCAAGCTTTACAAATCCTTCTATAATGTAACTATTTTACCTAGAAATCTTTCTGTGGGAAATTATAGAGGGATAGGATATAAAGGAAGAAAGAAAGGGAAGCACAGGGAACCATGCAAAGCGAGTGTGACTGTGCCTGGTCCCTCCCACCCTTCCTCAGTCTTATGTATGAGGCAGACATAATTATTGCAGTATTCTTTCCTAGGAAGTCTAGACTCTGCCTCAGAATTCTGTATAACGAGTGATATTGGAAGACATCACCAGGCCACAGGAGTTGGCAAGAAAAATGAGTCCTACTTGGCATTCCCATTCTAGAATGTATATGGGATATTTATTTATCTTTAGGGAGATTAAATATATGGAAATCAGCATTTATACACTTGAACTCTCATAATTGGGATACTTGTTTTTTCTACAAAAGTTCTCCCCCTTCTAAGCAAATCCTCACAGTAGAATTTTTTGAGATCACAAGTTTTCCCAGTACACTACATGTATTGTCTGAATTATACATAATTATTTTTGAATACAGTGTGACATAAAGTGAATTCTTATTTGTATTTAAGGTTAAGAAAATCATTCTGAGGAGCCAGAATTTAATAATTAGCAAACAAATGAGTTTGAATTTGTGTAACATTCTTAAACATTCAGCATTCAGTTTCTTCAAACCTTTTAGAAATATAATCATATGTTTTACAGCAGGAGTCCAGTCTCAATCACTACCATTATGTGTAAACACAGGGTTTTGTGGGTTTTTTTTTTTGCATTTGTATAATACTTTATACAATGCTTTCATATTTATATCATTTGTTCCTTGAAATAATATGTGATAGACAAGACATACCATTTATTGACAGGAAAATTCCAAAATAGGAAAATTGCATTTCAAGAATTAAAAGAATTCTTGGCAAAGCTGGGTGCAAGCCTAGATAATTTTTAACTTAGCTTTTATTAAAAAACACTCAATACTTTCACATCTTCAACACTTAAAAGGTACAGAAAGCTATGCAGAGAAATGTTCCCTCTGACACCTGTCTCCCATCCACTCATTTTCCTTTGGGACAATATTATCGGTGTGAGTCCTTTGGCTGCCATCCTGAGATATTTTACGCACAGACAAGTGAATAGAAGGCCCCTTAACATTTTTTATGATGACCTTAATATAACGTACACTTTTTTCTGCATCTTACTTTTTTCACTATTAACTTTCTGCATTTCTTCACTATTTGTGCATTTTATGCATTCTTAATCTATATATAAAGAACTTATCTTTAGTTTTTGTTTTGAATGGCTAAATACTATGTCACTGTTTGAGTGAGTCATTAATTACACAATGAGGCTCTTACGATGGTCATTTAAATAGTTTCAAATCTTTTGTCATAGTAAAAAATGCTACGATATCAAAGCCTTGAATATCAGTCTTTCACTTGTAATCTCACATGTGTGAAAGATGATATTCAAGGCTTTGATATTATATGTATATATATTAATGACAAGTTCCAAGAAATGAAAGTGTTAAGTGAAAGGATATGTGTAATTTTGCTAGCTACTGCCAGATTGATTTCCTAAGTACCTCAGTTGCACTCCCACCAGCAATTATAAGTGTCCTATTTCACACAATTTAGCCAATGGTGCTTTATTATACTTTTTGATGTATGCCAATCTGATGGGAAAAAAAATAGTACCTCACTGTAGTTTTAATGTTTAATTATAAGAACAGAGGGCATTATATTAAATATAGAAGAGCCATTTGTCTTTCCTTTTCTGTGAACTATCTGTTCATATCCCTTTCCATTGGGCTGAGAGGCCTTTTAAATTTTATTGGCAATTTTTCTCATTTACTAGAGAGATTCATTCTTTGTACAATGCACATGACTTTGGGGTCTAAATTTCATGTTCCCACCACTATATTAAGCAAATAAATAAAACATCGTTTCTAATGATAGTGTCTCCAAAACTTGCACATCTTTCATATTATCTCTCTATTTGCATGTAATGATACCTCCTTTAGTTTCTCACCCCATGAGCTTAGTTCTTCCTTGAAATTAACTTACAGCGCTGAAAAAATTCTCCTTCTGTCTAATTTTCCCTGAAGCATCTTTAGGGAACATTCCCAAATCTTACCAGAATAATTTTACCTGTAAGAATACTCCTTCTTACCAAGAGGCATTTCCCTTTGCTGGATTTTTTTACCCAAATATCTGGAAATGAATTAACGTATACATTTTAGAATTTCACTGTAGCCTAGAGCTCCTTTCTCAGTCTGGGTGTGTGCAATAGCAAGCTGCACTCTCTGAGCTTACTCTTTCTCACACCTACCAGTGGCAGTGGTCCCACTCTGAATTTACCTCTCCAGGCGGTCTACCCCTCCTGTCTCCTGCTCCACTAGGCCTGTCCCAGAAAGAAACAGTCACACCACTCTTTCCCATGGCCTCCTTGTCCACAGGAGAATTTTAGTGGATTATGGTTAACCAAATACAAATTCTGAAAACATAAAGAACAGATTGTAATCGGCAAACCCTTTGTTTTCAAGTTATTCATGTGGCTTTTCAGCAGTCACACAAAGCCCTCTTTGTCTTTGAAAAACAGAAAAACCTCCTAACTCACCAAGTATTTAAATCTCTTCAGTATGAGGGGTGGGCTAACGCGTGAATCCTGGCCTGGCACAAAGGAAGTGCTGTGCAAAACTCATTCTCAAGCCATATATGCTGGTAAATTTGCCACCATCAACAGTTTGAAGGTAAAAATTTGAGAGGGGATTAAAGACTGTTCAAAGATTTACAGTGGGACTAATTCATGTAGCTGGGGACTTCACTGTAAAGAAAGACATGAGGACCCAGAGTTATTGAGTCTGCAAAAGAGTCTTCAATGTACTTTAATAATGTGTTTCTGGGTCATAAAATAAACATGGAAAAGGTGGTTCCAAAGTCTTTATCTGGGGAGAAGGGAAAATGAGCACATAAAAGAGGAGGAAACATATAGGCTAGAAACAAAATAACACTTTGATAAAACATATTCTTATTTAAAATAAAGATGTGCTCTTTTCTCTCTTTCCTCTGCATGTATTATAATTTAATAAACATTTTAAAACAAGAAAATCTGATTTTTATCTGTGTGGAGTGCCTCTGGAATGGTCAGAGAGCTAGGTGGTTTTCTGAAGCTCGGTGATAATGAGTGTGGTCTCTGCCATCAGATTGCTTGGACTCAGTCCTAGTTCAGCTGCTTACTTTTTGAATGACCTTGGGTAAGCCTCTCTCCTCGCTTGTCCTAGCCTCATTTCTCACTTCGAAAATAGGGATGACAGTGTTGTTATGAGGACTAGGTAAGATAACGTACATGTCCTAGTTATGATTTGGTTTTGTTTTAAAAGGCAGAACATTCAAATATTACTAGTCTAAACAAGGGGCAAATTCTTTTTCTCCTATGAATAATTTCCAGTAGATGTCTGTGGTCATGTGGTATTATACAGTTTCTGGTACCCAGGTCCTATCTCATGTGGTTGCCCTACTGTGTATGCCTTTCCTTCCCAAGTATTTGCCTGTTTTGTCTATTCTAGCAATCTTTTTTAAAAAATTTATTTATTTTTAATTGAAGGATAATTGCTTTACAATATTGGTTTGATTTCTGCCATACATCAACATGAGTATTTATTTTTAATTTGGCTGTTCCAGGATCTGGCTCTCTGAGCAGGGATCCAACCCTGGCCCCCTGCACTGGGAGTGTAGAGTCTCAGCCACTGGACCACCAGAGAAGTCCTTTGTCTGCATTCTAGCCATCAGGAAGGATAGAGAAAAGACTACTGAAAACACTTCCATTCCTAGCCCTTTGGTCATAATTTAGTTGCAAGATGATCCATCCCTATCAGCAAGGGAGATTGGGAGGTATAGTCTTTTTCCCAAGCAGCTCGGTACTGTTTAATATCCAGCCAAAAAGCAGTTCTCTTAGTATAGATGAAGGGGAATATTGCTGGAGAGGGAGATAAAGAGGACAGGTATTTCAAACCAGCTAGCAATTTCTCCTATTGGGTACAAAATGCTTAGTACAGAATCTAGCAATAAATAAAAGTTCCTATGATTGCTATCATTTCAAATGCCGATTTGTATGTCTAGGATTCAATCAGTTCCTTTCACCTGGGTGTCCCACAGGTGCTACCAACGGAAATTTCAAAAAATGAAGTCATTGCATCATTCATTATTACCCACTCAGAGGATGTCTGTTCTGCCATTCCTGTTCTTATTTGAGGGTCTTTTTTTGTTTTTGTTTTTTTAAATGTGGACCATTTTTAAAGTCTTTTATTGAATTTGTTACAATATTGCTTCTGTTTTATGTTGTGTTTCTTTGGTCTTGAGGCATGTGGAATCTTAGCTTCCTGGCCAGGGACTGAACCTGCACCCCCTGCATTGGAAGGCAAAGTCTTAACCACTGAACTGCGAGGGAAGTTCTCCATTTCTGTTCTTAGACTTGGATAAGGGCTTCACCACCCATCTACCTTGCAGTCTCTCTCTGCTCTTCTTTTGCTTTACTCACTGTCAGTTCTTCTTGGGAAATGTCTATCAGATACAGACTTTACTCTCACTATTCGCTATGTAAACTCCACAAGTCTTTAGAACGTGGTTTACAAGGCTTTTTGTACTCTGAATCCAATTTATTACTTACCACAACACATCATGAACTCCAGCTACTCTGTGTTAAAAAGATAGAGCAAAATATTTGTATTTTTATTGTCCTGAGCAAAATTTGAACCAAATATTTGTTTAATAACCTTTTTTATAAACTTTTTTTAAAACAAAGACAGTGATTAAAAATCTACATGAGCAACCAGTTTTATATACTACAATGAAGTGTTAGATGCTCAGTTGTACTCTGAATCCAATTTATTACTTACCACAACACATCATGAACTCCAGCTACTCTGTGTTAAAAAGATAGAGCAAAATATTTGTATTTTTATTGTCCTGAGCAAAATTTGAACCAAATATTTGTTTAATAACCTTTTTTATAAACTTTTTTTAAAACAAAGACAGTGATTAAAAATCTACATGAGCAACCAGTTTTATATACTACAATGAAGTGTTAGATGCTCAGTTGTGCCCAACTCTTTGCAACCCAATGTACTATAGACCACCAGGCTCCTATGTCCATGGGATTCTCCAGGCAAGAATAATGAAGTGGGTTACCATGCTTTCCTCCAGGGGGTCTTCCCAACGCAGGGATCTAACCTGTGTCTCCTCCATCTCCTGCATTGCAGGTGGATTCTTTACCATGAACCACCAGGGAAGCCTTTATTAGGCCTATATTATATGTCAAAATGTGCTAAATAACCCATAAATAATTTTATTTAACCCACTCATTAATCCAGTAAAACAGTGATCCTTAAGAGGGACAATTTCGCTTCCCAGGGAGCAAATGTGGAAAGAAGTTAGATTGTTCCAACACTGGGATATATGGCATCTAGTAGAGGCCAGAGATGCTAAGAAATATGCTACCATGCACAGGGCAGCTTCTTGCAACAAAGAACTAACTGATACAGAGTGTTGATAGTGCATAATTGGAGACACATTGCTGTACAGTCTTATGACCTCTGTATTATAGAAGTAAGAAGCTCAGAGAGGCTAAATAATTTGCCCATGGATATGACCTGTAAATGACAGAACTAGGCCTAAAACCTAGATATATCTAGCTCAAAGTTCACCTTTTCCCCCTCACAGAGAAACAAAGATAATTTCAGTTTAGAGAAGAAAAGATTAGTAGTTACATACCAAAACCATACATTTACTTTGTGTTAATTGAGTGAAAACACATCATTACCAAATGGAGTCTTTAGGACAGTTTCTGACCTTGCTGTGACACCTGAGCTTAATGTCTAGAGTACTTGATATAGAGAAACAAAACTGTAATTATATCAGAAAAGGAGGAATTACTTTTTTTCCATTTAATCATGCTTTTTTTCATTTGTTTCTGAAAGTGCTGTCGCTGGATGTTAAAATGATGTCATGGATGAAAAAAGGCATAAGCAATCAGATAAAATTATTCAGGTTTCTGAGGGAAATGATCATCAAAAATGTTCTGTCATGGCTTCACTAAAAATAGACACATTATAATAGGACCAAAATTGATACCAAGAAAAAGTTGATGTTATAGTAGTAAACTGCCTGAAATGCTAAGCAGTCTTATAAATAAGTTAGTTGCTGTTTAGAAAATACAAATTGAGCATTTGGCTTATTCAAAAACAGGACTGCCTGCTTGCAAGGCTTATTTTAAAGAAATTACTTTTTTTCACATTTTATTCTCTAACCAGCTAACTATAAAATGAAAGTGTGGAAGTGTTTGTTGCTCAATCATGTCCATCTCTTTGCGACTATAACCCTATGGACTGTAGCCCATCAGGCTCCTCTGTCCATGGGA
>SJYX01015470.1:315145-332551 GCA_006410675.1 Oreotragus oreotragus | reverse complement strand
GGGGGGGGGGAGCGCGGGGAGAATCAATCTGACTAGAAGTGGCCTCAGAAGTTTCATTTGAGCAATGGCTTAGGCCAGGCCTTGATGCAGGGTGACAGAAAGACCTGGGCTACTGCTGGACTAGGTGTTATGTTGGCAACCCTCCTAATCCTAATACCCTGTGAAGCAAGTGATGGAATGCCCACTTTATAGCCAAGGTAACTGAATACAGGTCTTCCCTGGTGGCTCAGTGGTAAAGAATCTGCCTGCCAATGCAGGAGACACAGGTTCAACCCCTAGGTTAGGAAGATTCCCTGGAGAAGGAACCCACTCCAGTATTCTTGCCTAGGAAATCTCATGGACAGAGGGGCCTGGTCGGCTACAGGCCATGAGGTCACAAAAGAGCTGGACATGACTGAGTGACTAAAACTGAAGATGGGTGAGGAGGCTAAGTGTATCATTCAGTCAAAGAGCTGGTAAGCAGCAGAGCTAGGATTTGAACCTAGGTCTGCTTTACTTTACTCCAAAGTCCATGTGCTTGCTTCATGATCTGCCTTACTCATGTAGCAACATGAAAGGAAGACCAGGTAAACTCTGGAGCTCTTTCTACCTCAAAATCTAATGATTTGAATGGGGGTAGGGGGAGGGGAAGAACTAAACAAAAAGATCTTCACAACCCAGATAATCACGATGGTGTGATCACTCACCTAGAGTCAGACAGCCTGGAATGTCAAGTGAAGTGGTCCTTAGGAAGAATCACTATGAACAAAGCTACTGGAGGTGATGGAATTCCAGTTGAGCTATTTCAAATCCTGAAAGATGATGCTGTGAAAGTGCTGCACTGAATACGCAAGCAAATTTGGAAAACTCAGCAGTGGCCACAGGACTGGAAAAGGTCAGTTTTCATTCCAATTCCAAAGAAAGGCAATTTCAAAGAATGTTCAAACTATCACACAATTGCACTCATCTCATATGCTAGTAAAGTAATGCTCAAAATTCTCCAAGTCAAGCTTCAGCAATATGTGAACTGGGAACTTCCTGATGTTCAAGCTGGTTTTAGAAAAGGCAGAGGAACCAGAGATCAAATTGTCAACATCCGCTGGATCATCAAAAAAGCAAGAAAGTTTCAAAAAAACATCTATTTCTGCTTTACTGACTATGCCAAAGCCTTTGACTGTGTGGATCACAATAAACTGGAAAATTCTGAAAGAGCTGGGAATACCAGACCACCTGACCTGCCTCTTGAGAAATCTGTATGCAGGTCAGGAAGCAACAGTTAGGACTGGACATGGAACAACAGACTGGTTCCAAATAGGGAAAGGAGTACATCAAGACTGTATATTGAAAAAAAAAAAAAAACCTGTTAAGATTCCTCAGTTAAACAGTTTAGCCTTATTAAAAGAAATGATTAGGGCTATTGTCTTTTTAGTCAAAATGATTGTTTCAGATGACTTCAAGATAGCAATCATTACAAAAGGGGAAAAAAAGACACAAGGACTAAAAGTCAAAGAAATAACGCATGTTGGAGAACTATATCTAGGAAATTACACTGAGGGAGGGGGAAGGGTGAATCCTGACAATGGAAATGACTGGAAAGAAATAAAGCAGATGTTTGGTGAAAGAAACCACAAATATATCCTTGAAAAGTCTTTGACTGTTAAGACTTTCAAACAGCTCTGAGGATACCTGCTGAAAATTTGAATAAGCAGAAAGCAACTGGAAAACTTGAACAAATACAAAGTATGATGCCCTCACCAATATCAAGTTCAGGTATCCATGGAAGATAATGGAAAAGATGATGATGCTGGTGGCCGTGGAGTGAAATGAACAAGAGTTCCTTCCAGAGTTAGATCAAGTACCTAAATAAGGATTCTCTTTTGGCAGAATTCTTCCCATCAGGATTCTCACATTGCAACTGACTGTTAGGGGAAGCACACTGACTGAAACCGCCCACCTTGGCCAGCCACCATAGTAACCATTTGCATGAGTTGTTTTAGGACAGGAGGTCCTGGTAAGGAACACGGAACTAATAAGCCACCACCAACCAGGAGAGTTCAGGAAAGGTCAAAAAGTGACACCACATGTCCAACTGCCTCTCAGAATCCTCCTCGATGGCATCCATCCTGGCTGGACAAGGTGTGCACCACCAGGAAGGACTCGGAGTCAAAATGATTGGCTAAAGACAACCCATCACCATAAAATTTGCAAGCCACGTGGCAGAGAAGTTCTCCTGGATTCCCTTACCCTACTGCTCTCTGCCCGGGCACCATTTCCCAATAAAATCCCTTGCTTTGTCAGCACATGTGTCTCCCTGGAAAATTCATTTCTGAGTGTTAGACAAGAGTCCAATTTCAGGCCCTGGAAGGGGTCTCCTTCCTGCAACATGACCAGTAATTATTGTTGTCAGTTCTTCCTTTTGTAGACTGGTGCTTATACTCCATCATTATATACTGTGTATATGTGTACTTAGCAGGGTGTAAGGAAGTAAGATAACCTATCTTTGCAAGATTTTCAGGAGACACATCTGGATCTGATAGAAATGATTGCCATTGTCCAGGGATACACATTTGGATCTGATAGAAATGATTGACATTGTCCAGGGATACTGGATTTTGAAATAGATAAAGGAATAAAATTGATCACTTAAGCTATCCCCCTTGAAGAGGAATAAATCTGTAGAAAGAAGAGCACAAGTTTACAAGTGGATATTTGGTAGCCGGAAAGGAAGACTCTGTAGGGATGATTAGCTGACAGGCAAAATAATATGTTTCCCCATCAGCCAACAGTTTCTGTTCCCCATGTGGCAATTATTTATTAATGGAATGAGAGGAGAAACCTTTGAGTTTCAGGCCAAGGTTTTGAAGAAGCTAGTATTTTTTTATTATGAAAATGATTTATTTGGCTGATATTTTCAGATATTTATCTTTTATGTTTATTTTTATATATATTTATTTGGCTGATATTTATCTTATTTTTTAATTAATTTATTTTAATTGAAGGATAATTACAATATTGTGATGGTTTTTGCCATGCATTGTTGGGTTATCAGCCACAGGTGCACATGTGTTCCCCCATCCTGAACCCCTTTTGGACTTCCCTCCCCACCCCATCCCTCCGGGTTGTCCCAGAGCAAAGGCTTTGAGTGCCCTGCTTCATGCATCAAATTTACACTGGTTGTCTATTTTACATAGGGTAATATACATGTTTCAATGCTATTGTTTCAAATCACCTCACCCTTGCCTTCTCCCACATAGTCCAAAAGTCTGTTCTTTAGATCTGTGTCTCTTTTGCTGCCTTGTATATGGGGTCATCGTTATCACCTTTCTAAATTCCAAATAAATGTGTTAATATACTGTATTGGTAGTTTCTCTTTCTAACTTACTTCACTCTGTATAATAGGCTCCAGTTTCATCCCCCTCATTAGAACTGACTCAGTTGTGTTTCTTTTTATAGCTGAGTAATATTCCATTGTGTATATGTAACACAGCTTCCTCAACCATTTGACTGCCAATGGACATCTAGGTTGCTTCCATGTCCTAGCTATTGTAAACAGTGCTGAAATGAACATTGGGGTACATGTGTCTCTTTCAGTTCTCGGTTCCTCGGTGTGTATGCCCATCTGTGGATCGTTGGGTTATGTGGCAGTTCTATTTCCAGTTTTTTAAGGAGTCTACACACCATTCTCCACAGTGCTGNAAAAAAAAAAAAAAAGGACTGTATATTGTCACCCTGCTTATTTAACTTATATGCAAAGTACATCATGAGAAACACCAGCTGGAAGAAGCACAAGCTGGAATCAAGACTGCTGGGAGAAATAACAATAACCTGGATATGCAGATGACACCACCCTTATGGCAGAAAGTGAAGAAGAACTAAACAGCCTCTTGATGACAGTGAAAAGAGGAGAGTGAAAAAGTTGGCTTAAAGCTCAACATTCAGAAAACTAAGATCATAGCATCTGGTCCCACCACTTCATGGCAAATAGATGGGGAAACAGTGGAAACAGTGGCTGACTTTATTTTGGGGGACTCCAAAATCACTGCAGATGGTGACTGCAGCCATGAAATTAGAAGACACTTACTCCTTGGAAGGAAAGTTATGATCAACCTAGATAGCATATTAAAAAGCAGAGACAGTACTTTGCCAGCAAAGGTCTGTCTAGTCAAGGTTACGGTTTTTCCAGTAGTCATGTATGGATGTGAGAGTTGGACTATAAAGAAAGCTGAGTGCTGAAGAATTGATGCTTTTGAACTGTGGTGTTGGAGAGGACTCTTGAGAGTCCCTTGGACTGCAAGGAGATCCAACCAGTCCATCCTAAAGGAGATCAGTCCAGAGTGTTCATTGGAAGGACTGATGTTGAAGCTGAAACTCCAATATTTTGGCTACCTGATGCGAAGTGCTGACTCACTGGAAAAGACCCTGATGCTGGGAAAGATTGAGGGCGGGAGGAGAAGGGGACGACAGAGGATGAGATGTTTGGATGGCATTACCAACTCAATGGACATGAGTTTGGATAAACTCCAGGAGTTGGTGATGGACAGGGAGGCCTGGCATGCTGTGCTTCATGGGGTTGCAGAGTCGGACATGACTGAGCGACTGAACTGAACTTGGGAGGGGAGAAGAGAAGAGGATGTTTACTGCTGCTGTGACTAAAGTGACTTAGCAGCAGCAGCAGCAGCAGGGTCTTCTTAACTGTAACAACTCAAGTATCTGACAGAGCCTGGCAAGTAGAAGACACAAAGTACTTTGGGAACCTGTGACTGAATAAAACACCTGCCCCATCTACCTTTGTTCTAAGGTCTAGAAGTTCCAACCAAGATCTCAAGCTCCATGTTCTGACTCTGAGCTCCATGTTCTGACTTTCCATGTCAAGTCATTTCACCTTTCTTGATCTTTTTTCTGTATCTGTGAAATAAGGGTCATAGTATCTACTTTCCTGCAGGATTTTCTGATGGTTCAAGCAAGATTGTCAAGAAACAGTTAAACTATTTAAGTCTATTTTTTTAAAAATAAAGAAACACAACAGCAGCAACAACAAAAAAAGGTTATTAGGAATAAATGAGAATAACTAAGGTTTTGGGTCTTAATGATGAAAAAGTGAAAGCATTAGTCATTCAGTCATGTTTGACTCTTCGTGACCCCATGGACTGTAGCCTGGAATTAAAAGACGCTTACTCCTTGGAAGGAAAGTTATGACCAACCTAAACAGTATATTAAAAAGCAGAGATATTACTTTGTCAACAAAGGTCCGTCTAGTCAAGGCTATGGTTTTTCCAGTAGTCATGTATGAATGTGAGAGTTAGACTATAAAGAAAGCTGAGCACCGAAGAATTGATGCTTTTGAACTGTGGTGTTGGAGAAGACTCTTGAGAGTCCCTTGGACTGCAAGGAGATCCAATCAGTCCATCCTAATGGAGATCAGGCCTGGGTGTTCATTGGAAGGACTGATGTTGAAGCTGAAACTCCAATACTTTGGCCACCTGATGCAGGGCGCTAACTCATTTGAAAAGACCCCAATTCTGGGAAAGATTGAGGGCGGGAGGAGAAGGGGACAACAGAGGATGAGATGGTTGGATGGCATCACCGACTCAATGGACATGGGTTTGGGTGGACTCCAGGAGTTGGTGATGGGACAAGGAGGCCTGGCGTGCTGCAGTTCATGGGGTCGCAAAGAGTCGGACACGACTGAGCGACTGAACTGAACTGACCCCATGGACTGTAGCCTGCCAGGCTCCTCTGTGTAATTCTCCAGGCCAGAATACTGAAGGGAGCAGCCATTCCCTTCTCCAGGGTATCTTCCAGATCCAAGTATCAAATCCTGGTCTCTGGCACCGTCAGCAGATTCTTTACCGTCTAAGCCACCAGGGAAGCCCCAATGATACATAATAAGCAATAGCGAAAGTACATTTTTCCTTTCTCTTAAGTCTTTTTTATTGTTTGATTCATCTTTTGTGGTACTTAGATGGAAAAAAAATACCTATCATTGAGTCACTTATGCCAGGCCAAGTAGTCTTCCACAGGTGTGAGAGCTGGGCCATAAAGGTGGCTGAGTGCCAAAGAATTAATGCTTTCAAGTTGTGGTGCTGGGGAAGATTCTTGACAGTCCCTTATACAGCAAGGAGATCAAATCAGTCAATGCTAAAGGAAATCAACTCTGAATATTCACTGAAAAGACTGATGCTAAAGTTGAAACTCCAATACTTCAGCCACCTGATGCAAAGAGCTGATTTATTGAAAAATACCCTGACGCTGGGAAAGACTAAAGGCAGAAGGAGAAGGGGAGGGCAGAGAATGAGATGGTTAGATAGCATCATTGACTCAATGGACATGAATTTGAGCAAACTCTAGGAGACAGTGGACAGAGGAGCCTGGCATGCTGCAGTCCAAAGGGCTGCAAAGAGTCAGACACGACTTAGTGATTGAACAACATCCTTACAGAATCCCTGCTGTTTAGAGTAGAGCAAACTCCAGGGAATATAGGAAGACTGAAAAGGTGTTTCTGAAGTGACATCTTCCTCGGGACAGAGGAAGGAAAATGGAAGCTAGTTCTCTAGGCCTCCAGGATGACAACCAAGGCACAAGTGAGCAGTCACAGGACATAATCATAGCATAACAGCTCCAGGTCCAATCAGGCAGCGCTCTCCTGCAGGGAGTCTCAGACCCATTTCTGGTACCATCAGCACGTGAAGGTGCGCAACTGCCCAGACAGCACGGAGTATGAGACTGGCCACAGAGCAAACAGTTTTTGTCCCAGGAGCCACATCTGCCAATCTATTTTAGTTCTGTTCAGCCTGCCCCCCTAACATCTTGGCGTCAAAACCCTAACTGCCTCAATCTTTGTGAGGTCAGCTCTTTCCAGCCTGGACCAAACCCCAAGGTCTTGCAGTTCCAAACTCCTTCCAAAGACAAGAATACCTGACCTTGACTCTGACTGGCTCTATTGTGTGTTGCCTATGCCCCGGCATAATAAACCAACTGGCTGTGTTGCTGTGGGGGTTAAAAAGATGACCTCACAACATAATAAAAATGCAGCCAAGTCACAAAATGGCTCAGTAAAACCCTCTTCTACTCCGCAATAAAGACAGCTGTCAGGATGCACAGCATATCACAAAGAGAGGCCTGGGAGGGCAGCTGCTTTCTTAATGACAGGTGACATTAGGGCTCTCGAGCCCAATTCATGTCCATGTATGAGAACACTATACATGCCATAAATAGATGAAACTCAATCCAGGCAGTGTCTAGGCTGCCTGGAGGAATGTCCAGAGAATACAACAGACATGCAAGACAATCATTCTTGCCTCTGCCTTTACGAAGCTGTCTCCAGTTTTCCCCTTTTCCTTCCCTGAAAAACCAACCCTGCAGGAATCATCAAGGGAGGCACAAGTAATTACTGTTTTCTTTTCTCCATGCTAATGAGACAGTTGGATGGTTCCCCTTCCCCCTCCGGAGCTGGAAGCAAGAATCTAAGGCTTTACAATCTGTAACCAACAAACCAAAGCTGGGGCAAAAGAGTGCGCTGCAAATGAATGGTATAGAAGATGGCTTTTTGTCCCTATGAGACCAGAGCTGGAAGAGGCCCCACCATTTTACAGAAGGGGTGTTAAGACCAGAATGAGGAGAGAGCTGTCCAAAGTGGTGGAAGGAAGACAGGCAGTGGCAAGGCCCAAATCAGTCTTCTTACTTCTAACCAGAGCACTTCCCACATCATTCAGACTTCCTATAGTACAGATAACTTTGGAGGTGTCCTCAATGTGGAACCTGGAAATGCACATTTCAAGTTCACATATAAGTTTCCGAATAGGTATTTAGAAAGCAATGACAAAGCTCTGCAGAAGTGGATTCAGGCCCAGGACTGGGGCTCTGAGGTGGAAGGCCAGGACCTCAGAGACAATGCCAAATTTACCCCAAATTTTAAGCCACAAGTAGATGGTCAGGCAAAAACACAATCTGTGAATTTTAGTTGAGATTCAGTGTAGTTACATGAAGACTGTAGATACCAAGGGTGGGGTCAGAACTAACTTTAATAATGAATTTCAGGCCTGATGGATAAAGAACCACTTTAGAACTCTAGGACCTCAGTCAGCTAGTCCAATCCTCGTATTTGACAGATGAAGAAATCAAATCTAGCACTACTGGAGGCATCACAGAGAAAGACCCAGGGTGAAGCAGCAGACTGAAAGATGCTATGGCTCAAAGCTAGCCATGACCTGCCTGCCTAGCCATGGTCAGAAAATCAGGAAGACAGGGCCTCCGGGAAAAAAAGCCACCATTCACAAAGGCTGTGGTGAGAAGAAAATGGTTCAAGTTTTTAAACTGGAACAATCTGCAGAATCGTAACAAATTTTTTTATTTTTTTTAGCCTGAAGACAATCTCCTGTCAGTCTCTAAAACCTCTTCCCTTCTCTCTCACTTCTATCCTAGCTCTATCACCTCAGGTTGGATTCAGCAACTCAAATTCAGCCCTCAAATAATTCTGACTCCTGGCAAGAAATACTTAATTCCCATCCCCTACCCACAGGGCCTGGACATCAACCCTTCCTCCCTGCTCTCCTAGGCAGCATGGCAGAGTGGAAATAGCAAGCATACAGATCTGGGTTTGAACCCTGGATCTGGCCACCTAAACTGGATATCCTTAGGCGTTATTATTTAACTGCCTTCCTGAGTTTTGATGTCTGTTTTTTCCACCGTTCTCCCCTACCTGGGGAGAGGGAATACTTAGGTATTCCTCTGTATCCTCAATGAGTCAGTCACTGTCTACTGAATGATCCTCTAAAACTCAGTTCCCACATCTGTAAAATGCTACCTGTGATAATATCACCTATCTCAGAGTCACGAGAAAGAACAAAAAATATAAATTGCCTGGATCAGTGCCTGGCCCTTATTCCTCTACTCTATCAAGGATGTCAGGGTCAAATGTTTGCCTGTACAGAACTAGATGGCCCATCTCGAGACACCATGCCTCGCTGAACCCTAGGGTCAGCTGGACCTGACCTCCTGTGTCTGTTCCACTCCAGTAATTAGACTGAGTGCCAGTTACTGAAACCTTGTCAATAAAAACAGCCAACGATATGACTATTCATATTCAAAGGCAGTGAATTTGAAGCAAATGAGGTGTGTACTTACACAAATACTCCAGACTGAAAGGAAAGGGGTACACAGGATAAAAGGGAAAAAACTGTGATCCTAAGGTGGAGTCTTACAGAACAAAGTCCAGATCCCAAGAGTTGGCTAAAGTCGTCTGAAGGGCCAGAGACCAAAACAAATTGGCTGAGGTCACATAGAAAGCTGAAGGGAGAAAGAAGTTTGGAACCCACCACTGCAGTCTCCCATCTAGTGATTTTTCCTGTCCTCCAGGGTAGACACACATAGTCCTAGGATAAAGGGAGTGAGGCGTTAAAGAGGCTCAGGGTAGTGGCAGGGAGAACATAAGAGATGCCAAGTGGTACTTATGTCATTTCCTGCTTTGAAAGGTGACTAAGAAATCAATTCACCCTTTTATTTTGCAGGGACCTAATACGCTCTGGAAGCTGAAGGGTAGAAGTATCTGGACAGAACAAGTGCCAGCAGTTAGGGAAGGGGAAGGGCACAGTACGCCCTCAAACTGTCATGAGCCCCTCTCCCACAACCTCCGCCCACCTGTCCCCAACTTCACAACTCAAACTATAAACTATGTTCCAAGTTTTCTAGGATATCTGTCTTTCCTAGACATAATCTAGAGGGTGAAGCATAGATAAGTAGCAGAATTAAGAGTTCTGTGTCATGAGGAAAAATCTGATTGGTTCTTTTCTTTGTTTCATTCAACACATTCACCTAAACCTTCTGGGAAAGTTAAGTGATTTGCCCAAGGTCACAGCTAATAAGGGCAAATCAGGACTTACCCATGTTCTGTGTCCTTTGTGACATGGTGACCTTCAGAAAACTTGACTCTTACAAAGCTGTGAGAGGTAGGTAGGGGAGGTGTTCTCTGTTAAATCATACTGCCTCAGCTTCTGAAGTCTCATTTGACACCTCCAATTCATTTCAGGCTTACTCCTAACACTTATCTCCTCTTACAGAACTTTTACAATTACTTTCTAACTCAGAGATCAGCAAACTTTCTGTATAGGGCCAGCAGCCTCTGTAGTATTTGACTCTGCCAAGGTAATATGAAACCAGTCACAGACGAACTAATGAGTGTGGCTGTGTCTCAGTACAACTTCATGGAAAGAGGCTGCAGACTGATTCAGCCCATAGGCCAGTTTACTTGACATCTGTTCTAACTAATCTACTGTCTCCAATCACCCTGTCTCTCTATCCACCACACATACTCCTATCACAGCCCTACAGCCCCAACGGACTCCCTTTAAACCCTAATCTCATCCTCTACCGTACCCTTCCCTGCTCACTGTATTCCAATCACAGCAGACTGTCACCTAGCAACTTCCTACCTTCCATCAGGCTATTCCCTAAAACCTGCAATGCCCCTCTCCATTCCTCTGACAATATTACCTATTCGGGGCAAGTTCAAATGTTAACACCTGTGGGGAATCTTACCTTTTTCTGTCTTATGTAACTAGTCACTATATGGCTGTCCCTCATCCACTGCTGCCTCCCTACTCCCCCCACAATTCTAAGCTTCTCAGGGGGCACAGAGTGTGTCTTATTCAACTCAGTATCTTTTGCAGTACTTAACACCCAGTGTCCACTGACGGAACAGGCTTTCAGGCTACAAGAAAGTAACTAGAACATGGGAATCTTTGGTCCTAATAGAATCGTGAGATTACTCACAGCATCAACAGAGCCTTCAGGCTGTTTCAAGGACTCTCCCTCCCTCCCCAACATGTTTCTTTGTCTGTCCAGGTCACTAGTCAAGACAGGGGTCAAAACCAGGCATTTCACTAAGTTGCTTCTAGCCTATGCTGATACATGTGAAGAGAAGAGGAATCCTATTTTCAGAGCTCCTTGTCCCTGACCTCAAACTGTAACCTTAATACCAGCCATCAACTGATCCCAGACACAGATGTAGCCCTAGATCAGCAGACAGCCCTCTAAAAAGTGCAGGTCCCCCACAGGCAGGGGAGTTCATCCAGGGACAGGCTCAGGGCATGCAGACCAACCTCAACTGAAGCAAGAACTCAAAGAATCATCAGGAGCAACACCTCTGAACACAAAGGGACCGCTGTGGAGATTCAGGGGTCCTGTAACCCACAAGTAAGACTATCCTAGCTTGAGGAAGCTGTGAGGTCAAAGACTAATGGCCGATAGAGAAAAACAAAACAAATACACAGAAGAATTTTTCTCCTAAGCCCAGAACAGAACATTCCATCTGGGTAAGTAAGCTTGTCACAGGCATGGGGTACTTAGCATATCTGCCATTCCAGGATTATAGCTGTCAAGTTTTAATTAGGGTAATTAGAGTTAAAAATGTAATTTCATTTCAGGGGTATTCTGAACAGATTCCATTAATTTCTTTTTTTAAAGAACACAGGAAGGAGGGGCAGGCATGCAAAGGATTTTGGCACCAGAGAAGTAAAGCCCTCTGCCTGGGTGGACGAGCTTTCAAACCACTGCCAAGAACCCCCAGCATCTCTGCGGGTTTGGCCCAGAGGGCAGAGGCTGCTGCTCTTCAGCTTTCTTCCCTAGTTTCACCTCTAACACTGTTTCAGTCAGCGTCTGCTAATAAACCCACCCGTCTTCTCCCCCACCTGCTCCCATGTTACCACCACTGAGTGGCTGCTATGACAGTCCTAAGTCTAGCAAGGGGCAGAGCTGTCGATGTGACTGGCTGCATGCTGGGCACCACTCTAATGCCTATCCCCACCCCCCTTATCAACTGTTCCTGGACCCATCTTTGTGGTTTCCTTTGTGCCAGTTTCCTGGTCTGGAGTGATCTCCTTGTGCCCCTACTCTTACTCTTCCTTCAGAGTCAGATTAAAGTTATCTCCTCCAGAAAAAAACCTACCTTCATGCCTCTGTGATTCCACAGTACCTTGGATACGCCTCTATTAAGGCACACAAAGAATACTGTGGTTTCTCTAACTCTGATGTTAGACTGTGAGGTCTTTCAGGGCAGAGACTGGGTCTTGATCTAGGAATCCTTAGCACTAGCACAAGCCCTGACACACAGGAGATACTCAACAAATATTTGTTGGATGACCAACTCCAGGGGGAATTTGGTCTGAGCACATTAGCAGCTGAGCATAATAAGCCCCTGGGTTGTGCACAGGGCTAGTACAGAAACCTGACTCAGCCCTCCCACTGATCCCAAATGATAATTGATCTCTCCCGTTAGAGCCTACTCACTCCTTAGGGACCTTGGAAAGGCGATGAGAAAGCCAAAGCAAGCAGAGCATCTCCCCTTATCCTCCTCAACCACTGGTTTTAGGAATTTCCTCCACTGTTTGAAGGGCTTTGGCTTCCCTGGTGGCTCAGTGGTAAAGAACCCACCTGCCAAGCAGGAGACTTGGGTTCAATCCCTGGGTCGGAAGATCCCCAGGAGAAGGAAATGGCTACCCACTCCACTATTCTTCCCTGGGATATCTGATGGACAGAGGAGGCCTGGCAGGCTACAGTCCATGGCACTGCAAAAGATTCGCACACAACTTACTGACTAAACAACAATTGAAGGGTTTCAGGTAAAAGGTCTCAGCTCCAGTTCAGTCTACAGAAGGGTAAGGCACACCCCTGGTTTAAAAAAAAAAAAAATCCATCAGCTTGGTTTAGAAAAAAAAAAAATCCATCAACTTGGAATCAGTGTTACAGATGCTCAAAAATACTGTAGTGCAGTACAACAGAGAACATGCTATGTGACACAGGGCAGCCAAGTCACTTCATTCCTCTGAGCTTGTTTCTTTTTNTTTAAAAAAAAAAAAATCCATCAGCTTGGTTTAGAAAAAAAAAAAATCCATCAACTTGGAATCAGTGTTACAGATGCTCAAAAATACTGTAGTGCAGTACAACAGAGAACATGCTATGTGACACAGGGCAGCCAAGTCACTTCATTCCTCTGAGCTTGTTTCTTTTTCAACCTACCCTATTGAGTTGCTAGGGGAAATGAACATACAAAGAGGCTTTATCAACATTAACACTAAATGATTTTTCCATCTGAAGAAGGGGCCTATATTACGTACTTAGCACTATATTACATGAGTTTATAAAGGTGAGGAAAATATATCAAAGGGGGATACACATTAACCATTTCCCCATTTGCTCACGATACCCCTGCCTGCTGGTCCCTAGGGAAAAGGGCTATACCAGCAGGACCTTTGTGTCGACAAGCATAACCAGATCTACTTCATAGTAATCAGATTCTCCCCAGCTAGGAACACTCCTCCAGCTTCCTCCCAGGCTCCTCAGGCCTGGCTGCAGGCCCATATCGATCCATTTCTAATTAGGATCTGTGTCAGAGCTTCTGACAGAAGGTCAGGACCTAGGCTGCCTCTGCGGGCCTCTGGCCAAAGCCCCAAATGCCTTGCCCAGAATGGACAGAGAACGGACACTTTTGTGGTAGAAAAGTATCCCAGATTGAACTTATCATAAACGAGCAGGAAATTTTAGAGCTGAAAAGATCCTCTATGAGCATGAGCTTTGTTGTATTACAGTTGAGAAGGCAAATGTCCAAAAAAGATAACTTGTCCAAGGTGGTACAGAAAGGTAATGCAGATCTTCCTCTCTTCTCAGTTTCCCAGCCTGGCTGCACAACAGAAGGACTCTGGGGACTTGTTAAAAATACAATTCTCCCAGCCCCACCCTAGAAAGTCTAATCTGGAACATCTACAGCGGCTCTGGCTCTTCTGCCAGTATATGATCACCTTCCAATAGAAGTGAACCCTGATATCAGAGGATCCAGTTTGGAACCAGACGGAAATATACCTTGGCACGTAACAGTATCATTTAGAAGCAATCCGCTATTGTTTGATCCAGCCCTCCCCCACCTGCCATAGTAACAGTTACTCTAGAGGCCTTAGTCAAAACATCTGTCATAAATGGTTCTGACTTCCTAATGGTCTGCCAGTGTGGCTGTCAACAAAGACATTTCCTTTCGAAACTAGTCTGAAACTAACGTGTCTCTTATGAAAATTAGAAATATTTACCAAGAGAAATTTAAGAAATAGTGAGAAATGGTGTGGTGCTAAGTAAGTGGCACCAGGGCATGGGCAGATGTCAAGGGTGTACGCAGGGGAGTATTTGTGTTGACACATAAAGGAGGGGGCAGAGTGGTGTCTGTAAGACAGGTCTGCAGATATTTGCACGGCACACACAATTCTGGGTATCTAGGTAGAAAACAGTGGGACAAGGGTATAAGAAGACAAGTGTGTGGGTACGCAGGAGAAGGAAGTAAGATGACCTCAAGGTATAAGGTAAGCATGGTTATGGACAGAAGAGAAGAAATATGTGCACCTTTGTAACTCAATTGTGTGTTTCTGTGTTGCAAACCATATAAACCTATAGGGATAGAATGGAGTGTGTGTGTCTGTGTGACCCAGACACCCGTATGCATGAAGAAACAGATCCATGAGCATTTCTGACTCATCTAGCCCGAGCTTAGCCTGAAGGCTCATACCACTTAAGGGCAGGCCTGTCTGCAGAAATCCTCATTAAAACTGACATTCTGACAACTACTAAAGAAAAATAAAATGATAACACCACCCCCAGCATCGTGGGAGGGTAAAAAAAAAAAATCAATGCCAATAAAACATAAGAGACAGATGAGACGCAATTATGCCATGATTACTTCTCAGCTTCACCAGACGTGGTGTTATTTGGAGTTAAACATTGTGTAGTTGATTCAGGTCTCAACCTAAAGGCCTGGATTTCCTGGGTTGCCTGGGGAAGAGGGTAAGAAAGAAGAAAGTAGGTAGAAAAAGGTAACAGAGTTGAAAAAAAACAAAACACTGGACAATTGGGAAGATGAAAAGGAAAGGACTGAGAAGAAACCAAAAGACAAGGGCATCTCGAGAGAGGGAGAAGGGAAGGAAAGGCGAATAGAAAGAAAAAAAAAGGTCAAAGAGGACAGAAGAGAGTCTCCTTTTTAGGCTAGCCTGGAATTTTGGGCATGGGTAAATCAGTAAGTGGGGCCTGACCTCTGCACTTCCTCTTTGCTTTTCCTCTAACCATTTCCTCCATCTGGAACATTCTTCCCACCATCTTTGCCAACCGATCTTCTAAATCTTCAAAGAAATAGTCAAATGCTACTAGCTTTAGAAACCCCCAAGATTCCTCTCAGAAGTTCTCTCTCAAGAACTCCCATAAACCACCAGAGCACTTTGTCATATTGCACTTATAGCATTCAACGTTCAATCTTATACCACAGGAATCTGTGCACGCATATTTCTGTCATTCATTCTGCAAGTACTATCTGTGCCAGGCCTGCTTCAGAGACACAAAGGAAAGAGAGATAAATAGCACACTGTCCCTTGGCCCACAAGGTCTCAATTTCATGAATGAGAGCAGATTCAGGGGTCACACAGCACCAAAGGACAACTATGGAAGTACAAGTAAAGTACAGAAAAGATCAAAATTAACTCTGCTTATGGAGTGACCAGGCAAAGCTTCACTGAGGAGATAGCATTTGAACTGGTATGAAAAAATGAACAGGAATTTGTCAGGCAAAGAGGAGAAGGAGCTGAAGAGTTTCTACTCAGAGGAAACAGTCAAAACAAAGTCATTCTACTGAACAGGAGCACAGGGAAACAGTGGGTGTCAAAACACTGCTGCTGACAGAAGGCAGCAGCGTGAGGCAGCCCCAGACTATATGAGCCTTGTAGCCACATCCATAGCTGAAAAGTATCTTTTCCAACCTGGAGTGGAGGTGGAGAAAAGGGGGTACTTTAAATACATATAATCTCCCTTATTTAGTTGCCCTATTTTAGAGCAAGTCCTCCCAAAACTCCTAGAAAACAAGCCCAATCCCTGGCTCTGCCTACTGCAGTGGGATCATAAGAACTTCCCATGGAGGAGAAGGGCCAACAGTGGGAGAAAAAGAAAGGGGGTGCAGAAGGGAGGTAGTAAGGTGTGAAGTAGGGCTCAAGGAGCAAAGAGCTGGAAGGGAAGAAAAAGAGGAGGAAGAGAAGTGGCAGCAAAGGCACAGATCTACCTCGGCACTGAGGCTCTTTGTTGCTGAGGTGTCCTCTCTATCTTTCCAGGTACAAAAAATAAGGTCAACATGATGCTAGTGACAGAAATAGACCCTCCGCACCACGATGCAGCTGAGCATATTACTAACTGCCACCTCAACCCTCCCTTTGCTTAGGATAGCACTGTACTAAGAAGTGGTGTTCACCCAGCTCTACCAACGATCCCAAAGTATGCCAGAAACCCCAAGCCCATGCCCTCAGAGCATGAGGCAGGAAGCACCAAAGGTCTGCAGTTTGAAGCAGGAGAATTGCTGCTTAGGATCCTAGCAGAAAGCTGTGTTACACTCTCTGGATTTTAGTCTCATCAAAAAAACAAGGGAGTAAACATGATGCTCTCCGAGGGCTAAGATATTACAGAAGCTATTATCCACAGAAGATGATGCTTCATGTGGGAATTTTCCCAACCTAACTTGATAGTGTTAACTTCATTCTTTCTTTCTACTCCAAGCTATGACCAGTTTGAAGCCAAGAAGCCAGACTCAGAATGGCAGCAATCCTGGAGAGAATCATCCATTTAGCCCCATCCAGAGTAAACTCTGGGAGACGTGACGGACAGGGAGGCATGGCGTACTGCAGTCCATGGGGTCACAAAGAGTCGGACGCAACTGAACTGAAAGACTTGTTCCTGCCTAGACATGTTTACCTCGTAGGTCACAAAAAGATGCTTAGGCCCAAGAATTTGTTTTGTCTGACCCAAACAAGTTAAAAAACAACAAAACAAAAAACAGAGTTAACTGCCAACATTTAAAATCATGTCTCTTTCTAATTAGATTTCTAGCTTCTCTTAAAAATACCAAAGATCTAGCAACACTAGACCCTCTGTGGTGAAGGTCAAAGGGCCTATTATAATCCTCTAATTTATTTAATGCCTTCTTAATCTAAGAAATTTATGCTAATTTATCATTCATTTAGGGCTTCCCTGAGGGCTCAGTGGTAAAGAATCCACTTGCCAATGCAGGAGACACGGGTTCAATCCCTGAATCAAGAAGATCCCCTGGAGAAGGAAATGGCAACCCACTCCAGTATTCTTGTCTGGGAAATCCCACAAACAGAGGAGCCCAGCAGGCTATAGTCCAAAGGGTCACAAAAGTGTTGGACACTATTTAGCGACTAAACAACAACAATCATCCATTTCATAACATGACAACATAAGCATAAACTTTTAAACTATGCATGCTGCTGCTGAGTCACTTCAGTCGTGTCCGACTCTGTGCAACCCCATAGACGGCAGCCTGCCAGGCTCCCCCGTCCCTGGGATTCTCCAGGCAAGAACACTGGAGCGGGTTGCCATTTCCTTCTCCAATGCATGAAA
>SJYX01015470.1:284196-312390 GCA_006410675.1 Oreotragus oreotragus | reverse complement strand
TTTGGAACCAGTCTGTTGGTCCATGTTCTAACTCTTGCTTTCTGACCTGCATACAGGTCTCTCAAGAGGAAGGTCAGGTGGTCTTATATACCCATCTCTTTCAGAATTTTCCACAGTTTATTGTGATCCACACAGTCAAAGGCTTTGGCATAGTCAATAAAGCAGAAACAGATGTTTTTCTGGAACTCTCTTGCTTTTTCCATGATCCAGCGGATGTTGGCAATTTGATCTCTGGTTCCTCCGCCTGTTCTAAAACCAGCTTGAACATCAGAGAGTTCACGGTTCACATATTGCTGAAGCCTGGCTTGGAGAATTTTGAGCATTACTTTACTAGCGTGTGAGATGAGTACAATTGTTCAGTAGTTTGAGCATTCTTTGGAATTGCCTTTCTTAGGGACTGGAATGAAAACTGATCTCTTCCAGTCCTGTGGCCACTGCTGAGTTTTCCAAATTTGCTGGCATATTAACTGCAGCATTTTCGCAGCATCATCTTTCAGGATTTGAAATAGCTCCACTGGAATTCCATCACCTCCACTAGCTTTGTTCATAGTCTGGGAAAACATTAATTAACAAGATAGGTGTGGGTCCTCCCTTCGTGGAGCTCATGGTCCAGTGGTATATAATGGGATAAACCCATATAGAATAGGAGGCACAAAGAAACACTACACTGAGGATCTCAAGTATATTCCACAACCAAGGGACCCCTTAAGGCAAATTGTTTAACTTCTCTAGACCTGTTTCTTTGTCTATAAATGGGGAAGATTTAATTAGGCAGTTGCTGCTCAAAGTTCTTTCCAGCTCCAAATTCTACTAGCATCATAAAAACTTAGCCCAATACCCTTTTCAAGTTCCTAACACTTATTAGCTTTCTCCCTTTAACTGGGAAATCATGATCAGCTGTCATGGAAATTACCATAGTGCTCCACATATTGGATGATGATGTTACAGTAATTACAAGAAACCAAAGGGAACAGGCAGCAAGAACAGTCACTTACTCAGAAAGTCACCTGCTTTCAACACATAGGAGCTGCTCTCACTGAAGCTAGCGCAGTGGGGAGGTGAGGGGGGCAGGAACTAATTCATAAGTAAAACAGTGTTGCTTTGTATTTAGATGTTGTGGTTTCTTCCATGAGACAGATTTCATCTCAGCTTGTGAGTTGTTAAAGATTCAAAAAAAAAAGCCAATTTTACAAGGACAAGGTTCACTGAGCCTTGATTAGTTCGCTGTCCTTGTGAAATCCTAAGAGAACCCAGGAGACAGACTTTCTAGGCATCAGGGGGACCAAAAGTCACTAGCAAAATGAAGATAATCCACCTAGTCCCATGGACTAAGACTGTAACTGGGTGAAGTTCCTTCAAAATGAGAGTTCCATCCAGTGCTGAGTTGGCCCAGAGGGACCAAGTAGGTAGCAAAAGTTAAGTACAGTGGACCAAGTGTTTCAAAGAAAAAAGTGCTAGCCTGGTGAAAAATGGCAACTGGCACTGGGATTGGGTAGCAAAGAAACAACAGGAAATGGTGTGGGCTTTGACAAACTTGAGAATTAATATTCTCTACCTAAGAGAGTCAGCCAATAAGGAAGCAGAATGTGGAATGAGGGAGACAGAAATGAAGAACATGATTCTGTAAACAAGCATTCTGCCAAAATGGTATGTGTCCAATTATGATACAAGGAGCCCCTGGTGGAAGGCTCAGGGAGTAAAGCCTTGTAGAATAGCTGAGGACTCTTACCACTCCTGTGAACAGGAAAATGCTCATGGTCAGCATCTGGGTCCAGCCCCTGCTACTTCCTCAAAAGTCCTACTCCCTCTTCAGGAGAAACCAGTCACATGCCAGGGCCTCTGATCTCATACACATTATCTCCACTTTTCAAAAGTCCTAATACCCCTAGGCTGGGTTCCAACTCAAAGTAAGTACACTATAGGCTAGACACAACCTAAGATGCTACCAGTCTGCAAACTCTGATCCAAAAGGTACAATCCTTTGAAAAGATCTAGAACAGAAAGGACTTAGGAGTCCTCTGTTTTTCCAAGGAGCTATCCAGGGTCCTAGATCACTTGGTTCCTGAGCTTTACAATTCATGACTTCTCCTCTGGCTTGGGCGTCCCTGGTGGATCAGATAGAAAAGAATACGACTGCAATGCAGGAGACCAGAGTTCAATCCCTGGGTTGCAAAGATACCCTGGAGAAGAAATGGCTACTCCCCCTAAGTATGCTTGTCTGGAGAATTCCACGGACAGAGGAGCCTGGTAGGCTACAGTCCACGGGGTCCCCAAGAGTTGGACATGACTGAGTGACTAACACTTATTCCTCTGGCTTGATCTACTGTCAAAGTATTTTCTTTAAAGACTTAAAAAATATATTCAGTTCAGTTCAGTCACTCAGTCATGTCCAACTCTTTGCGACCTCATGGACTGCAGCACAACAGGCCACCCTGTCCATCGCCAACTCCCAGAGTTTACTGGGAGTAAAACTCATGTCCACTGAGTCAGTGATGCCATTCAACCATCTCATCCTCTGCTTTCCCCTTCTCTTCCTGCCCTCAATCTTTCCGAGCATCAGTATCTTTTCAAATGAGTCAGTTCTTCGTATCAGGTAGCCAAAGAATTGGAGCTGCAGCTTAAACTTCAGTCCTTCCAATGAATATTCAGGACTGATTTCAAGAGTCTTCTTCAACACCACAGTTCAAAAGCATCAATTCTTCAGCACTCAACTTTCTTTATAGTCCAACTCTCACATCCATACATGACTATTGGAAAAACCATAGCCTTGACTAGACAGACCTTTGTCGGCAAAGTAATGTCTCTGCTTTTTAATATGCTGTCTAGGTTGGTCATAACTTTTCTTCCAAGGAGTGTCTTTTAATTTCATGGCTGCAGTCACCATCTGCAGTGATTTTGGAGCCCCCCAAAATAAAGTCTGTTGCTATTTCCATTGTTTCCCCGTCTATTTCCCATGAAGTGATGGGACCGGATGCCATGATCTTCGTTTTCTGAATGTTGAGCTTTAAGCCAACTTTTTCACTCTCCTCTTTCACTGTCATCAAGTGGCTCTTTAGTTCTTCTTCACTTTCTGCCATAAGGGTGGTGTCATCTGCGTATCTGAGGTTATTGATATTTCTCCTGGCAATCTTGATTCCAGCTTGTGCTTCCTCCAGCCCAGTGTTTCTTATGATGTACTCTGCATATAAGTTAAATAAGCAGGATGACAATATACAGTCTTGATGTACTCCTTTCCCTATTTGGAACCAGTCTGTTGTTCCATGTCCAGTCCTAACTGATGCTTCTTGACCTGCATACAGATTTCTCAAGAGGAAGGTCAGGTGGTCTGGGATTCCCATCTCTTGAAGAATTTTCCACAGTTTATTGTGATCCACAAAGTCAAAGGTTTTGGCATAGTCAATAAAGCAGAAATAGATGTTTTTTTCTGGAACTCTCTTTGCTTTTTCGATGATCCAACAGATGTTGGCAATTTGATTTCTGGTTCCTCTGCCTTTTGTAAAACCAGCTTGAACATCTGGAAGTTCATGGTTCACGTACTATTGAAGCCTGCTTAGAAAATTCTGACCATTATTTTACTAGTGTATGAGACAAGTGCAATTGTGCAGCAGTTTGAGCATTCTTTGGCATTGCCTTTCTTTGGGATTGGAATGAAAACTGACCTTTTCCACTCCTGTGGCCACTGCTGAGTTTTCCAAATTTGCTGGTATGTTGAGTGCAGCACTTTCACAGCATCATCTTTTCAGATCTGAAACAGCTCAACTGGAATTCCATCACCTCCACTAGCTTTGTTCATAATGATGCTTCCTAAGGCCAACTTGACCTCACATTCCAGGATGTCTGGCTCTAGGTTGGTGATCACACCATCGTGATTATCTGAGTGATGAAGATCTTTTTTGTATAGTTCTTCTGTGTATTCTTGCCACCTCTTCTTAGTATCTTCTGCTTCTGTTAGGTCC
Organism: Oreotragus oreotragus; assembly: GCA_006410675.1. NCBI lineage: Eukaryota > Metazoa > Chordata > Mammalia > Artiodactyla > Bovidae > Oreotragus > Oreotragus oreotragus. The sequence goes on along the minus strand of SJYX01015470.1, from coordinate 308,434 downwards.
ATACCATTTCTGTCCTTTATCGAGCCCATCTTTGCATGAAATGTTCCCTTGGTATCTCTCTGGCTCTAGGTTGGTGATCACACCATCGTGATTATCTGAGTGATGAAGATCTTTTTTGTATAGTTCTTCTGTGTATTCTTGCCACCTCTTCTTAGTATCTTCTGCTTCTGTTAGGTCCATACCATTTCTGTCCTTTATCAAGCCCATCTTTGCATGAAATGTTCCCTTGGTATCTCTAATTTTCTTAAAGAGATCTCTAAACTTTCCCATTCTATTGTTTTCCTCTATTTCTTTTCATTGATCACTGAGGAAGGCTTTCTTATCTCTTCTTGCTATTCTTTGGAACTCTTTCCTTTCCTCCTTTGCCTTTCGCTTCTCTTCTATTCACAGCTATTTGTAAGGCCTCCTCAGAAAACCATTTCCCTTTTTACATTTCTTTTCCTTGGGGATGGTCTTGATCACTGCCTCCTGTACAAGGTCAGGAACCTCCATCTATAGTTCTTCAGGCATTCTATCAAATCTAATCCCTGGAATCTATTTGTCACTTCCACCTCCTAATTGTAAGGGATTTGATTTAGGTCATACCTGAATGGTCTAGTGGTTTTCCCTACTTTCTTCACTTTAAGTCTGAATTTGGCAATAAGTTCATGATCTGAGCCACAGTCAGCTCCCAGTCTTATTTTTGCTGACTGTATAGAACTTCTCCATCTTTGGCTGCAAAGATTATAATCAATCTGATTTCGGTATTGACCATCTGGTGATGTCCATGTGCAGTCTTCTCTTGTGTTGTTGGAAGAGGGTGTTTGCTATGACCAGTACGTTCTCTTGCCAAAACTCTATTAGCCTTTGCCCAGCTGCTTCATTCTGTACTCCAAGGCCAAATTTGCCTGGGTAACTATTATATTCAAGACACTCCAGTGATACAAATGCCCTAAACTATACTTCTCCTGAAATTTGACTTTACTACGTATATTAGCTGTATATATCAAACTGGACTCCTGTTCCACCTGTCTGCCACCCAAATTACTACAGATCCAAAACACTGCTCTGCTGTACTCTACTCCTATATACAACATTCATTTTAAAAGGTGGTTACCCAGTAAGATGAAGGTTCAGCAGTGAGATGAAAGAATCTCAAGACGATACCTTTAAGACTCTTTTCTCCGAACTCCACAACTAAAAGTTCCTTTTCTTTGCAAAAACAGCACTACTGTCCATTAGTCAGGTGTCCTTGGAAGTAAACAGTACAATGGTCAATGTATGCTCGCCTCTGAATCAAGATGGCATTCCCTAAGCTTCACTCCATCATTATTCTATCATCTCCAGATTCTATTTCCATAAAAGCAATAACACACCTTTGCCAAACAGAAAAGAAAAAAGACTAACTGCCCTTGAAATAGTAACTCAATCCAATGAGGGAAGGTTTATTGCTGGAAAAACTTTGTTTCTTATTTATCAGATCTCTCAAGCTAGATTTATAAGGAGGGAGAACAAAACAAAAATGTTTTTTAGGAAAAGGCACCTGGCAGCAGAGACAAACATGACTTAGAAAAGGGCAAGACAGGATGCAGGGAAGTTAATTAGGAACCCTAAGGGGTATTAATGATCCTATAGCCCCACAATGGCCAAGACTGGCTCTATGTCTGAAACAGGTTATGGTGCTCAGGTTATTCATATGAATATCAACCACAGCATCCAGTATCATGCCGTCAAATGCTGGGCACTAAAATCGCCATAGGAACATAGAATGCTACTCCTGTAAGGGCTCTCAGTGCACACAAAGAAACTAAGGCTCACAGAAGTGAAAATGATTTGCTCAAGGTCACAGAATGGGTGAACGGTGAAAAGGAAAGAGCAGAGGCTTTGAAGACAAGAAGGTCTGTTCAAATTCAAGGCTGCTGGGAGGCCTTGGGCAAATTACCCAACCTTTCTCAGTCTATTTTTGTAGGGCTGCTATGAGGATTCTAAGAGATACTGCCCTCTAGATACAACCACAAATTTACAGGAAACACAGAGTATAAAGACATATTAAACACACCACAGATAAGGCAATGAGCAAAATTTCTACAGGAAAAACAATCCAGTTCCTTCAACAAATAGAGGGGCAAGGGCTTCCCAGGTGGTTCAGTGGTAGAGAATACACCGGCCCAAGCAGGAGACATGAGTTCGATCCCTGACTGGGGAAGATCCCACATGCTGCAGGGCAACTAAGTCCATGCATCTCAACTATTGAGCCTGTGCCCTAGAGTCCATGCCCTGCAACAAGAGAAGTCACCACAATGAGAAGCCCATGTGCTGCAACTGGAAAGTAGGCCCCGCTCTTGGCAACTAGAGAAAAGCCTGTGCAGTAATAAACACCTAGCACAGCCAAAGATATATAAATAAAATATTTTAAAAATAATAATAGAGGGGGGAAAGTGAACTTATAAGTATCTGGAGTGGTGATGGCTGCACAATGATATGAACATACAGAATGCCACTGCACTGTATGGCTAAAGTGGTAACTTTTACATTGTATATATTTTTTACCACAATAAAAAAAGTTCAAAAATTTTTTAAAAAGAAATACATTGTGAAATACTTAAGGACAAAATATGATGATAGCAAAATTTCAAAGCACAGGATAAGGAAAAGTAGATAAAGGCATAAATGAAATAATACTGACCATGAATAGATAACTCCCAAAGCTGAATGATGGGTACAACATAACACGCTTCATTAACCTACTCTGTCTACTCTGCGTATGTTTGAAATTTTCCATATTAAAAATACAGGAGATTTGGTTAGGTTTAAATCCTGGCAACTCCATTTAGTAGCACTGTGACTGTGGGCTTATTTCTTAACCTACTGATGTCTCAGTTTCTTATCTATATGATGAGGAACAATAGCACCTACTTCTAGGATTGAGATAATGATTTTTTGTATTTAGACATATTATATCTAAAATTTATATATATTAAAATCTTATATGTATATACATGAATTCTCTAAGATTATATATAAATTTATATTAGCTAGGTAACACACACACAAAGGGCCCAGCACATAGTAACCTTCAGTAAGTATCAGCTCTATTAATATGAACACAAGGTACTAATATGGTGTCTCAGTACAATGGAGACCCAAATCATGGCAGCTGTTGTTAATATAAATGGCAGAGTTCGGTCTAGAACCCAGGCCAGATTTTTAATCAAGTATTTGATACATCTCCTTGATAGACCAGGTCAATGACCCACTGGCAACTCTAACATCCCCGATGTCTCCTGACAAATAGCAGAGAACCTAATACAGGATCAGGAGCTGACTAATGTTTAACATGCTTCTCTGGAAGCAGGCAGGACCACCTTGTTTGCCAAAACCAAGTAATTTACAGTACATTTCCTAATATCTGCTGACAGAATAAAGAAGAAAGGCTCTAGGACATGATCAATGTTCACATCAGCCTTCAAAGTGATTTGGTAAAACCATAGCAAATAAACACCCAGCTAGGGTGCACCACACAGGATAAGAACTGACAAAGAAATGGCAATTTTTTCGCACTCTCCTTCCTACCCCCTATCTTTTAAGAGAAGACAAACTCTCTTTCAACATACTTCAAGTATGATTGTTTGCTGGACTAATTGCTTCCTTGAATGATAAAATCATAGACAAAGAGCTCATTCTAATCTTTCTATCAATTTAAATACAAATTGGCTTAAGAATATTATTACTTTTTCCACCTGCTCTAGAAGACTATGAGAGGGTATCACCCACTCCAAATTATGGGACATGTCCTCCCCACTCTGATCAACAGCAGGAATATGGATGCCACTTGATCTAGAGTAGTCACACATCTCCATTTCTGCTCAAGTCACTCCCATTGCACACAGTGTCCTCTCTCCATCTCCACAGCCTAGATCACCTGTGACCATACTTTCTGGAAACAAAAGGGAAGAGGAGCGAAGCACCACGTGAGAAAAGGTATCTGGGTGCTGCTTCTGGGCAATCTAGGAGATCTGGTCCAAACACAGAAACACTGGTGTTTCATATTATAAGCACAATCAGAAGGAATATTAGAACTTAAGATAGTCCTGGATAATATATGGTCACTATCTTTGTCCTACAAAGACCAGTATAAATGCTCACTTCTCCAAAAATGTTCCCTAGGCACCACAAATGAAGCAATCCCTCCCTCCTCTGACCTTTCCTATCACTTTAACCCCTTTATGGTACTGCTAAGAGTTCATACTGTGGCTCTTACAACTCACTTGTGTAACTACACACCAACCAGAATAACAAAAAATGAAAAAGACAGATAATGCTAAGTGTTGACAAGGATATGGAGCAAAAGGAATTTTCTCATGCACAACTGATGAGTGTGATCTGGTATGCCTCTGAAAACTGTCAATAACCACTAAAGCTGAACTCTATGTATTTGAGTTATGTGGTTGGAGAACACTCACTGTTTCCCCTTAACAGTTCTGCCCACAGTCCTTTGCTCCATCACTGCCTCTGTCTAAAATGCTTCCAGCATTCTTTCTCCCAATCCAAGGCTGATCCAGGCCACTCTTCCTGGTCACTGCAGCCCAAAGAGATCTTCTCTTCTATAGAAAACTCTGCTATTTACCTATTACCTCTGACAACGACTTGGGTTCTTCATGTATAAACTGTATTATCTGGTTTTATAATGTAGTTTTGAGTGTAACATCTAACCTGCTCCTCACAATACATTGTGAGGAAAGCAAGATATAAAATAATTAACCCTATTTTATAGATGCTTCTGAATTGTGGTGCTAGAAAAGGCTCTTGGGAGTCCCTCGAACAGCAAAGAGATCAAAGCAGTTAATCCTAAAAGAAATCAACCATAAATACTCATCAATTGATGCTGAATACTTTAGCCACCTGATGCAAGGAGCTAACTCATTGGAAAAGACCTTGATACTGGGAAAGATTGAGGGCAGGAAGAGAAGGGGGCAACAGAGAATGAGATGGTTGGACAGCATCACCAACTCAATGGACATGAGTTTGAGCAGGCTCCAGGAGACAGTGAAGGACAGGGAAGCCTGGCATGAAGCAGTCCATGGGGTCACAAAGAGTTGGACACGACTTAGCAACTAAACAACAGATGAGAAAATGAAATTCCACAGAGGAGACAATGACTTATTCCAGTTTTTCTGACCAAATTAGTTCCAGAAAACAAAAGATCTTAGTCTTCTAAACCAAACTGTCTTATCAGCTACAACTTCATGATTACCTTATTTCCCCAGAGACCACAGGTTCCCTGAAGACAAGAGACTGTTTTACACATTTACATCCCTCACAGCACCCAGGGAGGCACTCAGTGAGCGCCATACAGTTTGGCCGATTGATTTCAATACTGTCCCCAAACTATGAGACTGAACACAGGCATATTTCCTCTTCTTCCAGACCTCACGGACAGTGTTAAATTGTTGGAAGAAATCACGAACAAAACACAGCATCCCAAATAACATTTCTTTTTTGAGGGAAGGGACAAGAGACGAGGAAGAGCCCCTCAAGACAGGGTAAGCTCAAAGTTTCCTCCATTTCGTAGGGCTCCATGCTGCTAAGTGTTCAAAGAAGGCTGGCAGAGGCAGTAGCAATAGGTTTCAAAAACCACCGATTAATCATAATTAACAAGTCAAACATCGATCAAATGGGAATTCCCTGACAGTCTGGTGGTAAGGACTCCGTACTGTCACTGCCAAAGGCCTAGGTTCAATACCTGGTTAGGGAACTAAGATCCCACAAGCTGCACGATGCAGCCAAAATCAACACAAAAAACAACTAATGCCAGAAACCACACCTTAATTCTACTTGCAAGCAAAACAGAGAGCGATCTTATTTTTAAACTGCATATAAAACTTAAAATAATTAAATCTGAAACTTAATTTTCTTCATCCAGTCATGCCCGACTCTTTGCGACCCCATGGACTGCAGCCCACCAGGCTCCTCTGACCATGAGATTTTCCAGGCAAGGATACTGGAGTGGGTTGCCATTTCCCTCTCCAGGGGATCTTCCCAACCCAGGGATTGAACCCGGATCTCCTGCACTGCAGGCAGATTCTTTACCAACTGAGCTACAAGGGAAGCCCTCAAATAAGAAGCTAGACATTATCAACTCTGGAAGCCAGTCAAAGAACTGATGTGAGAACAGGGCAAGCACTAGGCAGGCATCTGCACCCCCCAAGCCTGGAGCACAATGTTGCCTCTTACCCTAAGGTTCTTCACTTTACACAATGGCTGACAGACACCTCAGCAACAGAGGAGAAAATCTAGATAACAGGTAGAAGAAAGGAAGAGAAGGAGGGAAGGTCAAAAACAATTTCAAACACTGAAAGTGAGATATTCAAATAGGCCTCCTGGCCTAATGCTACATCCATTAATTCTGCTATTTTCAGTTTGAACCCTCAACCAAAATATCCAGGCCAAGGCAGCAGAGGTTAAGTATAAGCTAGGACCTGTTGTATTTATCTGAATGTAGTTTGAAGGCAGCAATCATGTCCAGTTTGGTTTGTATGTTCTCCATAGGGAGAACTCATAGTTGGTACTCCAAATTCCTGGAACAAATAGTTGGATGTAGGGATGGAAAGCAGCTGACATAACCTTGCTACAGCAGCTAGGTAACCTACTTATCATGGTAACTCTACCTAAGACCCTAATTTTAGTAAAGTTAATTTTAATTGGTATGAAAATCAATTTAGGATGAGCCTTTAAGGTATGAAGAAAAGTTATTCTTGTGTTCAACTGATTCAGGCACAGCTATCATTATTATATTGAGAGCACCATTTCTCAGAGCCAGCTTACTGCTATCTGGAAGAACAAAGTCTCAAAGCCTTTTAACATGGTCTGTGTTAAGCAGAGAACAACATTTGACTTCTCAGTGCAGCATGATCCTACCTTCCAGAAAGGAAACCCAGACGTAGAGCAGACCTAGAGAAATAATGAGTTATGGACACAATTCTTTTAAATCTACTACTGCATTTGCTTTCACTAGCATGAAGAATTCCGAAGGAAAACTAGACAAACAGATCAACAGACACCAGGCAAACGCTACCTTTAACTAGGCTTAGTGAAATTCTTCATAAAACAAACAGGAGATAGCTAAATATCAGATAAATGCCGCTAGAATGAAAACCTGGCCAACAACACTAAATCTGACCTTCCAAATGAGAATACTTGAAATAAAGCAATGATTCTTACCTTGACAAATAAACAAAACTATTCAGTCTCTACAGATGGCATTTTAAGGGCCAGGTAACCTCAGCAGACGTTATCTCATAAGGCCAAAGCTCTAAGGAAATGCAAATTGCTGGTCCAGTGTTTTTCCAGTCCTAGTGGTCTTTGGGAATCTTACAGTGTTTTCTCAACTTTCCTTTTATTCTATGATTTTTAAACAGCTTGCTACATTTTTTAATATAACTTTTTAGTCGTGGGATCCAAGTTTGCCCCATGGGACAACAGCTCCAAATTTATAGTGGAACTCAGTAGATAATTTGGTAAACTCATCTCACATGCAATTTTTCAGCAATTTGTCCACTCTAAAAAGCAATATCCATCTGTTTATATACTGAAAGATGTCTATGAACCCAGAATTTAACCCTGTGAGATACTCTCAATATTCTCACAAAGCCCTTCCTCCTTTCAGAGATAAATTCTCAAGCTACTCCCATAAAACCAGACATTCAGACTGCTGAGAGGTAAAAGTATGGTCCAAGATTGTCCAGCCCAACCCTCATGCTGTACAGACAGGAAGACTTAGATCCAGGGAGTATTAGGTAATTACAGTTAACATGAGTTTGGCAAGTGTCAAAAGCCCACTGAATGCTATCCCTGCTTCCCCAGTGGAATAGCACTGGGCATGGTGGGAGAATAGTCAGATTTGCACTTCAGTCAGTGGAACACTCCAAATACATGTGTCTGAGCCTAAGAAAATCTGAATATTCAACCACAAACTCCCGACCCCTACCCCAACATAGAGAGCAGGAGAAGCAAACAGTTTGAATGGCTTCTCGGAGATGCAGACTAGAACCTAGGGATAATATCCAATCCTTCCTCCCCTCCTCCCAGGAGGCACAGCACATTCATTCACATGGAGGCCATTATGAAGTGAAAGACTGAGGAAAATGGAAGGGCTGCAGAAACAGAAGAGATAACTAACAATACTTGAGCAGATGCCTGTCTCAGGTTATTCGATATAGTTACTTCCCACTAGAAGAATGTCAAATCCTTTTTCTGTCACCAGGCCTCACCCTTCAGCCCTCTGATTATTTTATGAAGCAATAAGAAGGAAAGGGGCTTGGCCAATCCCATGCACTGAATGAGTAGCCAAGGACTAGACCAAACATCCTCAGGCCCACAACTAGACTCCCATGTACCCCACTGCCTCTTCTTTCTCGTCCTGAGAGTCTGTGAGCTATATCCCACCATGGATCTGAAACTTTCCTTACAGTACCAAGGGGACAGTTGTAGGACAGCAGGCTAACGTTACTGCTGCCATCTTCCTCCTTCCAGTTGTACATTTTATATAGAAAGCTAAAACTGAATTAAAACTAGGTTTTCAGTCACTTATGTAAAAATCCTACACCCCTACCACTGCCTAAGGAAGAAAGGGGAGGTAAGGGAAGAGGGAGGGAAGAGAAAAGAAGAAAGAAAACACTTCTCCAAAAGATAGACTGGCTTAAAATTCAACATTCAAAAAACAAAGATCATGGCATCCAGTCCTATCACATCATGACAAATATATGGAGGAGAAACAATGGAAAGTGAGAGATTTATTTTCTTGGGCTCCAAAATCACTGCAGATGGTGACTGCAGCCATGAAATTAAAAGACACTTGCTCCTTGGAAGAAAAGCTATGACCAACTAGACAGCATATTAAAAAGCACAGACATTTCTTTGCCGACAAAGGTCCATCTAGTCAAAGCTATGGTTTTTCCAGTAGTCATGTACAGATGTGAGAGCTGGACCATAAAGAAAGCTGTGCACCAAAGAACTGATGCTTTTGAACTGTGGTGTTGCAGAAGACTCTTGAGAGTCCCGTGGACTATAAGATCAAATCAGTCAATCCTAAAGGAAATCAGTCCTAAATAATCATTGGAAGGACTGATGCTAAAGCTCCAATACTTCGGCCATCTGATTCAAAGAACTGACTCATTAGAAAAGACCCTGATGGTTGGAAAGATTGAAGGCAGGAGTAGGGGATGACAGAGGATGAGATGGTTGGATGGCATCACCCAACTCAATGGACATGAGTCTGAGCAAGCTCAGGGAGTTGGTAATGGCCAGGGAAGCCTGGCATACTACACTCCATGGGGTTGCAAAGAGTCTGACACGACTGAGTGACTGAACTGAAAACAGTCTTACCTGTCTCCTCCTCAGCTCCCCAGATTTCTCCTCCTGGCTTAGTCTTTTCTCTGAAATCTATGCTTAAACAATTTCTCCAAGGAACTCCCACCCTTACCATCCATGGATGGGTTAGTTTCCTTCCTCCATGCTCTGACGGTGCTTGTTCCTGTCACAACACTTCTCACACTGCCTGTTTCTTTGTCTGTCTTCCCCGAGACACCCAAATTCCCAAGCTTAGTGCTGTGTGTGGCAGATGCTTAATAACTGTTCTGTAAATGGAAAACTTTCTAATAATGAGGTTCCCAATGAAACAGAATCTCAACAGGTAGCCTATTCAAATGTTGGCCAGGTGGCCAGCTGGTCTATGACTTTAAGTCCCTTAACTATAGAAGATTCTCTCCAGTAAACAATTCAGTATTTTCTGACTTTATTATCATACTCAGGGGTTTGGCCTTTAATATGTAAGCAATATTGGGCCATCAGATTTTTAAGGCAAGTGCAGCATGATCAAATCTGTTTTTGTTGCCCTATTATCCATCTTTGGAACATGTCCCAACCCAACCCTCTGTTGGCTTCCAGACAAAATTCCAACTACACTTCACAAACATAACCACCACATGGTACCACCAGAATCCCCAAAGCACACAAAGACACAGAAGCAGTCAAACCAAAGGGAATTTTGAAAGACTAAATAAAGCATTTAATTCCATCTTAACCACCTGCAAGCAAAAAGGATTCATAAATACCCTCTAGAAACCCAAAAACTAATCCCCTGTGTGCCTTTATGGAAAGAGGAGGACACGGAGAGGGAGCATTTCATAAAGGTAATCCATTTAATCATCCTGAGCAGTTCTGACCTGAGCTGCTGTTATAGCAGTGCTATTCTTGATCACTGCAGCCCCATACGCCCAAACTCAGGATGGCCAGAAAGGAAGATGCAAACAAGTAGAGGCTGGGAAGTCCCCTGGGTTCTATCTCAAGAGCAGGAGTTCCCTTTGGAAGACACTGAAGGGGCAAGCAGAAATCTGCAAAAAAGGCTTCAGTGATAAGGAACTTTAATCTGCAGAGTTGGGGGAAGGGGGTAGGGAAGCTTAACCAAAGGGGTACAAGCAGGCCTGGGTCCTTGTTGGGGAACTGCATGCCATACCCTACTGCAGATGAGGTCTAATCATCATTTTGCATCTACAGAGCACTCTGGGCTTAAGGGAGGCACTAAGAGTGCCTGCTTTGCTAGTCACAAAAGGACAAATATTGCATGATTCCATTTATATGAAGCACCGACAGAGACAGAAAATAGAATGATAGTTGCTAGGAGGGAGAAAGGAATGGGAAGTAAGTGTTTATATGTAGTTTCAGTTGAAGAAGATGAAAAAGTTCTGGACACAGATGGTGATAGTTGCACAACAATGTAAATATATTTAATGCTACAGAACTGTACATGTAAAAGTGGTTAAAATGGTAAAATTTTGTGTACCTTTACAAAAAAAAAAACATACCAACTTTAAAGTTATATTGTCTGCAGTTATCAATTACATGACCCTGAGCACGTCATATAAACTCTGTTTCTTCTGCAAAACGGGTTTAATAATAGTACCTAATTCACACAATAGCTCTTGAGAACTAAATGAGATACTCCACACAAAGTCCTTAATCCAGTGACTGGTACATGGAAAGTACTTAATAAATGTTAGCCTACTGCCACAATGCACTTTCACAGCCATTTCTCATAGGCCCCACACAACCCTGTGAGAGTTTACAGATAAAGAAACTGAGGCTCAGAGAATCACAATGATAGCCAAGTTCATGGTGCCACAGCAAATCCTACACCCATGAGAGATGTCCTGTCCTCTCCACTTGTTAATCTGGTGATCTAAGGCTACTGCCCTAAACCTTGCTATGTTTCAATTCTCAATCAGAGCTGTAAAAAAGGAAATATAAACCAAACGCTACAAGCTACCTTACTGAGCTAGATGAGAAATGAAATCAGATAATGGTTACAAAAGAGAACTTTATATAAAACATAAACAAAATACTATGCAACAAAAGTGGTAATTTATGAGACTGCCTGCTTTGCCAGTCACAAAAGGACAAATACTGCATGATGTGTTCTGCAGCACACAAAACCTGGCTTCCTTTTAATGCTGGGACTAAATAACTTCCTAGTGATTGCATTTCACTTGGGATTCTGGGTCTTAAGCCCTGAATAACTAGTTTAGGGTTCTTTAAGGCAGTGGCAAACTATGGTAGAAATAAAAATATTACTGGACTGGGAGTCAGAAGACTGAAATCCTAGTTCGGATTCTATCACTAAAGCAGTCTGTGGATTTAGACAACTTACTTCCCCTTTCAGAGGTTCAGTTAAGGGGAAAGAGGGAAAAGGCAGGGAAAAAAGTTAAGACTAGAGAGGACCCCTTGGCAGTCCTATGTACCACTACTCTTAAATCCACAATCTTGGAAAAGGGATCCTCCAGACTCGAGAACTTCAGCAAATATCAGCAGACTCAAGACCTGGCCTAGGAACCCCCCTGCCTGATCTCTACACACTAGGCATCAAACACACTGGAAAACTAGAGCACTGGCCAAAGTTAATTTTAGTCCACTTTTACCCCTCTGGGCCTTATCTGAAAACAAGAGAAATAAATCTCTAGTTGAAAGTAGGAGAGTCTAAGCAATTTACTTGAGCCACTTTCTGCTCCCCCTCCCTTTAAACACTACAGAATAGACAAGATTTGGAGGAACATGCCATAAACAAAAGATGGACCTCATTGCTTTAAATGACCTATGCGTTCCTTGAGCCAAAAACCCCAGGGAACTTTTAGTGTGCTGGAAATCTCGAGTCCTCTGCATACATCCACTTCTAAGGGGCAATATTAGCAAGAAATTTGTAATTACTTCCTTTCCCTCCGACCTCGCACAGATCCAGGATGGAATTTCATCCATTGTGGACACTGGCCCGTGAACCAGGGAGGACACAGATAGGTCTCTCATCTAATGATGGGACTCGAAATCCGTTCTGCACAAAGAGATTACACAAGCTCACACTAAGAAATAAATAACAGACACCAGCACTACGGCTTTACACTTCGGTGGCTACACACTGTGATTTGGAACACATTCTTTAACCTCTCGGAGCCTTGATTTCTGTTTTTGTAAATGGGGGTAACCTCAGAAGGCCGTCTTGAGCGTTCTATGAAACAGGCTGCCGAAGTTCCTGCGTCAAGTCCGTTAAATGTTACCTGTTGGTTTTAAACACTTCTCTCACACATCAGTTTCCTCCCTGAATCCACAAAATACCCTGCAAGGCGACTTTCTTTCTCCCGGTTCACTGAAAGGCAAACTGAGGCTCGGCCGGGAAAAGGCTACGAGAAGTGCTGCGCGCGGCCCCAGCTCGAGGGCCTGCTGTTGTTCCTCTAAGAAGCCCAAGGTGTGCCACGAGCCCAGGACCGGGAGAGGCGGGGGCCGAGGAGGCGCTCAGGTCCTTAGGGAGCCAAGCGGGTCCAGTTTTGCGCGCTTCGGGGATCCCGCAGACCCAGCCCGGGAGGGAGAGTCGGNGTCATGTATGGACGTGAGAGTTGGACTGTGAAGAAAGCTGAGCACCAAAGAATTGATGCTTTTGAACTGTGGTGTTGGAGAAGACTCTTGAGAGTCCCTTGGACTGCAAGGAGATCCAACCAGTCCATTCTGAAGGAGATTAACCCTGGGATTTCTTTGGAAGGAATGATGCTAAAGCTGAAACTCCAATACTTTGGGCACCTTATGAGAAGAGTTGACTCTGGAAAAGACTTTGATGCTGGGAGGGATTGGGAGCAGGAGAAGAAGGGGACGACAGAGGATGAGATGGCTGGATGGCATCACTGACTCAATGGACGTGAGTCTGAGTGAACTCTGTGGATTGGTGATGGACAGGGAGGCCTGAAGTGCTGCAATTCATGGGGTCACAAAGAGTCGTACACGACTGAGTGACTGAACTGAACTGAGCTGAACTTGAAGTTCTCCCCATGTCTTCTGAAGCAGATGTGATCTGATCCCTGGTTGTGGGTCTAGTTTCATCTTCCTCTATCTCCCTGCATTGGGATCTGCCCACATCAGCCCCCTCGTTATTTCTCAGATGTGCTGAATGCCTCCCTAAGACAGGCATTTGCATGCTTCTCCTGCCTAGAATACTCCTCACCCAGATATGCACATCACTTCCATCTTCAGCTTATTCTTCTAACTCAGAAGTCACCTGCTCAGAATGCCTGAGAACCTCCCCATACACAATAGCAACCCTCCCTTGCATGTTCCATGTGCCTTACTGCACAGCACTGGTCCTAACTGATATGTATTTGTTTATATATCTGTTTATGACTGACTTTCCCTCTAGAATCTAAGTTCCTAAGAACCAGAACCTTTTCTACTTTATTAATAATGTCTCCCCAGCACTTAAAACAGTGTCTGAATTTTAGGAGAACTATCATATGTACAGAAATCAGTAATTATATACCAAACTGGTCTTTTCTTCTCATGATTAGTCACTTGGAACTTAGACACACCTCCTCAAGAGAAAGTGAGCTAGGAAGACTCAGGTGTATCTCCCAGGTCTTTGTCTGAGATACTGGGTCTGAATTCAGTACTTCCACTGGGTGGGTATTTCATAGCCACCTTAGGTATGCACAGTTCTCAATCTCATTAACTTCAGCATTGTGCAGAATTACCAGCATCTTCTGCTTTGTAGTGGCATAATTCCTGGTAAAATATTGCACTTAATTCTCATACAAAGTATTCTTCATAGTCTCACTGTCAAATCTTCCTATACATTTAAGCCAAAAGCAGAAGGTCTCAAATACTAATTAAAATACAAATTGACATACATTCATAAGCACGTGACAGATGAGAATACTCAAGCCAAGAAAGTAACTTACGTCAGTTAAGGACGAAAAAAAAAAGAAAAAAAAAAAAAGAAAAATTTGTGGGGCGGGGGCAAGGAATAAGCACCCTAAGAAAACTGTCCAATTAAGGACAAATTGGAAATGAATAGTGTGCATATGAACTCTTTAGAATCTGCACAGTGCTGAAAAAAAAGTCAAAGTGCATGCAGATTACTGTGTTAACAGAACTGACCATTTAAAGCTGACTACAAATGTTCAATTATTTTCTAATGTCAACAAACTATATCAAATTATGCAAAATAACATCCCATTAAAACTCAGTTAACCACTTGAATCAGTGGCAATAATTTCTCCTCTTTTTTTATCTGAAATAATTCTCAGTGAGTTTAAAATCCACAACAAGCTGCAGAGTGAGGTTGGCAAAAGTGATTTGTCCTTATGGTTAAAGTGATGGGGGTGTCATCAAGAGAAATGGTTCGTTTTGTGAAAGTCACTCAGTCATGTCTGACTCTTTGCCACCTCATGGGCTATACAGTCTGTGGAATTCTCCAGGCCAGAATACTAGAGTGGGTAGCCTTTCCCTTCTCCAGGGGATCTTCCCAACCTAGGAATTAAACCCAGGTTTCCCTCATTGCAAATGGACTCTTTACCAGCTGAACAACAAGGGGTAAGTAACTCACCTGTGTTAGACCACTCTTTGAATGAGTCCTAATATCATTAAGCCTTAGAACTGGACACCTGCTTAGATCACAACTTAGAAGTATCTCCTGCCCTTACAGATGGGATACAATGATTACAGTCAGGTCAGATAGAAACTTGATGGGGAATCAGTTCAGTTCAGTCACTACCCTGCTTCAGGCAACCGGTGACCCAGGCCTCCACTGGAGACTCCTGGACACTCACAGGCAAGTCTGGGTCAGTCTCTTGTGTTGTCACTGCTCCTTTCTCCTGGGTCCTGGTGTGCACAAGCTTTTGTTTGAGCCCTCTGGTCTAGATGTGTATAAGAGACAGCCTATAGACTATAGCCCAGGCCTCCCTGTCCACACCAACTCCTGGAGTTCACTCAAACTCACATTCATCGAGTTGGTGATGCCATCCAAACATCTCATCCTCTGTCGTCCCCTTCTCCTTCTGCCTTCAGTCTTTCCCATGATCAGGATCTTTTCCAATGAGTCAGGTCTTTGCATTCAGTGGCCAAAGTGTTGGAGCTTCAACTCTCACAACCAAACATATTCAGTTCAGTTCAGTTCAGTTCAGTCACTCAGTCGTGTCTGACTCTTTGCAACCTCATGAATCACAGTGTGCCAGGCCTCCCTGTCCATCACCAACTCTCGGAGTTCACTCAGACTCACGTCCATACATCGGTGATGCCATCCAGCCATCTCATCCTCTGCCATCCCCTACTCCTCCTGCCCCCAATCCCTCCCAGCATCAGAGTCTTTTCCAATGACTCAACTCTTCGCATGAGGTGGCCAAAGTACTNAATGAAAAGGACATCTTTTTTGGGTGTTAGTTCTAAAAGGTCTTGTAGGTCTTCATAAAACCGTTCAACTTCAGCTTCTTCAGCGTTACTGGTTGAGGCATAGACTTGGATAACTGTGATATTGAATGGTTTGCCTTGGAGACGAACAGAGATCATTCTGTCATTTTTGAGATTGCATCCAAGTACTGCATTTCGGACTCTTTTGTTGACCATGATGGCTACTCCATTTCTTTTGAGGGATTCCTGCCTGCAATAGTAGATATAATGGTCATCTGAGTTAAATTCACCCATTCCAGTCCATTTTAGTTCGCTGATTCCTAGAATGTCGTCGTTCACCCTTGCCATCTCTTGTTTGACCACTTCCAATTTGCCTCAGTAAGGCCAAATTAATTTCTAAAAGGACCTATTAACTTGGGGGCAGATAGAGGTGATGTGAATAACGAAAGGGTAGAAAAGAAGTAAATCTGTAACTTGCCTAATCAAATCCTCAGTGAGGCCAAATTAATTTATAAAAGGACCTATTAACTTGGGGACAGAGAGAGGTGATGTGAATAATGAAAGAGTAGAATGTCAGCCTTTTGCAACATTGGTGATTGGGCATCAAGTGTGATGTGCCTTCATGTGAGTCCAGAAATTCAGAGCCCATAAATTACCTGTACCCCCTCACAGCTCTCCTAATTACACTCTCTTAATTGGACTGATTAAATACAACTGGTCCAGATTCAAGATTCTAAAGTTAAAAAAAATGAGAACAACAAGTATTGCGACTAAAATCTCCCAGTCAAATTGGGCCATGCCTAAGGCAAACAAAAAGATAAGATACACACCTGTTGGGTATATCACCTGAAGAGACCCAGTTTCTTGAGCTCAAAGACAGTCTTACTTATAGAGCATGTCCTAAGGCATGGATCTTGAGGGCAAGCTTATCTAAGATTGCACATGCTGCTTGTAGGTCATATGGACCTAACTTGTAACTTGCATTGGCAAAAATTCTGTCTCCTAAAGAATCTAATTTTTAAAAAATTTAAAAGCCCATCAGATGGACTTTGCTGGTGGTCCAGTAACTAACAGTCCATGCTCCCAGTGCAGGGGACCTGGGTTTGATTCTTTGTCAGGGAACTAGATCCCACATGTTGCAACTGAGAGCTCACATCTCGTATCTGAAGAATGCACGTGTTGCAGCGAAGACTAAGGATCTCCTCTGTGCCACAGCTAAGACTCAGCACAGCCAAATAAATAAATGTTGGAAAAGGAAATTAGAGTAACAGTGGTTTCTAGGAAGTTTAACCTGGAGCAAAAATAGCATTTAGATACAGTTTAAAAGCCTTTGGGTTAAAGGTTCAAACAAAGTTTATGTTCTTTTCCAATATATGAATTTCTGAAATCTGTAATACACGTTTCTGGGATTCTCTCTTTCTCTTTCACACATGTAAACACACAAACACGTTAAGCCACAACCACTGAGTTCATTGCCGTTGATGGAGTTCAGAACATAGTATCCCCAAACACATTGTGTTGGCATATTGAATATTTTAAGCTGGGGGAATGTGAGAAACAGGGTATAGGAAGCATTTTGTGACCCCCCTCTATTGCTTCACCCTCTGAAGCAAGTTATAAAACCCTCCTGTGAGAGGTGCCTTCCTAATGCCCAGAGGGAAGCACAGTCTTACCAGGAAGACAGTGGGATGCTAGGGGATTTGAATGAACAGACCTTGCAGGATTCCCTTAGTTGACTAGTCTTAGCTCATACCCCTCCATCCTATCACATTTTCCCACCACTCTTCATCGAAGAGTGGAACACTAGCCTTTGATCACTCAGGTTTAGTCACTTCTTCAAGTCTCCATTTCTTCATTCAGCTCCCGTACCGTGTAAAACTCATTTTAAACACACCTCTGTGCTTTCCTCTTGTTACTGTGTCTTTGGTTACAAAGGCCTAGCTGAGAACCCAGAAGACTAGAAGCAAAATAATTTTTTTCTTCACCTGAAGAGTAGAATGTGCTTTAAAAGACAAAATTTTTGAAATGCTCACAAAACAAGATATTCTTCTTGGCCAAATTTCTCACCAAAAAAAGCCACCTATATGAATACAATTATAAGAATTACGTATCTCAGTGCAACTGTCTTACTAATGATAGAATATACATGGTGAAAGTGAAAGTAGCTCAGTCATGTCCGACTTTGAGACCCACGGACTATAGAATCCATGGAATTTTCTAGGCCAGAGTATTGGAATGGGTAGACTTTCCCTTCTCCAGGGGATCTTCCCAACCCAGAGATTGAACCCAGGTCTCCCACATTGCAGGTGGATTCTTTACCTGCTGAGCCGCAAGTCCTAAGCAATAAGTCTTCACCTAAGATGAAAATGAATTATCTATTTATTGAATAAACTTAGTTAATAACATGATTATAATGCAGAAGACTGGTTTCAATAATGTTAAATGAATTAACAGAATGGTAGCTGATCATATAAATAGTTGAATTCAATTTGCAGATTGTACATGTTACTGGGATATATTCATAATAGTGTATACATAATCTGGAAAAATAAACTAATTAAAGAGATCAAATTGCCAACATCTGCTGGATCATGGAAAAAGCAAGAGAGTTCCAGAAAAACATCTATTTCTGCTTGATTCACTATGCCAAAGCCTTTGACTATGTGGATCAAAATAAACTGTGGAAAATTCTGAAAGAGATGGGAATACCAGACCACCTAACCTGCCTCTTGAGAAATCTGTATGCAGGTCAGGAAGCAACAGTTAGAACTGCACATGGAACAACAGACTGGTTCCAAATAGGAAAAGGAGTACGTCAAGGCTGTATATTGTCTCCCTGCTTATTTAACTTATATGCAGAGTACATCATGAGAAACGCTGGACTGGAAGAAACACAAGCTGGAATCAAGATTGCCGGGAGAAATATCAATAACCTCAGATATGCTGATGACACCACCCTTATGGCAGAAAGTGAGGAGGAGCTAAAAAGCCTCTTGATGAAAGTGAAGGAGGAGAGTGAAAAAGTTGGCTTAAAGCTCAACATTCAGAAAACGAAGATCATGGCATCCGGTCCCATCACTTCATGGGAAATAGATGGGGAAACAGTGGAAACAGTGTCAGACTTTATTTTTTGGGGCTCCAAAATCACTGCAGATGGTGACTGCAGCCATGAAATTAAAAGACGCTTACTCCTTGGAAGAAAAGTTATGACCAACCTGGATAGTATATTCAAAAGCAGAGACATTACTTTGCCGACTAAGGTCCGCCTAGTCAAGGCTATGGTTTTTCCTGTGGTCATGTATGGATGTGAAAGTTGGACTGTGAAGAAAGCTGAGTGCCGAAGAATTGATACTTTTGAACTGTGGTGTTGGAGAAGACTCTTGAGAGTCCCTTGGACTGCAAGGAGATCCAACCAGTCCATTCTGAAGGAGATCAACCCTAGGATTTCTTTGGAAGGAATGATGCTGAAGCTGAAATTCCAATACTTTGGCCACCTCATGCGAAAAGTTGACTCATTGGAGAAGACTCTGATGCTGGGAGGGATTGGGGGCAGGAGGAGAAGGGGACGACCAAGGATGAGATGGCTGGATGGCATCACTGACTCGATGGACGTGAGCCTGAGTGAGCTCCGGTTGTTGGTGATGGACAGGGAGGACTGGCGTGCTGCAATTCATGGGGTCGCAAAGAGTCGGACACAACTGAGCCACTGAACTGAACTGAACTGAACTGAATTGTGTGACTAGAGCTAACTGATACATGTTTATCACCAACTTCTTTCTCTTTTTTGTCCGTTCACCTAGGGACATACAGCTGGATGTTCTTCCCATTGTCTGCTGCGAGCTGACGCACTGAGCGCAGCCAAGAGAAGCTACCCCACGTCCGAGGTCAGGGGCAGCGGCCTAGAGTGCCAGGCTGCGATGGCGCAGGAACGGCTAAGAGGAGCTACCCCATGTCCGAGGTCAGGGGTGGCGGCCGCAAGGAGCTACCCTGCGTCTGAGGTCAGTGGCAGCCGAGAGGAGCTACCCTGCGCCCGAGGCCAGGGGCGGTGACCCTGAGGAGCCACCCTGAGCCCGAGTCCAGGGCTGGCGGCTGGGAGGAGCAACCCGAGGAGCAGTGGAGGGCCTGCGCAGGAGGGCCTGGAGGAGCTATCCGGCATTGAAGGTCAGGAATGGCAGTGGTAAGGAGATACCCCTCGTCCAAGGTAAGAGAAACGCAAGTAAGATGGTAGGTGTTGCAAGAGGGCATCAGAGGGCAGACACATGAAACCATACTCACAGAAAACTAGTCAATCTAATCACACTAGGACCACAGCATTGTCTAACTCTATGAAACCAAGCCATGCCTGCGGGGCAACCCAAGATGGGCAGGTCACAATGGAGAGGTCTGACAGAATGTGGTCCACTGGAGAAGGGAATGGCAAGCCACTTCAGTATTCTTGCCTTGAGAACCCCATGAACAGTATGAAAAGGCAAAATGATAAGATACCAAAAGAGGAACTCCCCAGGTCATTTGTTAACTTAGTTACTATACAAACAACCCATTAATTTTATTTTGTTTTTCCTGTTTTTACCTTTATTATTGAAAGTCCTCATAAAAATAGTTATGCACTTTTAGGCCAAGATAATTAAATCTTTTTTTCATGATGTGGGACTTCAGAGGACCATAGGGTCCTTAATCTGAACATTCATGCTAACCTCAAATAGAAAAAAGTGTAGAAAGCTGGGCTAACTCTGGGACATGACTTAGTTGTTCTGTTTACAGTTTAGTAAAATCTCTGATAATAGTATTTACCCTCACTGTGCTTTCTTAGCCTGTTAAAAGCAGAGTATAAAAGCATTACTAATTGAGAATACTAGTTAATCATTTTTACTGTACTATTTAGAAGTTTTCCAAGGCAAGCTAAATCACTTCAGTCATATCTGACTCTTTGTGACCCCATAGACTGTAGCTCATTATGCTCCTCTGTCCATGGGATTCTCCAGACAAGAATACTGGAGTGGGTTGCCATGCCCTCCTTCAGGGGATNAAGCTAAATCACTTCAGTCATATCTGACTCTTTGTGACCCCATAGACTGTAGCTCATTATGCTCCTCTGTCCATGGGATTCTCCAGACAAGAATACTGGAGTGGGTTGCCATGCCCTCCTTCAGGGGATCTTCCCAACCCAGGAATCAAGTCCACATCTTTTATGTCTCCTGCACTGGCAGGGTTTTTGTTTTTTTTTACCACTAGCGGGACCTCGGAAGTCCATTTAAAAGTTTAGATGGAAAGAATAAAATGTTCTGTGATTAAATCTAAAGGCCTGACTGGAAAAATGTCAATTTAAAAAGTTGATTGCCAGATAGATGACTGTGGAAAGGGAGAATATCCTACATATAATATTCCTATAAATATAAAACAGATGGTATCACATTTGGTTTTAATAAATGCAAAGATTAGAGGAAAGAAATTAAACAACATTTTTATGTCTCAATCTTGCCTATTTAGACAATCATTCCCTTATTCATGGGCTTCCCTTGTAGCTCAACTGGTAAAGAAACTGCCTGCAAGGTGGGAGACCTGGGTTCGATCCCTGGGTTGGGAAGATCCTCTGGAGAAGGGAAAGGCTACCCACTCCAGNTAGAGGAAAGAAATTAAACAACATTTTTATGTCTCAATCTTGCCTATTTAGACAATCATTCCCTTATTCATGGGCTTCCCTTGTAGCTCAACTGGTAAAGAAACTGCCTGCAAGGTGGGAGACCTGGGTTCGATCCCTGGGTTGGGAAGATCCTCTGGAGAAGGGAAAGGCTACCCACTCCAGTAATTTGGCCTGGAGAATGCCATGGACTGTACAGTTCATGGGGGTCACAAAGAGTCAGACACTGAATGACTTTCACTTTCACTCCCTTATTCATTCAGTAAATATTTAATCAGTAACTGCCATGTGCTAGGAATTGGGAGTAATGTGGGAAATAGGTAGATTCCTCTCTTCATGGAACTCCCATGCTGATGGGAAAAACTGGAATTAAAAATACAAGTGCTCAGAGTGTTCTTAGAAGTACAGGATGTTAAATACTCAGGGGTATTTCCTCTAATTAGGGGTGGTGATCAGGAGAATCTGGAGAAGGTGATATTTAAGCTGAAGCTATAAGGAAGAATGAGATGCCACAAAAGGAGGAAGAATGTATAACAAGAAGATAAAACAATCCATGTGATGGTCCTAAAAACTCTGGCATGTTTGAGGAGCCAAAAGAAGCCCAGCAGGACTGAAAACTCAGAGCTGGAGGGAAATGGTGCATCTGAGGACTTAGCATCAACAGCCGTTGCATCATCCAGGCCATTGTAGCCAATCTCAGGACTCTGGGAAGCCACTGAGTTTAAAATGTGGAGCAGAATGATCATATTTGCTATACAGGGATCATTTTGCAAAATGAGGAATGGATTGGAGGAGCAAGAAAAGATGCAAGATCACTGAGGAGATGACTGCAGAGCTCCCAGGTTAGATGGTGGCACCATTAAGATGGAGAAGAATGGATGGATTTGAGAAATATCTAAAAGGTAGAGTTATTAGAGAAATATCAGTAATCTCAGATATGCAGATGACATCACCCTTATGACAGAAAGTGAAGATGAACTAAAGAGCCTCTTGATGAAAGTGAAAGAGGAGTGTGAAAAAGCTAGCTTAAAACTCAACATTAAAAAGTAAAATCACGGCAACCAGTCCCATCAATTCATGGCAAGTAGATGGGGGAAAAAAATGGAAACAGTGACAGAGTTTATTTTCTTGGCCTCCAAAATCACTGTGGATGGTGACTGCAGCCATGAATTAAAAGACTCTCATGCCTTGGAAGAAAGTCTATGACAAACCTAGACAGCATATTAAAAAGCAGAGACATCATTTTGCCAACAAAGTTCCGTCTAGTCAAAGCTATGGCTTTTCCAGTGGTCATGTATGGATGTGAGAGTTGGACCATAAAGAAGGCTGAGCACCAAAGAATTGATGCTTTTGAACTGTGGTGTTGGAAAAGATTCTTGAGAGCCCCTCGGACTGCCAGGAGATCCAACCAGTCAATCTTAAAGGAAATCAGTCCTGAATATTCATTGGAAGGACTGATGCTGAAGCAGAAGCTCCAATACTTTGGCCACATGATAAGAAGAGCTGATTTATTGGAAAAGATTGAGGGCAAGAAGAGGAGAGGGTGACAGAGGATGAGATGGTTGGATGGCATCATTGATACAACAGATATGAATTTGAGGAAATTCCAGGAGATAGTGAAGGACAGTGAAGCCTGGTGTGCTGCAGTCCATGTGGTCGCAGAGAGTTGGACACAACAGAGCAACTGAACAAGAGTTGGTAGAATTTGCAGGCTGATTGTCTGTTAAGAGGGGATGAGGAACAAGTAAATGATTAAAGAGTTGAGTGTGGCTTATCAAGTTTCTGGACTTAACGTGTAGGAGAAGTAGGAATTGGGGATAAAATAATGCAGCCACTGAGTGTCACTTCCTTGAGTAAAACTTTTAAGATAATTTAATCTTTTAAGATAACATTTGTACTGATACGTCAATTCAAACCCAAATTCTAAACCAGAGTTCTTCTATATACTTTTATATACACTTCTCTCTTATATCTGAAGAAGGAAATGGCAATTGTCTCCAGTATTCTTGCCTGGAAACTCCCATGGACGGAGGAGCCTGGCAGGCTACAGTCCATGGGGCCGCAAAGAGTCGGACACGACTGAGCAACTTCACTTCATTTCACTTCACTTCAGTTCTCTCTTATATACTCTTCATTTGTACCAAGAATCCTACATCTCCAGGACACAGGGAATAACAGAATATCCCACATATATTCATTTACTTTTTCCCACATTACACACATAAGGGTCTCAGAATAACAATACTAATACTACTATATTAGAATTATTAGTTACCTATGTAATTACTGAGAATGGGTGAATATTTTTTTCTTTGACATATGTGCTTTTTACTCTCTATTGCTTAGTAGTTGGACTACATTATGCCTAAGCATATAGCCATTATATACTATCCTCTCTCGTCCTAAAATCATTTACTGTTGAGTTTTATAAGTAACTAAACATTTAGTGACACCACACGACCTTATGTTGCTGTTTCTCTTGTCATTTCGGTAGTTCAGGAGCTAGAAGCTTCAAATCTTGGGAACTATTTCCGTGAGTTCTAATGCTATTTGTTTGTCTATACCCTTTAAATTGGCAGGTAAGTCTGATGAATATAAAATCCCTGGCTAACATTTCTTCCCTTGAGTACCTTAACTTTATGTTACCCCATTTTTTATCATAAAGTACTACTAACAAAAAAGGTCTGATGATAACATAATTTTCTTTCCCTTATAAATCACCTGCTGATTTTGCCAAGATCTGGAGGGATGATGGAGGGTGGGAGGTGGGAGGGGGGTTCATGTATGGGAGTTCGTGTACACCCACGGCAGATTCATGTCAGTTCAGTTCAGTTCAGTTGCTCAGTCGTGTCCAACTCTTGCGACCCCATGAAACGCAGCATGCCAGGCCTCCCTGTCCACCATCTC
>SJYX01015470.1:217094-281728 GCA_006410675.1 Oreotragus oreotragus | reverse complement strand
TTCTTTCTAGAGTTATTTCACCACTGATCTCCAGTAACATATTGGGAACCTACTGACGGGGAGTTCCTCTTTCAGTATCCTATCATTTTGCCTTTTCATACTGTTCATGGGGTTCTCAAGGCAAGAATACTGAAGTGGTTTGCCATTCCCTTCTCCAGTGGGCCACATTGTGTCAGACCTCTCCACCATGACCCGCCCGTCTTGGGTTGCCCTGTGGGTGTGGCTTAGTTACTTGAGTTAGACAAGGCTGTTTTCCTAGTGTGATTAATTAGTGTGACTAATTTTTTGTTTGTATGGTTTCAGTGTGTCTGCCCTCTGATGCCCTCTTGCAACACCTGTCATCTTACTTGGGTTTCTCTTACCTTGGGCGTGGGACATCTCTTCACGGCTGCTCCAGCCAAGTGCAGCCACTGCTCCTTACCTTGGATGAGGGGTATCTCCTCACTGCCACCCTTCCTGACCTTCAACGTGGGATGGCTCCTCTAGGCCCTCCTCTGCCCACACAGCCACCACTCCTTGGACCTGTGTTGCTCCTCCTGGCTGCCACCCCTGGCCTAGGGC
The DNA here is from genome assembly GCA_006410675.1 of Oreotragus oreotragus. Classification (NCBI taxonomy): domain Eukaryota; kingdom Metazoa; phylum Chordata; class Mammalia; order Artiodactyla; family Bovidae; genus Oreotragus; species Oreotragus oreotragus. Next base: position 281,167 of record SJYX01015470.1, on the reverse strand, counting down.
GTGGGGTTGCTCCTCCCGGCCACCGCCCCTGGCCTCGGGCGCCACCCCTGGCCTCGGACACAGGGTGGCTCCTCTCAGCCGCCACCCCTTACCTCAGATGCGGGGTAGCTCCTCTTGGCCGCTGCCCCTGGCCTTGGATGCAGGGTAGCTCCTCCCGGCCATCGCCCCTGACCTTGGATGCGGGGTAGCTCCTGTAACAGTAATTAATGCTCTCCTGGGGGTATGCTTGGCATAATTTTCAGGGATCATAAATTCTTAGTTTGAACCAAGGAGGTTTTGGGGATTTCTAAGTTCAGGTTCTAGAATTCTAGAAAGTTTTCCTGGAATCAGAGTTTTTTTATTTGCCATTCATCCTATGTACACTTTGGAGAACTTGAGCTGCTTTGTTATTTCCCATGTCAAAAAGGAAAAATTTTACTAGAATGTTTTATGAATGCCTAGGAATCTTAAGCCCTGCCTTGCTCCTAGGTATAAGGATAATTTGGGGATATTGAGAACACTGGGTATGAAAGGCCTTTGTGAGCCTCTTTCTTGGTGTCTCTCTACATGGGACCACAACCCTGAGACTGTCTTATTTTCCTTCTATTATTTATTCATTCAATCATTTATTTATCAATACTTTCACACTCACAATAGTAACCAAGTGTTTAGGTCCAAATTTCTTCCTCTAAATACTTCATTTTCATGGGGAGTGTGTTAGTCGCTCCGTCCTGTCTCATTCTTTGTGACCCTGTGGACTGTAGCCCACCAGGCTCCTCTGTCCAAGGGATTCTCCAGGCAAGAATACTGGAGAGGGTTACCATTTCCTTCTCCAGGGTTTCTTCCTGACCCAGAGATCAAACCTAGGTCTCCTGTATTGCAAGCAGATTCTTTATGGTCTGAGCCACCAGAGAAGCCTTTTGATGCAGAATCCTGACAAATATATAAGATAAGCAAACACATTTTAAAGTATAGTAAAATATTACTTTAAGAAAATGAAATTGTGCAGTGGGATACAACATGATAAGATGTAGAGCTTCTTTAGCTAGGCCGTGCAAACAAATACTGTCTGAGGAGCAGAGAGCTACCTATAAATCTGGAGGGAAGTTCATTCTAGATAGACTGGAGAGACCCTGAAACAGGAATGGACCTGGCATATTCCTAGAACAGCAATGGCAACAAAGCCAGTGTCCATGAGCAGAATGGAAAATGGGCAGAAGTGTGAGCCATATATGATCAGACTGCTAGTTACTGATTCAATTTTTTTTCCTAATTTGCCTTGGGAAAGAGTTTAATACTGTTTGATTGCAATGGGAAACTATTGAAGTTTATCTTATACCAAAATAAATATATTGTTTGATTTTATATTTTGAGAAAATATTTGGACCTCTGTGTAGGGGGCAAGAATGTATGCAAAAGAGCTGTTGTAGAGTTACTGTAGATCAGGGATGGGGTGAGAGAGGCTTAGATGAGGATTCTAGGAGCAGAAACATTGATGAGTATTAGATTCCAGATATATTTTGGAGATAGAAACACTGAAAATTTTACTTGTAAGTAAAAGACATAGATGAAGAATTGCTCCAAGTTTTCAACCTAAGTTTGACAGCGGGACCATTTGCTGAATTAAAGAAAATTAGGGAACAAGAAAAATAGATATAAGAGTACCATTTGGGTCATATTAATTTTAAATGCCTGTTAGGCATCAGGAAGTGGAATCAATGGCTTCAGGGCTGAGGCTAGATCCAGGTATATTGATTTGACATTTAAAGTCACATGCTGGATGAACTCTTCTAAGAAGTAAGTGGAAATAGAAAAGAGAAGGGAATGAGGACAAGGACCCTGGGTATTATAACTTTTAGACATCAGGCAGAGGAAGAGGGACTGACTAGTACAATGGGAGAAGAACATAGGAATGTGGCACCTCAAGAACCTAGAGAAAATAAATCTTTCAAGAAGATAAAACACTTGTTTTGTGTCCTTGATGTTGGCACAGCAGTCAAGGTGGATATAAATGAGTTGACTTTTGAATTTTCACAGTAGAGGTCAACAACTGCCTCAGTGCAAGTGTTCAATGCAGCCAGTAAATACAAAATCCAGATTAGAATCAGTTGAGGACAGTATAAAGTTGAGAGGAGGGAGATAATAGATCTATTCGAGACTTTTGAAAACTTTTGCCATTTAGGGGGAGTTTTTTGTAAAATCAAACTTCCAGTGCCCTCCCCACATTAACCTGTTGAAAATACAGTAATTTAGGGTTTATATAGAGGAAATCAGTTAAGAAAATCTGATTTGCTGCTGCTAAATTGCTTCAGTCATGTCCAACTCTCTGTGACCCCATAGATGGCAGCCCACCAGGCTCCTCCATCCCTGGGATCTCCAGGTGAGAATACTGGAGTGGGTTGCCATTTCCTTCTCCAGTGCATGCATGCATCCTAAGTCACTTCAGTCGTGTCTGACTCTGTGCGACCCTATGGACAGCAGCCCACCAGGCTCCTCTGTCCATGGGATTCTCTAGGCAAGAATGCTGGAGTGGGCTGCCATTTCCTTCTCCCTAATGGGACTAGTAGTAGTTTAATTGGAAGAGTGACTTAAAGCAGAAAATAATAAAANTGACTCTGTGCGACCCTATGGACAGCAGCCCACCAGGCTCCTCTGTCCATGGGATTCTCTAGGCAAGAATGCTGGAGTGGGCTGCCATTTCCTTCTCCCTAATGGGACTAGTAGTAGTTTAATTGGAAGAGTGACTTAAAGCAGAAAATAATAAAAAATGCTTAAAGTTCAAACATATATTAGGATTGACTCAACAGTATCTTGATGTCATGCCCAGGTGTTTCCTTGAGTATATTCAATACTATGGGCCACTGATTGGTGCTTCCTGTCTTTCTCTTATCAACAACATGCATAATTTTAAATCTATAGTGTTAATGAGAAGTTACAAATTACAGCAGTCTGAGAATAGAATTCTTCTAGAGTCTTATGATTTTTCATTTTTATAGTGGATTTAAATGTACAGCAGTTTTTTCTTGATACTCTCTCCCTTATCTTGTCTTCCCAAAGTATCCAAATTACTCTTCATAGAGGACAAGTCTCACTTTACCTTCCTATTCTATTATTAAAAATATAGAATTGACTTTTGTTGTAGCTCAGTAGCCACAAGCATTTTGTGTGCTAAGAGAACCAGTGAGTTTATTTTCCAAATGGTAAACATTAGTTAATTTAGGGGTTATATAAGAGGAAGTCAGTTAAGAGAGCAGCCTGTATATGGTCATTGGATTATGCCTTTAAATTGGAGAATTCAGGTATTTTATAGAACATAAGGATTTGGATTCCTACTAAAAAAATCTCTGACCCTAGTTTCACATATGTAAATGTTATGTATTTGTAAAAGAAAAGAAATATTAATTAAAAATAGTTTCTAATAATAATAATAATTATACTTTTGTTCCTATTCTTTATTGAGATACATATTACACATACAGAAATATTAGACCTACCTATGTAATAGCTTAAATAATAATTGTGAAATGACCTCCATGTAACCAATACCAAGATGAAGAAACATAATGTGCAAAAACCCAGAAGACTCCCATGGGCTTCTTTCCAACCTGACCCTTATAACGATCATTTCTTTGTTTCTCTTTACCTTTTTACCACCTGTGTATTTATTCTTTTTTTAAAAAAGAACTTTTTATTTTGTATTGGGGTATAGCCGATTAACAAAGTTGCAATAGTTTCAGGTGAACAGGGATGGGACTCAGTCATACACATAATGTATCCATTCTCCCCCAAACTCAGCTCTCATCCAGGCTTCAGTATAATATTGAGCAGAGTTCCATGTACTAGACAGTAGGTCCTTGTTGATGATCCATTACTGTGTTTGGACTTTATTTAAATGTATTATGCTATCAGTATTCTTTTATTTCTGCTTAATTTGCTTTTATGATAATTTTGAGATTTGTCAATTTGGTGTGTAGCTCTAGTTCATTTTCATGACCATATGGTATCCCATTGTATAAGTGTATTGTAATTCATCCATCCTATTATTTATAGTTATGTGTGTTATTTCTAGCTTGGAGTATTATGATCAATACTGCTGTAAGCATTCGATAGTGCAGATGTTAGGCTGTACTATCAACTATGGCAAGCACTAGACTGACAAATTTAAATTAGTTAATATTAAATGAAATTAAAAATGCAGTCTTTTAGTTGTGTTAACCACATTTCAAGTGTACAACAGCCACATTGTGTCAGCACCATTTCTAGCACATTTCCATCACTCCGGAAAGTTCTATTCAACAGCAATACTCTAGGAATACATACCTGGGAATGGAAATGTTAGAATCTCAAATAGACATTTCCAGATGATGTCATACTGTTTTCCAAAGTGGTTGTACTAGTTTATATTCCACTCAATTGTATAAGAGAATCCTGCTCCTAAGGCCCCTGCATCCTCAACAGCACTTTGACCTCACCCTTATGACCTCATTTTAACTTGATGACCTTTGTAAAGGCCCTATCTTCAAATAAGGCCCCATTCTGAGGAACCAGGGGTTAGACCTCAGCAGATATATTTGGACAGAAGGGGCATAATTCAGCCTATAACAGGTATATTAAATGTTTCAATATTTGAAAATCTGGTAGAAGTATAATGGTATTGCATTACAATTTTAATTTTACTCCCCTGATTTTTCACATATTATCCTATTTTTTCACATGTTATTTATAATCTGATAGTCTTTTTTTTTTTAAGTACCATGTCAAGGTTTGACCCTTTATTTCTCTTAGGCTGCCACCTTTTTTATACTTCTTTATAGGAATTCTCTTTACTATTTTGGAAACTAGTACTTTTTTGATCATAGATGTTGCAATTATGTCTTCCTACCCTGTGGTTTGCCATTTACTTATTTTTTATTTTATTTAGTAAACATTTCCCTATGGTTTGTACTTTTTCTGTCTTGTTGAGAAATCCTTCCTTGCCCTGAGGTTATGGATTTCTTCTTCTATATTTTCTTCCTAAAACCTTACAGTTTTGTTTCTCTCATTTAGGTCATTTTTCTACCTGGGATTGTTTTTGTTTTTGTTAAGTGGTGGTAAAATTTTATTTTCTTTTTATAATAAAGAAAATTAGATTTCCACCATCATTTATTGAAAGTTCTATTCTTTCTCCCCAAATCTTCTCTATCAAACAATGTCCATTGGTCTGTTTATACTACTTTATTTAGTTCTCCTGGTATGTTTTTCTACCACTATGTCTATATGACCTTTCTTTATTATGAAAGTTTTATAATAAATTTTATTTGATAGTGAAAGTCTTTCTAATTTGTTCTTCAAGAATTTCTTATCTATGATTTGATATTTGCATTTCCTAGTTTTTTATAGTCATGTTTTGACAGACTAAGTTCCCTTCTATTCCTGGTTTGCTAAGAGCCTTCTTTTTTTTTTTTAAATCATAAATAGAAGTTAAATTTTGTCAAATCTTCCTGCAGCTGTGCTTTACTTTTTCAAAAGCCTACTGTTTCCCAAATGATGTGTTAGATGCTTTATATATACATCATGTCTAGTCCTCAGATCAGTTCTGCCAAGTAAGTATAATTATTCCCATCTTGGAAATGAAAAAATAAAACAAAACTCTGAAAGGCTAAGTAGTTTGCCCAAATTTCTAGGTACTAAGTGGAAGAGCTAGGATTCAAACTGAGATTTCTCTGGCCCCTTAATTCACTCATTAATTAATTTATGATGTATTTAATTCATAAATTGTTTTTGAGTAACCTCTGTGTTCCCTTGAAACCTTTGCACTTGCTGTTTTATCTCCTTATCACCTTAGTCTGGGTACAAGTATACCTTGGAGGTATTGAGGATTCCACTCCATTGCAACAGGGTTAGTCACACAGAGTTTTTGGTTTCTTGGTGCACATAAAATTTATGTTTACACTATAGTTTGTTAAGTGAAATAGAACTATATTAAAAAAAATAATGTACATAACTTAATTTAAAAATACATAATTGCTAAGAATGCTAACCATCCTCTGAACCTCCATATTTTTCTGCTGGTGAAGGATCTTGCCTCAATGTTGATGGCTGCTGACTGATCAGGGTGGATGCTGCTGAAGGTTGGGGTGGCTGAGATAATTTCTTAAAATAAGAAAAGAAGTTTACCACATTGATTGAATCTTCTTTTTAAATAAAGTATTGTGTGTCAGGGAACAGGGAGGCCAGCAGAGAGGTAAAAAAATGGGAACTGCTGGTTAGTGAAACGGAACACACACATTTATCAATAAAGTTCGCCATCTACATGGGCAAGTTTCGTGGTGCCCCAAAACAATTACAATGGAAACATCAAAGGTGCCTCGAGAACGTGTTGTTGTTAACAGTGCTAAACATTCATGTGTGTTTTAGTTCTCGAATTATTAAGAATGCTAACAGGATGACACTGGTTATCTGTAAGTGGCAATTGAAAAAGGCATTTCCCAGTCCAACATCCTCCAAGGAATTTTGCAGTCCTTGGCAAAAGGAGGTGTGAGTGGAGCCCTTAATCGGAAGCTGCATGTGAAGAATTCCCTCATCATATCCCATCCATTCAGCGTGGCCCTGGCCAAGCTTTTGAGCTCATGGAGGCTATCAGAAATACAGTCTTTTTGCATATAGCAACAAAGTTAAACAAGAATGAATTTTAGTATACTCAAACACATATGATAAATGGGGACATTAAATACTACAGAGAAGCCTGGGAAAATACATATGATAAAACATTTTTCAAAAAAGTATTGACTATGGAAGATATCACTTCTTCCCTTTGTTTCATGTCTTTAAGAATGGTGAAAAGTGAAAGATAACTGCTTTAAGTACCTAAGTCTACTTTGTTCCCTGCCCAGTTTTGTGTTCCCTCATCTGTTCTTGATTTGCTGTTAGACTTCCCAGTTGGGGAGGAGAGACCTAAGGTAGTCTTCTCCTATCTACCCCATGGTGTTACCTCATTTTCATTGCTGATAATTGTTTAAGCACTTCCTAGAAAACAGGAAGTTTTACACAAATGTGTTGCTCAGTGCTCAGAGGAAGTACAGACATTTTGAATAAATTTTTCATCTTCTTATATAACTCACTCAATTCCTTGATGTATTTTGATATAACTGGAGATTAAAGATGATTTAGTATTTCGGACATATAATTAATCTCAGAACAAAAGTAAATGATCCCATTGAAACATCTATAATTGACTGAATGGCTATTGTCTTTACCACCTGCCACTTCCTCAGCATTGATGCTCCTAGTCTGTAATATACAGGTGGATCTCACTTTACAAACACCCCAGATTCATAAAATGCATAGTCTAGGGCATAATTTGGGGAAGGCAATGGCACCCCACCCCAGTACTCTTGCCTGGAAAATCCAATGGACGGAGTAGCCTGGTGGGCTGCAGTCCATGGGGTCGCTAACAGTCGGACAGACTGAGCGACTTCACTTTCACTTTTCTCTTTCATGCATTGGAGAAGGAAATGGCAACCCACTCTAGTATTCTTGCCTGGAGAATCCCAGGGATGGGGGAGCCTGGTGGGCTGCCGTCTATGGGGTCACACAGAGTCGGACACGACTGAAATGACTTAGCAGCAGCAGCAGCAGGGCATAATTAGATACATATTTTAAGTAACTCTTTTTACGGAGTAACATTACTAAATTTCTTTACAAGAAAAGCTGATACTGGGTGATTAAAATATGGCCCACTTTCTAAGAATGATATTTACAAGCAAATTTTCAAAAATGTCTATATGTCTAGATTAGACTTGAAATTCTGGGAAGATGGCACCAGCAGAAGACATCTGTTTTTTGTTTTTGTTTTTGTTTTTTTAATGTATTTGAATTCCCACACATAAACAACCAAGGCAGCTATTTAGCAGAACCAAAACCAATGGACATTTACAACAAAACTGGTAACAACATATCTCCATAATCCCCCAAAATGCAGGCTGCTGGAATAAACTGGCTGCAGCCACAAGGCCAGCTTGTTATCAGTGTTTGAGCTGCAGGTAGCAGAGGGACCCTGAACGTGGTTTCTGAGAAACAGAGCAGGTCAGCTCACAGGTCTTTACCAGAAGTCTCAGGACAATCACAGAACAGCAGCTGCAGCTGGGCAGCTGGGAGGGTTTTGCTCATCTCTGTAGCAAAGCACAAGGGCTTACTGTGAATCCTAACACGTGAGCACCTGGGTCCCCGTGAAATCTCCAAACTGAACCTTCAGAGCTCCTTTTGGAGAAAGGCTCTCACAGTGAAGAGTGGCGTCAAAACTGAACATGATAAGAATGACAGAAAAAGGAAGGTTCAGATAAAATGAGTGAGCCAAGAGCCTCGAAAAGACATGGAGGAAACTTAAATTACATGTCACTAAGTGAAAGAAAATCTGCAAGACTTTATAGTGTGATAGTCAAACTCTACAACATTCTAGAAAAGGCAAATCAATGGAGACAGTGAAAACCGCAGTAGCTGAGGGAGCTAGAGGGTAGAGAGAGATGTGTAGGCAGGGCAGAGGATTTTAAGTGTAGCGAAATTACTGTGTTTAATGTTTTAATTATGGATATATGTCATTGTGTATTTGTCTAAACTCATAGAACATACCAAGAGTGAACTCTAATGTAAACTGTGGTCTTTGATTGGTAATGGCGTGTCACTGTAGGTTTATCTGTTGTAAGAAATATGTCACTGTCATGGGGGACATGACTCTAGAGGAGGCTCTGCATGAGTGGAGGCAGGGCACATATGGGAAATCTCTGCACCTTCCAGTCAGTTTTGTTCATGAGCCTAAAACTGCTCTAAAAAGTTGTCATTGTCGTTTTGTCACTATGTCATATCTGACTCTTGTGACCCCATGGACTGTGGCCGGCCAGGCTCCTGTGTCCACGGGATTCTCCAGGCAAGAATACTGGAGTGAGTTGCCATTCCCTTCTCCAGGGGATCTTCCTGACCCAGGGATTGAAGCCAGGTCTCCTGCATTGCAGGCAGATTCTTTATAGACTGAGCTACAAGGGGAGCTCTAAAAAGTAAAGCCTATCAAAAAAAAAATGGGGTGTGTTTGCTTACAGTTAGTACTGTAAGGCATTGCTACAAACTTAGTGACTTAGATGATGATGATGATGAAGTTGCTCTGTCGTGACTTAGAAACAACATAAATATATTATCTTAGAGTTCTTAGGTCAGAATTCTGGATGGTGTCAAGTGACTCTGCTACGAGACTTAAACCAAGGTGTATGTGTCTGGGCTTTTATGGGGAGATTGTAGGAAGAATCCCCTTCTGTTCATCCAGGTGGATGCCAGAGCTCTCTGCCTTGTGTTCAGGGACTGAGGTCCTGTTTCCTTGCTGTTTGCTCCAAGGGTCATTTCTCAGCATCCAGAGCTTGCCAGCATTCTCTGCTTTGTGGCCTTCTTCATTTTTGAGGCCAGAAGCAGGGGCTTCCTCCTGTGGGTCAGTCCTCCTGTCTCAGATCTCTCTTATCTCTTGTTCTGCCCCATCCCTATTGCCTCCAGCTAAATAAAGTTCTCTTCTTTTAAGGCGCTTGTATGATTCAACTGGGTTTCCACAGATAATCTGGGATATCTCCCTGGATTTCAGTTTATGTTCTGTATCCTTAGTTATGTCTTCACAGGTTCTAGAGATTAGGACTCAGATATCTGGGGTGACCATTCATTCTGCACTATGAGGGGAGGGGCACAGAGACTGGAGATCTCAGGAAGCAAGCTGCTGTACAAAAATAACAGAAGAGGGAGCTCTGTGATGTTAAAAATTTAGCCTGAACTGTGCCTCCTTCTAAAAGTTCATAGAAACTAAATTCAACAAAAAGTGTAAATATGGCCTTTTATAATATTTCAAAAATAAGCTAAAGATTTAAAGATATGGTATAAGATGTGAAAGAACAATATTCATCAGAGAAAAATTCAGAAGGAGGTCATGGAACTGAGCTGAGGTATAGGAAATAAAAGAAAAAAAATTCAACACAAGAGAGAATAAAGAAATTAAGAAAAACTGATAGTACAAAAGAACAACATATCAAATATAAAACATGAAAAATTTAAAGAAGAACTGGAGGTAAAGTTAAAAACACTGAGAACTGGCAATAAAAATTCAATATAAATGTTATTGAAATCTCTGGAAAAAATTGAAAACAAAGCAAGAAAATAGGAAAACCCACTAACAAGAAGACTTTCTGAAAATATGTATGTATTTGAAATTATGTATTAGATGCACACTGAGTACCTACGAATATCAATCTAGAATGACCAAAATCAAGATATATTCTAGCAAAACTACTACAGCTTAAAGGAAAGAAAGCTTTATTTTTCTTTTTTTTTTTTAAATTTTACTTTACAGTACTCTATTGGTTTTGGCATACGAATGGCAAGCCACTTCAGTATTGTTGCCTTGATAACCCCATGAACAGGATGAAAAGGCAAAATGATAGGATATCAAAAGAGAATCTCCCCAGGTCGTTAGGTGCCCAATATGCTACTGGAGATCAGTGGAGAAATAATTCCAGAAAGAATGCAGGGATGGAGCCAAAGCAAAAACAACACCCAGTCGTGCATGTGACTGGTGATAGAAGCAAGATCCGATGCTGTAAAGAACAATATTGCATAGTAACCTGGAATGTCAGGTCCATGAATCAAGGCAAATTGGAAGTGGTCAAACAAGAGATGGCAAGGGTGAACGTCGACATTCTAGGAATCAGCGAACTAAAATGGACTGGAATGGGTGACTTTAACTCAGATGACCATTATATCTACTACTGCGGGCAGGAATCCCTCAGAAGAAATGGAGTAGCCATCATGGTCAACAGAAAAGTCCGAATTGCAATACTTGGATGCAGTCTCAAAAACGACAGAATGATCTCTGTTCATTTCCAAGGCAAACCATTCAATATCACAGTGATCCAAGTCTATGCCCCAACCAGTAATGCTGAAGAAGCTGAAGTTGAACGGTTTTATGAAGACCTACAAGACCTTTTAGAACTAACACCCAAAAAAGATGTCCTTTTCATTATAGGGAACTGGAATGCTAAAGTAGGAAGTCAAGAAACACCTGGAGTAACAGGCAAATTTGGCCTTGGAATACGGAATGAAGCAGGGCAAGGAATAATAGAGTTTTGCCAAGAAAATGCACCGGTCATAGCAAACACCCTCTTCAACAACACAAGAGAAGACTCTACACATGGACATTACCAGATGGTCAACACCGAAATCAGATTGATTATATTCTATGCAGCCAAAGATGGAGAAGCTCTATACAGTCAACAAAAACAAGACCAGGAGCTGACTGTGAACTCTTTATTACCAAATTCAGACTTAAATTGAAGAAAATAGGGAAAACCGCTAGACCATTCAGGTATGACCTAAATCAAATCCCTTATGATTATACAGTGGAAGTGAGAAATAGATTTAAGGGCCTAGATCTGATAGACAGAGTGCCTGATGAACTATGGAATGAGGTTCGTGACATTGTGTTGTTTATTGACCTCTGTATCTTGCTTCAGATTAGAGAGATGGTGACAACTGAGCCCAAGGCCAAGAGTGTTCTTCCCCCACCCCTTCTAACTTCTGGTTTCTTCTTATGCCTCAAGTCTCTGCTTAAATATCACCTCCTGGGAGTTCCCTGTTGGTCCGATGGCTAAGACTCTGTGCTCCCAATCCAAGGGACTTGAGTTTGATCCCTAGTCAGGGAACTAAGTCCCACATACTGCCACCAAAAGATCCCCCATGCAGCGACTAAGAACCAGCACAGCCCCACCCCCCAAAAAAAGTTTGAAAAAAAAAAACCTCAGAAAGATCTTCCCTGAACAGTCACCTTAAAGATGTTCTCTGTTTTGCCAAACCAGGCCTCTTGTTCATGTCTTTCATGGCATTTCTTAATCTTGTCATTTATTGATCAGTTTACATGTTTTTGCCCATGGTCTGCACTGGAAGGTAAGTTCCATGAGGTCAAGAATCTTAGACTGTTGTGGATATCACTGTGTCACTAGATCTAGTGCATAAACCCAGTGTTCAAAAAACACTTGAGGGAATGAATGAGTCAATCAAAAACCAGTTAATGAACCTGGTCCCTGCCGATCTGCTCTGCTCTGTTTCTGGCTGCCCCCTGGTGCCTCACCTCCCTCTCTGTGTCCTAGCCTTACCCTGTTTGTTTGACTAGACCACAGTCTCTTAGCTCTCTCTGATATAGCACATTCTCTACTTAAATTGCTCTTTCCTTTCTGCCTAGATGCCTCCTGTTCAACACTCAACTCATGGATGACCTCCTCTGAGAGGTCTTCTCTGACCAGCCCCCACGGAAGGTTGAAGCACTCACCCCTTTCTGTTCACGGCCTCAGTTATAAAACTTCTCTCTGCTGGTGACGTCATCTTCCTTCCTGGCATCCTGCTGTCACTGAAGATTATGATCATGGCCTATAAAGTCCTGTGTGATCTGCCTCCTCCTACTCTTCAGACCTTATCCCCTGTTGTATTCCTCTCACCTCATCTCACTCACTCCAGCCACACTGGCCTCCATCCTGTTCTCTGGCCATGCCAAACACACTGCTAACCTTAGGGCCTTTGCACTGGCTCTTGTGTCTGCCTCAAATGCTCTCGTCCCAGATACTGGCATGGTTGGCTCCTCCTTCAGGTTGCTGCCCAAATGTCGCTTTGTTAGGGAAGCCCAAGGAAATGACCCACATTTAAAATAGCATGCTACTCCTCTGCACTTCCTCACACCCTTTCTTAGTGAATTTTTCTCTGTAGCAGTTATCACAACATGAAATATTACATTTATTGTCTCTCCCACTCACTGCAGTGTGATCACCAGGATTTTGTCTGTTTTGTTCATTCCCCAGAACCTAAAACAGTAGGTCCTCATTTAATATTAGTTGAATGCATAGTTTTGAATTCAACAAAGAAATGCTAGGAGTATCCTGCGTCATCCAGAAGAATCCCTGAAGATTAGCGTATAAAGGGAGATGTTTCTGAGGAAATATACTGGCAACACTAGCTAACACAGAGCATTTACTAGTTGCCAGGCAATCTGCTAAGTGCTTTTCAAGCTTGTTCCCACAACAGCCCTATGTTCAGTTCAGTTCAGTCGCTCAACTCAACTCTTTGCAACCCCATGGACTGCAGCACGCCAGGCTTCCCTGTCCATTACCAGCTCCCAGAGCCTACTCAAACTCATGTCCATTGCGTCAGTGATGCCATCCAACCATCTCATCCTCTGTCGGCCCCTTCTCCCACCTTTAATCTTTCCCAGCATCAGGGTCTTTTCCAAAGAATTGGTTCTTCACATCAGGTGGCCAAAGTATTGGAGTTTCAGCTTCAGCATCAGTCCTTCCTATGAGGTAGTTACTATTATATTATAATCCCTATTGTACAGAAACTGGCGAAGAGGTTAACTTTCCCAAGGTCACACAGTTGATAAGTGGTGGAGTCCAACTTTAGAACTTTCACACTGAGTCACTATACTGCCTACCTTCTGATTATTAAAGATCTACCACTATTGGTCTAATAAAGGTGAAGCATGAAGATGAGATATCCTTTTGCCTTCTGAACAGTGTGGTGCCTAGAGTTGTGGCAGAATTTTTTCTTAGCCACTGTATTAGGGTTCTCCAAAGAAACAGAACCAATAGGATATTTTGAGATACATAGAAGAAGAGATTTATTACAGGAATTGGTTCACAGTTATGTGGGCTTGAGAAGTCCCATGATCTGCTATCTGTAAGCTAGAGAACCAGGAAAGTCAATGGTATGATTCAGTCCAAGTCCAGAAGCCCAAGAGCCAGGAGCACTAGTGTCCTGGGCAAGAGAAAATGGATGTCTCAGCTCAAGCAGAGGAGCAAATTCATCCTTCCTTCTGTTCTATTCAGGCTTCAACAGATTGTAAGATGCCCACCCACACTGCCCTTCTTTACTTAGACTACCAATTCAAATGCTAATCTCTTCCAGAAACTCCCTCACAGTCACACCCAGAAATGTTTTACCAGCTATCTGGGCATAATTTAGCCCATCAAGTTAACATAAAATTAACCATCACAGGGACTTCCCTGGTGGTCCAGTGGTTAAGACATCACCTTCCAATATAGGAGGTGGTGTGGGTTTGATCCCTGGCCCGGGAACCAATAAGACCCTACTGTGTCTTGCATCCAAAAAACAAGCAATATTGTAACAAATCCAGTAACGACTTTTTTTAAGTTTTTTTAAAAATTAACCATCACAGCCACCATGAGAGAAGCCAAATAGAGAACACAACCCATCACACAGAAGAGGGCAGGATGGAGAAAATAGTGCTGGAAAAAATGAGCCAGAGACCTGATAAAGACATACCTGAAGCTTGACCTACCTCTAGACTTCTGTGCACCAGTGTATCTTTAGAGTTTGAATAATCTGAGTAGGAATTTTTTTTTAACTTACTACAGAAAAAGATTTCCTAACAGAAGCCAATGAGTAGGGTTCAACAGGTGGAGGTATTAATGTCTCACATTTTTATGAAGTATTTGTTTACAGAATGCTGGAAGGTATTCCAGACAGAAGGAATAGCAAGTATGAAGGCAGGAATGTAAGAGCTTGAGGTTTCTGCAGCACGAGGCATAAACTAAGTTAGATTTCCCTGGTGGTCCAGTGGCTGAGACTATGAGCTTCCAATGCAGGGGGCCCGGGTTCACTGCCTGGTCAGGGAACGAGATCCCGCATGCCACAACTAAAGATTCCATAAGCCACAACTAAAGATTCCATAAGCCGCAACTAAGACCTGGTGCAGCCAAATAAATTTTTAAAATAAGTAAGGTAGAACTAGTATTGGAGGAACTGATTTCTCCACTCAACTTTGTAGGCGGTGGGAATAATTGAAAGGTCCTGAGCAGAAGTTGCTTTAAAATGGTGAACTGTCAAAGTTGGAAGAACTTTTGAAAGCAATCTGATTTGACTCTAGGTTCTGTTTTTGTCCCCATCTCACAGACAAGGAAATGTGGCAGGCCAATGTCTCACAGATGGTAGGTGAAGAAACAAAGATTTGAACCCAGGGCCATCTGAGCCCCAACTCATGCTGTCAATGACCTCCTGTCTCCACCATTGGAATTAATTTCTGCCCTCTGAGGTCACTCAGAATGGGTGAATCCTTTTTCAGAGATTTGGCAATGACATTGGTAGAGCTAACCAGATCTGAGTTAGGAAGATGGATTCAAGGGGAGGGAAGAGTAGAGGGACTCTGCCTTCGTGGGAGGCAAAGAAAAAGGCAGATGAGGAAAGCAGGCAAATGAAGAGGAGGGAGCAGATGACAGAGAAGTGATGAGGAGAGTCAGCAGGACCTGGAGAAGGAACAGATGGTGATGGAGGGATGTAAGAAGGAAGAAATTAAGGCAGACACAGGCTCGTGTTTAGAACAGGGGTTGCCAGATCAGATACCTACAGGGCCAGGCAAGTACCATAAGTAAGCAAAGTGGTCAGGTTTAAGATAACAGGGAGTCATGGGGTCTGTAGCAAGCCTGGAGTTCATGCCCCTTCTAAAGGAGGTACCTACAACTCATGTGGGAGAATAAGCTCCCAGTGTGGGCAGTTGCCAGGTGTGAGGAGAAAAATAAGCTCTAAATTCAAATTTTTACACAAAATCTTTTGGTTTTTAAATGCTGGAAACTAATTCAAATTTTAAAAAGAAAAAAAGCGTGGTGCTGGCCGAAAGACACATATCTTAAGGCTGAATTTGGCCTGTGGGCTGCCAGATCATGCCTTCTAATCAGTTTGGATCCAACCCCCTGTTCACTACTTAACAATACTGTGTGCTTTCGAGTAATTACTTCACCTTTCAAGTCCCAGGTTCTTTTTTCCCCTCTAATTTAATTGTTTTTAAGTTTAAGTATAGTTGATTTACAATCTTGTGTTAATTTCTGCTATACAGCAAAGAGATTCAATTATACATATATATATATATTCTTTTTCATACTATTTTTCATTGTGGTTTATCACAGAATATTGAAAAGAGTCCCCTGTGCTGTACCGTAGGACCTTGTTTATCCATCCTATATGTAATGGTTTGCATCTGCTATTCCCCAGTTCCCAATCTTTCCCTCCCCAACCCGACCCCCATTGGCAACCACAAGTCTGTTCTTTACATTTGTGAGTCTGTTTCTGTTTTGTAAGTATGTTCATTTGTTTCATATTTTAGATTCTACATATAAACGATATCATATGGTACTTGTCTTTCTCTGTCTGACCTACTTCACTTAGTATGATAATCTCCAGGTCCACCTATGTTGCTGCAAATGGCATTATTTCATTCCTTTTTATGGCTGAGGAATATGCCTTCACATATATATATGTTGTTGTCCAGTCACTAAAGCATGTCTGACTCTTTGTGACCTCACGAACTGCAGCACACCAGGCTTCCCTGTCCTTCACTATGTACCAGAGTTAGCTCAGATTCATGTCCATTGAGTCTGTGATCCTATCTAACCATCCCATCCTCTGCTGCCCTCTTCTCCTTTTGCCTTCAATCTTGCCCAGAATCAGGGTCTTCTCCAGTGAGTTGCCTCTTCACATCAGGTGGCCAAAGTATTGGAGCTTCAGCTTCAGCATCAGTCCCCTGTGCTGTACCGTAGGACCTTGTTTATCCATCCTATATGTAATGGTTTGCATCTGCTATTCCCCAGTTCCCAATCTTTCCCTCCCCAACCCGACCCCCATTGGCAACCACAAGTCTGTTCTTTACATTTGTGAGTCTGTTTCTGTTTTGTAAGTATGTTCATTTGTTTCATATTTTAGATTCTACATATAAACGATATCATATGGTACTTGTCTTTCTCTGTCTGACCTACTTCACTTAGTATGATAATCTCCAGGTCCACCTATGTTGCTGCAAATGGCATTATTTCATTCCTTTTTATGGCTGAGGAATATGCCTTCACATATATATATGTTGTTGTTGTCCAGTCACTAAAGCATGTCTGACTCTTTGTGACCTCACGAACTGCAGCACACCAGGCTTCCCTGTCCTTCACTATGTACCAGAGTTAGCTCAGATTCATGTCCATTGAGTCTGTGATCCTATCTAACCATCCCATCCTCTGCTGCCCTCTTCTCCTTTTGCCTTCAATCTTGCCCAGAATCAGGGTCTTCTCCAGTGAGTTGCCTCTTCACATCAGGTGGCCAAAGTATTGGAGCTTCAGCTTCAGCATCAGTCCTTCCAATGAACACTCTGGACTGATCTCCTTTAGGATGGACTGGTTGGATCTCCTTGCTGTCCAAGGAACTCTCAAGAACCTTCTCTAGCATCACAATTCAAAGGTATCAGTTCTTCGGCACTCAGCCTTCTCTACGTCCCAAACTCACATCCATACATGACTATTGGAAAACCACAACTTTGTCTAGACAGACCTTTGTCAGCAAAGTGATGCCTTTACTTTTTAATATATATAAAATCTCACATCTTCTGTATCCATTTATCTGTTAATGGACATTTAGTTTCTTTCCAGGTCTTGGCTATTGTGAATAGTGCTACTATGAACACAGGGGTTCATGTATCTTTTCAAATTGTAGTTTCCTCTGGATATATGCCCAGGAATGAGATTGCTGGATCATGTGGCAACCCTGTTTTTAGTTTTTTGAGGAAACTCCATACTGTTTTTCATAATGGCTGCACCAATAAGTCCCAGGTTCTTATCTGCAAAATGGGGATAATTAATTCCCTACATCCTGGACTTCCCTGGTGGTCCAGTGGCTAAGGCTCTGAGCTCCCAATGCAGGGGGGCTGGGTTCAATGCCTGATCAAGGAATAAGATCCTGCATGCTGCAACAAAGATCAAAGATCCCGCATGCTGCAATTAAGACCCAGTGCAGCCAAGTAAATAAATAATTACCATAGGGTTGCTATACTGATTTTTTTTAACAAGATAAATGTATGTAGAGCACTTAGCATTCAGCGCCTGACGTAGAGCAAAATACCCAGAATGGTTTTATCATCAGTGTGAAAGTTATTCCTTCTCCTATAACTCATAAACTCACAAACTATTAGAACAGGAAAGATCTCCAAAGACATCTTATCCAGGGGTCTTTAAACCTGCTAAGCTACAGAGCCCTCTGTTAAGCCAGACCTTTCACAGAAACACAATGCATAAATGGATGAGAGAGAGAAGTTGGCTTTGTTTGAAGTTTGGGCAGGGAACCCAGAGTGCTGCCTTCTAGGCTTCCCTGCCCCAACCACCAACCATCCTCCTTAAACAGTGGTCGCTCCACAGGGTGTTGCAGAACCAACTTTGAGAATCATCATTCTTTGCCAGGTGGTACTAGTGGTGAAGAACTTGCCAATGCAGGAGACGTAAGAGGCCTAGGTTCGAGCCTGGGTCAGAAAGATCCCCTGGGAGAGGGCATGGCAACCTACTCCAGTATTCTTGCCTGGAGAATCCCATGGACAGAGGAGCCTGGCAGGATGCAGTTCATAGCGTTGCACAGCGTCAGATGTGACAAATGACTTAGCACACACATGCCTATTCTATACCAGGTCCATTTCACAAATAAGAAAACTGAAGTTCAGAAAGGTACAATCATTTGCCTAAGATTCAGTAACAGGGAGGGATTCCTGCTTCCCAGGCTAATGCACTTCTCAACTGGAATGACACTCTCCTTCTGGTCCACCTGCTTGAGAATGAACCCTCTGGGGTGGGGAGTAGCCCCACTAGCATTGCCCCAGAGCCCCAGGATATAGCCAGGGTTCTCAGTTCTCAGGCTAATAGAAAGAGAAAAGGAATTTATCAACAGCGTGTCAGAGAGCTCCCAGAACTGATGGGAAGGCTGGACAACCTGTTGAACCGCACGGTTCCACCCTGGAGTCCATCGCCCAAGACCACCAAGACACAGGATCGATGCAAATAGCAAGAGGATTTATTGAACCGGCGCGCCGGGGTTCTGTCCTCCTTAAGCAAGGAGCGAACCCCGATGACAGTTACAGAACAGTTTTTAAGCACAAAAAACCACATTGGGCGGGGAGGTATAGATATATCATGATTGGTCACAATACTGCTGACCTTTACAAGGATAGGCTTGTCCCTGGAGTCCGTCGCCCAAGACCACCAAGACACAGGATCGATGCAAATAGCAAGAGGATTTATTGAACCGGCGCGCCGGGGTTCTGTCCTCCTTAAGCAAGGAGCGAACCCCGATGACAGTTACAGAACAGTTTTTAAGCACAAAAAACCACATTGGGCGGGGAGGTATAGATATATCATGATTGGTCACAATACTGCTGACCTTTACAAGGATAGGCTTGTGAGGGTTTGGCGACATAATTCTGCGGATAACACACAGTTTACACAACTTGTTTTTCTGACTCTCTGGAAAGTCAAACCTTCCAGGTCAGGGTCTGTAAGCCTCCAGGTCAGGGTCTGTGAGTCACAAATAACAGAGATAACCTTTCAGTTGGTCTGGAAAATCCCTAAATCTTACAGGTTACTTCCTCACAAACCAAGCTCAGAGAATTGAAATGATGGAATCAGGGACTTGGATGTTACTAGGACTCTTTCCTCAGTCCTTGTCTGTGTGTAAGCTTTCCTCCTCAAAGCTGGACAGTTGGCTGCAGCAGCTCTCAGCCCTCAGAACTCTCAGCTGCTCCACTAGTGAGACCAAAGCTTTCTGCTTCTGCTCTTGACAGGATTTTAAGCCTTCCTTAAGGGAAGGACTTGGATTGGTCCAACACGAATGGGTGCTCATCCCTTTACCAGTTATCTATGGGTGCAGGCGGAGACGGCAATGGCACCCCACTCCAGTACTCTTGCCTGGAAAATCCCATGGACAGAGGAGCCTGGTGGGCTGCAGTCCATGGGGTCGCTAAGAGTCGGAGACAATTGAGTGACTTCACTTTCACTTTCATGCACTGGAGAAGGAAATGGCAACCCACTCCAGTGTTCTTGCCTGGAGAACCCCAGGGACGGGGGAGCCTGGTGGGCTACTGTCTATGGGGTCGCACAGAGTCAGACACAACTGAAGCAACTTAGCAGCAGCAGCAACATGGGTGCAGGGCCCAGGTACTGTGACTGGCCCACCCTGAGCCAGGTGCCTACTCTTTAACCAATTATTGTGAATAGGGAGGTGGCGTGAATAAGGAGATAGCAATGCCCGTTGGAACCATGTGGTCAGAGAAGGGAAGAAGAATTTCTCTCCTCCAAGAAGCCTATCTTATCTCCTTTGCCATACACTCTTGCAGCTTGCGAAGCATAAATGAAATGATTCACTCTCCAAGATTCGTTGCCTTTTGTTTATAACTATTAAAGCATGCATTCTGCTTGGCTAGGGGATGGAGGTCTGTCTTGTCCCCTTTTCCATCCTTCCAGCACAAACAAGAACCCCCAGTGAGTGCTGTCAGGTTAGGTTGGACTGAACTGACCTTTGGAGACATTTAGTCCCACTTGTCCATTTTACAGATAGAACATTAGGCCTAGAGAAGGGAACGCACACATCATGTACACTGAAAGGAGGAAAGTTGCCAAACTAGGGCTGGAGCCCTCTTCCCTTGACTTCTACTCTAGTACAGGTTAAAACTATAAATTTAACCCTTGCCCATATGGTGTCTGAGACCCGAAGAGAAGCCGTTTCTCATTTTGGAAGCACCTGCTGGCAAATCTTAGGAGGCTGGACCTCCCAAGTATTCAGTCATTGCTAACATCAGAGCCAGAAATCGAATAATCAGGACTCAGTTCCAACCCCAAACCTGTCTCTTACTGAACAAGCTCCTGAAGCTAAATTCCAAATTGTACTCTATAAAATAGGCATAAGTTATATTTACCTTGACACTTGCTGAGAAGACTAGAAATAATGTATATATTGTCCCCAACACATAGAAGTTCCTCAAGAAATGGTAATGTCTTCTAATGATTGTTATTGATGACAAAGGAGACGGAAAACAAGAGCCCTTCTCAAAGGGAAGAGAATCATCCCTGAGGCTGGTCTCTTGGAAGACATGATTCCATATCTTCTCTATCCCGAGCAAATTCCCACTGGAAGGGAACAATGGAAATCCCTTTGTTAGGAAGAGAAAGAAGAAGAGTTGGCAGGCTGTGACTGTCTCTGCCTCTCCCTGAACCTTGCTCTCTTTCCCCTATTCCAGACTGCTCCAGCCCACTGCCCTGCTGAGCTGAGGTCACACTCACACTGGTGTGAGACCACCAGCTTTGAGACATGCTAGCTGGGAGGGAAGGAAGTGCACGTGACAGAATGAGGAGACTCCCATGATAGTAGACGGCAGATTTGGAACACCTGCTCCTGACAGCTCTAGGTTATGGAGGAAGCTCTCGAAGGTCACTGCAAGGTTGTGTGTGTCTCCTTTCTCACTGGCTCAGCCCTCAGAGCCTTGTCTCTCCTCTCTACCTTACTACTTGGTCTCCAAATTAGGTTTTTAAAAAATATTTCTTTGGCTGTGCTGAGTCTTAGTTGTGGCATGTGGGACCTTAGTCTTAGTCGTCGGACCACCAGGGAAATCCCCAAATTGGTTTTTTGGGTTTTTTTGTTTTTTTTTTTAANTGTCTCTCCTCTCTACCTTACTACTTGGTCTCCAAATTAGGTTTTTAAAAAATATTTCTTTGGCTGTGCTGAGTCTTAGTTGTGGCATGTGGGACCTTAGTCTTAGTCGCCGGACCACCAGGGAAATCCCCAAATTGGTTTTTTGGGT
The DNA here is from genome assembly GCA_006410675.1 of Oreotragus oreotragus. Classification (NCBI taxonomy): domain Eukaryota; kingdom Metazoa; phylum Chordata; class Mammalia; order Artiodactyla; family Bovidae; genus Oreotragus; species Oreotragus oreotragus. The sequence continues at coordinate 259,536 of SJYX01015470.1, read as the reverse complement.
TTTTTTTTTTTTTTTTTTAATAAAACAATAGACAGGCTGGCCTCTTTAAAATATGGCCTTTAAGTAGGGAGCAAATCATTGCACATCTTCCCTCCCAATTCATCCCTTACCAGAGCCTGCCAGTCTCTGGCAGGTGACAGAGTTCTGGCCAATAATATGCAAGTGGGAGTCTCTTGATGTTACTCACCAGAAAAATTCTTCTTCTTTTTTTTTTTTTTTTAAAGAGACAGAGTCAGCTGATATTCTTCAGCCTTTTGCACTTACCTTCATGTTCTGCCTGGAACACAGATGTGATGGACAGAGGCACAGCAGCCTTCTTGAAATCTTGGGAACAGAAATTAACTTGTTAAGAATGTTAAAGCAGAAAGAGCCTGGATTCCTCCAGATCTTATGTGAAATGGATAAAGTTCCATAAAAAGTATGTGCCACTGTTAATTTTCATCTGTGCTACTTGCTGCCAAGCACATTTCTGACTCATACAATATAATATCTATAATACTCAATAAACATTAACTATTGTTATTTTTGCCTGTGTTACTTTCCATAATCATAACCACGAGTGGGTAGTTGTGCTGCGGGTGTTATCACTCTTAGTTTAGAAGTGGAAGAAGTCAAACTTCTTCCCAGAGTGGGTTGTAAAATTTCAACAAGATGGGCAGCCATAATAACAGCAAACATTTATCCTTGCTCACTTTGTTGCTAGCACAGTTCTAAGTGTTTCACATATCTTAACTCACTTACTTCTTACAGCAGCCCTGGACAAAAACACTTTTATTCCCACTTAAAAGATGAGGAAACAGACTCAGATAGGTTAAATGATTTGCAAGGTCATATACCTAGCAAGCTCTAGATTCAGGACTTGAACTCTACAGTCTTGGGACTGTGTCTGGCATGTGTATGTGTGTTTAATTAAAAAAAAAAAAAAAGACTACAGGAACTTCTCTGGTTCAGTTCAGTTGATCAGTCATGTCCGACTCTTTGCGACCCCATGAACCTCAGCACGCCAGGCCTCTCTATCCATCAACAGCTCCCAGAGTCCATCCAAACCCATGTCCATTGAGTCGGTGATGCCATCCAACCATCTTATCCTCTGTTATCCCCTTCTCCTCCTGCCCCCAATCCCTCCCAGCCTCAGGGTCTTTTCAGATGGGTCAGCTCTTCCCATGAGGTGGCCAAAGTATTGGAGTTTCAGCTTCAACATCAGTCCTTCCAGTGAACACCCAGGACTGATCTCCTTTAGGATGGACTGGTTGGATCTCCTTGCAGTCCAAGGGACTCTCAAGAGTCTTCTACAACACCACAGTTCAAAAGCATCAATTATTTGGCATTCAGCTTTCTTTATAGTCCAACTCTCACATCCATACANCTTTAGGATGGACTGGTTGGATCTCCTTGCAGTCCAAGGGACTCTCAAGAGTCTTCTACAACACCACAGTTCAAAAGCATCAATTATTTGGCATTCAGCTTTCTTTATAGTCCAACTCTCACATCCATACATGACCACTGGAAAAACCATAGCCTTGACTAGACAGACCTTTGTTGACAAAGTAATATCTCTGCTTTTGAATACGCTATCGAGGTTGGTCATAGCTTTTCTTCCAAGGAGCAACCGTCTTTTAATTTCATGGCTGCAGTCACCATCTGCAGTGATTTTGGAGCCCAGAAAAATAAAGTCTGACACTGTTTCCACTGTTTCCCCATCTATTCCCCATGAAGTGATGGGACCAGATGCCATGATCTTCATTTTCTAAACGTTGAGCTGTAAGCCAACTTTTTCACCCTCCTCTTTCACTTTCATCAAGAGGCTCTTCTCTGGTAGTTCAGGGCTTAAGAATCTGCCTAGTAATGCAGGCAATGGCAACCCACTCCAGTACTCTTGCCTGGAAAATCCCATGGACAGAAGAGCCTGGTAGGCTGCAGTCCCAGGGGTCGAGAAGAGTCGGACAAAACTGAGAGACTTCACTTTCACTTTTCACCTTCATGCATTGGAGAAGGAAGTGGCAACCCACTCCAGTGTTCTTACCTGGAGAATCCCAGGGATGGCGGAGTCTGGTGGGCTGCCGTCTATGGGGTTGCACAGAGTTGGACACAACTGAAGCGACTTTGCGGCAGCAGCAGCAGGAATGCAGGGGATGAAATTTTGATACCTGGTCGGGTAACTAAGATTCCACATGCCAAGGAATAACTAAGTTTATGAGCTGAAACTATGAGCCCACGTGCCTCAACTAGAGAGTCCAGGCACTGTAAGAGAAGGTCCTGCATGATGCAACAAAGATCCCACGTGCTGCAACCGAGGCAGCCAAATAAATAGTTTTTTAAACAAAGAAAAAATGTGTGTAGCTCATAGACGTGTAGTGACTTGTCTAAAGCCTACAGCCAAGGGACTTCCCTGGCGATCCAGTGATTAAGACTTTGCCTTCCAGTGCGGGGAGTGGAGGTTCGATCCCTGGTCTAGGAGCTAAGATCCCACGTGCCCCATGGCCAAAAAAACACAAAACATTAAACAGAAGCCATGTTGTAACAAACTCAATGAAGACTTTTTTAAAAAATGGTCCACATTAAAGAATCTTAAAAAAAAAAAAGTTAAATAAAATAGTCATACAGCCAAAAAGAGGTGGTGAAATTGAACCAGGATTTGGACCCAGGACTGGCGAACTCAAGACCCATATCATGAAGGGAATCCCTGTGGGTGAAGAAGTGTGTGGCCTGCCATGTTGAAGAGTCACATGTGTTTCCACTGTGAGGCAAGGCTTTGCAGAGAGAAAAGCCTAGAGTTATCCTCAAGGCTGCTGCCTTATCCAGATGAAGAATCTGAGGCTCAGAGAGGAAACAACTCACCTAAGTTGTCCAACTAAAAGAGGGTAGCGATGGGCCAGGAATCCCACTCTACTCCACCACAGTGGAGGCATAAGTGGTTTGAGGAGCAATGTTCATCCCTGATTGCAATAAGCCTTAGAGATAGAAACATATCAGCAGTGAAGGGCAACCTAACCATTACTTATATTCATTAAGAGAACATTAAACTGAAGGGACACATACCTGCCATCAGTTACCAGCCAGTGCTCTGACAGCCTCACCATCCTCTGTGAATCTAGCTGGGCTTGTGGGGGGCACATAGAGCAGCCCCTCACTCCCTGGCTCTTTACTAAAGTGCTTAATTGTCCGAGAGAAAACACCCAGCACTCCTGCCCGGCTCCGGGTGAAGCTGCAATAAACTAACTGAAACTAAATGGCTTGAATCTTTGCAGGGAAGGGGGCCACTCATAGGAAAATATAGAACACATGTTCATTCAACAAATATTTGTTCAGCATCTTTTATGTGCCAGGCATAGTGCTGTGAGCTATGAATATGAGCACAACCGAAGCAGGTGAAAGGCCCTGTCCTCATGGAGATGGTATTTGTGGGAGGATGGAAATCTACCCTCTACAACTCACAGGCACAAAAAAAGTATAGGTTCTTTATTTTTTATGTGACAGGTTGTTTTTTTCTTGTGCCTCATCTATTTATTAATAAGACAAAATACGAACCTGATTATTAATAGTAATTTAGTCTTCCAGTTTAAAAGTCTCAGATGAGTTAGTACTTAGTATTTTTTGAGTAAAAGTTTCCCATTTCTGTGCCTCTACCCTTTCCTTTATTAAGACAGTGTATAGGTTTCGACCAGTCCACACATACGTATCCTTGTGCTGTCCTTGGACTGTGACCTAAGAGGTCACAGGACAGCACATGGACCTATGTGGACCACACTTCACACCCTTCATTGATTCAGCAGTAGGGTGGAAAACCCTAGGATATCTTGGTTTGGGGGAAGGAAAACCCAGCTGCAGCCAGCTGGCAGAGCCCTAGCCATATCTCCTCAGCACTCCAGCCATGCTCCAAGGATAATTACTGCAGCTATAATCCAAAGGCCCTGGCCACTGGAACATGCTTGGCGCATGTGCTGGACAAGGCAGTAGTACTTGTGATGTAATGCCCACAAAAATACTCTTCAACCAATGACCAGCCAGCATCTTCACCCATTGTATAGAATAACTCTGAGGGGTGTTCTTAATTGCCTCCTAGAGTTCCCCAGTGGAATTAAGCTCCAGTTGCCTCAGTGGTACTTATTTGACCACACATTATTTTATTGGCAGCCTTTCCTTCTCTGTCTCACTCCCCACTCTACCATCAGCACTTCCTGGGATCATCCCCCACCGCCCACCAAATAAACTAATTGGTCTCAAATCTGGACCCAGGATCTGCATCTGAGGGAACCCTGAGACATCGTCCATTTAATATTTTTTAAATGTCATATTCATTATATATTTATTGGGAGATGATAGATAATAAACAAATATGATAGAAGCTTTTTATCTCACGTTATCAAGAGAAATATTTGATCAGTGCATTAAAAATATTAGTTCAGGGACTTCCCTAGTGGTCTAGTGATAATCATAACATATGATGCATGCATATCTTAAACATTTCGTTGTTCTTGTTCAGTTGCCAAGTCGTGTCCAGTTCTTCGTGACATCATGGATTGCAGCACACGTGACTTAGCAGCAGCAGCAGCAGCAGGCTTCCCTGTCCTTCACTATCTCCCAGATTTGCTTAAACTCATGTCCATTGAGTCCAACTATCTCATCCTCTGTCGTCCCCTTCTCCTGCCTTCAATCCTTCCCAGTATCAGTGTCTGTTCCAGTGAGTCAGCTCTTCGCATCAAGTGGTCAAGGTTTGGAGCTTCAGCTTCAGCATCAGTCCTTCCAGTGAATATTCAGGGTTGAAAACACTTTAGTCTAATTTAAAATAAGTAAATGTACAGTTAGGTGACAATTTTTTGACACAGAACTAATCTTCAGAAAATCCTGTGTTGCTCACTAAGGCTTCTGAGCGCAGAAGTGAGTGCAGATATGCTTGGGGAAAGCTTGGAAAGGCAAGAAGCTGACAGAAGGGAATTGATCAGTGGCATGGCACAGCCAATTCTAGAACTCAAGGCTTTCAAGTCCGGAGGCTTATAAGACCAAGGCATGTCAAAGGAGGATGCCCCATGCTTTAAATGGAGTCAAAATTGCAGTGAAACTGGGTGGTCACCAGCTTTTCCAAGAGTCCATGGGCAATGGGCGATTATGTTTCCCAGCAATACTACTCCAGAGAGGTGGGCAACTGCTGTGTAGTGTCACATCGCAAGCCAGCTACTCTGGAGGAATTGAACCTGACTCATCCACTGACCCACAGAAACAAAATTCAGAGGGCTCCCAAAGAGCGGTGAGAGGCAGCTGCCTCCTGGAATAGTATGTTACTTTATGGTAGGGTCACAGGACATCTATGTGGGAGGTTTTGTCAGATCACCACACCTCCAGCCATTGTATGGATGGACCTTCACTTTTCTCCAGCAAAGTGGAGAAAAGGTTTGGGACAAATTTTATGTTTCTCATAAGGAGCATAAAGGGCTTTCCTGGTAGTTCAGTGGTAAAGAATCCACCTGCCAATGCAGGAGACATGGATTCAATGCCTGAGTCGGGGAGATCCCCTGGAGAAGGAAACCCATCCAGTATTCTTGCCTGGAAAATCCCATGAACATAGGAGCCTGGCGGGTTACAGTCCACAGGGCTGCAAAGTCAGACGTGACTTAGCTACTAAACAATAACTCAGTGATTCAGTTCAGTTCAGTCACTCAGTCGTGTCCGACTCTTTGCGACCCCATGAATTGCAGCACGCCAGGCCTCCCTGTCCATCACCATCTCCCGGAGTTCACTCAGACTCACGTCCATCGAGTCCGTGATGCCATCCAGCCATCTCATCCTCGGTCGTCCCCTTCTCCTCCTGCCCCCAATCCCTCCCAGCATCAGAGTCTTTTCCAATGAGTCAACTCTTCGCATGAGGTGGCCAAAGTACTGGAGTTTCAGCTTTAGCATCATTCCTTCCAAAGAAATCCCAGGGTTGATCTCCTTCAGAATGGACTGGTTGGATCTCCTTGCAGTCCAAGGGACTCTCAAGAGTCTTCTCCAACACCACAGTTCAAAAGCATCGATTCTTCGGCGCTCAGCTTTCTTCACAGTCCAACTTTCACATCCATACATGACCACAGGAAAAACCATAGCCTTGACTAGGCGGACCTTAGTCGGCAAAGTAATGTCTCTGCTTTTGAATATACTATCCAGGTTGGTCATAACTTTTCTTCCAAGGAGTAAGCGTCTTTTAATTTCATGGCTGCAGTCACCATCTGCAGTGATTTTGGAGCCCAAAAAAATAAAGTCTGACACTGTTTCCACTGTTTCCCCATCTATTTCCCATGAAGTGATGGGACCGGATGCCATGATCTTCGTTTTCTGAATGTTGAGCTTTAAGCCAACTTTTTCGCTCTCCTCCTTCACTTTCATCAAGAGGCTTTTTAGCTCCTCCTCACTTTCTGCCATAAGGGTGGTGTCATCAGCATATCTGAGGTTATTGATATTTCTCCCGGCAATCTTGATTCCAGCTTGTGTTTCTTCCAGTCCAGCGTTTCTCATGATGTACTCTGCATATAAGTTAAATAAGCAGGGTGACAATATACAGCCTTGACGTACTCCTTTTCCTATTTGGAACCAGTCTGTTGTTCCATGTCCAGTTCTAACTGTTGCTTCCTGACCTGCATACAGATTTCTCAAGAGGCAGGTTAGGTGGTCTGGTATTCCCATCTCTTTCAGAATTTTCCACAGTTTATTGTGATCCACACAGTCAAAGGCTTTGGCATAGTCAATAAAGCAGAAATAGATGTTTTTCTGGAACTCTCTTGCTTTTTCCATGATCCAGCGGATGTTGGCAATTTGATCTCTGGTTCCTCTGCCTTTTCTAAAACCAGCTTGAACATCAGGAAGTTCACGGTTCACGTATTGCTGAAGCCTGGCTTGGAGAATTTTGAGCATTACTTTACTAGCATGTGAGATGAGTGCAATTGTGTGGTAGTTTGAGCATTCTTTGGCATTGCCTTCCTTTGGAATTGGAATGAAAACTGACCTTTTCCAGTCCTGTGGCCACTGCTGAGTTTTCCAAATTTGCTGGCATATTGAGTGCAGCACTTTCACAGCATCATCTTTCAGGATTTGAAATAGCTCAACTGGAATTCCATCACCTCCACTAGCTTTGTTCGTAGTGATGCTTTCTAAGGCCCACTTGACTTCACATTCCAGGATGTCTGGCTCTAGATGAGTGATCACACCATCGTGATTATCTGGGTTGTGAAGATCTTTTTTGTACAGTTCTTCTGTGTATTCTTGCCACCTCTTCTTAATATCTTCTGCTTCTGTTAGGTCCAGACCATTTCTGTCCTTTATCGAGCCCATCTTTGCACGAAATGTTTCCTTGGTATCTCTAATTTTCTTGAAGAGATCTCTAGTCTTCCCCATTCTGTTGTTTTCCTCTATTTCTTTGCACTGATTAAACAACAACAAAAGGAGCACAATAATTCACATGACTTAAAGTGGTTTCGTAGTTCCTAATGATTTTTCCCATGCCCCTCCTAGTGCTCCCCATCTTTATTCTGGAAATGGGGCCATGATTATGTGACTCAAGCCAGGCCAGTTAGTGATATCTGGAATTTTTTCTATCAGAGCTGAGAAATAGATATTCTCTATACTCCAGGAGCTACAAAGCTGGAAGGCTATGATGCTGGAGTTGCCAGAGGCCATGTTCCTCTCCAAGTAGAGAAAGATCATCTGTGAGAGGCAGGAATGACTCCAACAAGCAAAGAGCAGCAGAGAGAAGAGAGAGAAAAGCCTGACAGTGTTTGCATGTCTAAATCCAGTCCTTGCTGGGGTCAGCTCCATTCTGTACTGTCCATGGTTTGGTTACGTGAGCCAATACATCCCCTTTTCATGCTCAAAGTAGTTAGAGTTGAGTTTCTATCGCTTCAGACAAAGAGTATAACTAACACAGATATTCTCAGTGATAGCAAAGATGAGGAGCCTTCAAAAGGCCTCTAGGCAACAGACGTTCACAAGCAGGAGCTGGGAGAAGAGAGGAAGAGCCACAGAGAGACTGCACATAAGAAACACCTTTTGGGGACTCCTAGGAATACATATACCCCTGCTTAATTCTTTTCACACACACACACACACACACCAGGAATAAAGGGGAAAAAGGGCCTTGAGGAAAAGATAGTTATAACACAACACTCTTGAGTCAGGTTTTTTTTTTCAACTGTTTCCTTTCTTTTTATCTATATCCATTTTCTCTAATGACAGTCATTTTTTGCCTCTAGCTGGGTTTTTTTTGGGGGGGGGGCGGTCGTGTTGGGTCTTTGTTTCAGTGTGTAGGCTGTTTACTGCAGCATGCTCTAGCTGTGATGGCTGAGCTTAGCTGCCCTGTGGGACGTGGGATCTTAGTTCCCCGGAGAGGGATCAAACCTGTATCCCCTGCATTGGAAGGCAGATTCTTAACCACAGAACCTCCAGGGAAGTCCTTGAGTCAGGTACTTATTATTTAACCTCCTTGTAATGCCCAGCCCTCAGTGGATTCTCTCTCACTCTATAAGGCAACAAAGAAAATATACACTTTAGCTATTATTCTGACTCTTACTCTCTCTCTCTTTCCTGAATCATTTCTAAATTAATTTATTACCTTTTATAACCTTATATAACCATAAAAGCTAGAACAGATCCATTCTGTATGAGGAATGGCACAATTCGTATCTCTTCTCAAACAGAAGGCCTCATGTGCATGTAAAAGCTGGAACATAAAGCACTGGGGTTATTTGTCAATCCAAGAGTAGGCCTCAGCCTGGTGGGAAGAGGAGGGAGCTTAGAAAAATGAACTTGGGATCCATGTTTTATTTCTTTTTTATTCTTGGGAAGAAAGGTTAGTTAATTGAGAAAAACGAGTGTAAGTTTTTCTAAAGCCCTGTTCTTGGAGCAAGGGGAGGAGTTCATTGTGTGAAGAGTCATCATTTGAGGCTGAATTGTTCTTTAATACTTTGGGATTGAAGGGAAAATATGGAGGAGGCTTTGTAAAGAGGGCTTGAGGTCTTGTATGAGTAAAAAATGCTGAGAAGAGAAACTATGGGCTTTTGATAAATGGAAAGATTAGCTTGTTTTCAGGAGCATCTCTTCCCTTCCCCTCTACCTCCATGGATGGAGTATACTTCCTTGCCCTTTGGCTTTGGGCTTGGTCATGAGACTTGCTGTGGCCAAAGGGTTTGAGCTGTACTTGTGCAGCTGGACACCCTCTCTTACAATTCAGCCATCATCAGGAGAAAATCCTGTTCTGGTTAGCCCACTGGTTCAAGGAGGAGAATGAGGAAAACATGGAGCAGAGTCACCCAGCTACCAAGAAATTCATAACCCCAAACCAAATGCTGTTGCATCACACCTAGAATCTGAGGTTGATAGTTTTGTGGTATTACCAGTGCTATTACTAATGGATATAACGCATTAGTGTGATTTCCCTTGAACTGGAAAACTAGTAAAGACTGGCAACTTTTGGGTTATTTTACTAACAAAAGTTAAACTCCTGACATGAGTGACCCTTTTACCTTTTATTATTACTGGTGAAAGTGGAATCAGGAGCTGGGGAGAGAATGATGGAGTTTTAGCCCTGGGACCTCACAGCACAATTTCGCCTATCTGACCCAGGTCATGGAGATTGAAGCCAGTATATCCATGCACGTGGTTTGTTGGGAGAGGAAACGCACCGTTGGCCCTATGCCTCCATGCATATTGCTGGATATGCGAAGAATGCAAGGCGCTGACTGCCCTCTACCCAGGCCATTTCTCAGGACTGTGTTTGTAGGAAGTAACCTTACAGAGTGAAATAATATCTTCCCCAGACAAAGAGCTGACTCATTACTGTTGACGATAAAAGTGGTAGATTCTCCAAGCTCAGTAGTCTCCCTGTAACAGAACTTATCTGTGTGTACAGGCCCAACTGTATCACTTCCTTGGGCCTTGGGAGACATGGAGAATCAGAGTAAGCCTGACTGTCTGGCTACACTTTCCCTGTAAGCACAGCAGTCCCAGCACCTAGGAAGCAGTCTAGCTTCACCGCTTGTAGGCAGGGTAAATTCTCAGACCCTTCACGGCTCCTGACTTGAGTCATCTCTCATGAATGTTATTGTCCCAAAGTTCTACACAGGACTAAAGTTTGTGAACTCCTTTAGAGAGCAGGATCCCTCCCACCCAGGGCAACTTTTCAGCACCAACTTGGGAAAAAAAACTTCATAAATTCTCAAATGTAAAAGTTAGAAGGGACCATTGTGATCAGCAGAAAAGCTTAGAGCAATGATTTCCAGAAGGTGGGATGTACCCTTGTGGGTCACAAGATAATTTTAGATGATATGTGAAAGAGCATGATTTTAAATTTCAGAAGCACTTGTTTATAATATGCATAAGAAAAACACTTTGAAGTATTCCTTTTGAAAGACATATTTAAACAAAAAAATAGATTAACAGAAATATAAGTTGTTGTTCAGCCGTTAATTCGTGTCTGACTCTTTGTGACTCCATGCACTATAGCAAAATTTATGTCCATTGAGTCAGTGATGTTATATAACTATCTCATCCTCTGCCACCCTCTTCTACTTTTGCCTTCAATCTTTCCTAGCACCGGGGTTAGGCAAGGCTAAAAGTATGTTTAAGTTAGGCTGGGATTATTTAAAGGCTGGAATCAGTAAGGACTCTTGACCACAGCACCTAACATAGCTCTTCTGCATTGCTCGGGCTTCCTTATAGAGTGGCAGATTCAGGGTAGTCAAGAGTCTTGCACAGTGGCTCAGGGCTTCAAGAGCAACCCCTCGGAGAGGTCACTAGGATGAGTCCTAATTCAATACGATTGAAGTCCTTACAAAAAGAGGAGATTAGGACACAGGCTCACATATGTGAAGACACAAGAAGGCCATCTATGAGCCAAGGAGAGAATCCTCAAAAGAAATGAATCCTACCAACACCTTGATCTCATACCTTTAGCCTCCAGAATTGTGAATAAATTTCTATTGTTTAAACCACTCAGTCTGTGAAACTTTGTTGTGACAGCCCTACCAAACTAATACAGGAGTCTAGAGCAAAGCAAAGAGATCTTAGATGTGACACTAACAGCATGATCCATAAAATGTAAAATAGATAAATTGGACTTATTAAAAACTTGCTCTGGGAAAGACCTTAAGAGGATGAAGGCACAAACTACAGACTGGGAGAAAATTGTTGCAATTCACATATCTGTGAACTGTGAACAGTGAAAAAAAAATCCAATTAGGAAATGGGCAAAAGACATGAATAGATATTTCACCGAAGAAGATAAACAGACGGCAAATAAGTACATGAAAGATGTTCAACATCATTAGCCATGGGGAATTGTAAGTCAAAACTGTAATAAGACATGCCTATCAGAATAGATAAAATGAAAAATAGTGGACTTCCCTGGGTGGTCCAGTGGTTAAGAATCCGCCAGCCAATGATACAGGTTCCCTGGTCTGGGAACATTCCACATACTGCAGTGCAACTAAGCCCATGGGTCACAACCACCGAGCACACAACTACTGAAGTCCATGCGCCTAGGGCCTGTGCTCCATGATGAGAGAAGCCACTGCAATGAGAAGTCCACACGCTGAGACTAGAAAGTAGTCCCCACTCACTGCAGCTAGAAAAAGCCCACGCATAGTGATGAAGACCCAGCAGAGCCAAAAATAAAAACTGAAAAAATAAAGATTGAAAAAAAAGAAAAGTGACAATGGCAAATTCTGGTTAGGGTGCAGAGAATCAGATCAACGTTGTTGGTAGAAATGCAAAATGGTACAACTACTCTGAAATTATTTTGGTAGTTGCTTACAAAACTAAATATACAATTATCATACAATCCAAACCGCTTGGAAGAGCCCCACACTGGAAACAGCCCAGACATTTTTCAGTGGGTGAATAGTAAAAAAAAAAAAAAGAGAAGAAGCTGTGGTGTGTCCATGTCATGGTATACTAGTCAGCGAAGGAACAGACTATTGATGAACACGACAACTGGGATGAACCTCTGGGGATTAGGCCGAGTTAAAAGGTCAGCCCGAAAAGGTTACATACTGTATGATTCTATTTGTATACCATTCTTCAGATGACAAAATTATAGATGTGTGAAACAGAATGGTGATTGCCAGGAGCAAGGAAAGACGAGGAGGGGGAGGTGGTGTGGATGTAAAGGGCAACACACAAGATCCTTGTGGAGATGGAACTGTTCTGCACACTGACTACGTCAGTGTCCATATGCTGGTGGTGGTTTCATACCACAGTTTTGCAAGATGTTACCATTTGGGGAAACTGGATATATGGTACATGGAATCTTTCAGTATTATTTCTCATATTTGCATGTGAATCTATGAATGTTTTGTGTTAAACAAGAGAATGGAAAAGTTTTCTTTACTGTTGTAATAAGAGCTCCCTGTTAAGCAAAAGAAAAAAAGGACCCGAAGAAAGTGTTTGCTTGCGTAGAGAAATCTGGGAGGATACATACAAAACAAATTTAAGTGATTCCCTGAGGAATCCTTGAGGGTGGGGAGAGGTGGATGCGGAAGGGAGCAGGTAGGAGATGTATATCCATTTTGATAATGTTGGCCTTTTCAGCTTCTGAGCCATGTGAAAAACGAGAAAACAAACAACAAAAAAAGATTCTTCTAGCTGCCATACGGAGAGTAGATTTAGAAGGATCACGGGGAGACATGAAAAAGCCAGAAAGACTTCACCTGGCTAGAGAATAGCAGAGTTCTTCAATAGCACACTCTTCAATGCAGCATAATCTGCCTTTTGTGGGTTTTTCTTTTTTTAATTTAATTTATTTATCTATTTTTGGTTGTGCTGGGTCTTCGTTGTGGTCCGTGGGCTTCTTATTTATAGTGGTTTCTCCTGTTGCAGAGCATGGGCTCCGGGGTGTGAAGGCTTCAGTAGCTGCAGCGCTTGGGCTCAGTAATTGTGGCACACAGACTTAGTTTCCGCATGGTATGTGTGATCTTCCTGGACTAGGGATCGAACCCATGTCCCCTGCATTGACAGGCAGATTCTTATATGCTAGATCTCCAGGGAAGTCCCTATGGGCTTTTTTTTTTTTTTAACTTTTTGGCTGCACAGCATGGCATATGAGGTTTTATTTCCCCGACCAGGGATTGCACCTACACTCTGCATTGGAAGCTCTAGAAGCTCGGAGTCTTAACCACTGGACCACCAGGGAAGTCCCATAACCTGCCTTTTAAAACAAATCTGTTGACCCCCGCTTAGAAAGGCTTTTCACCCACAGGATTAGGAACAACAGCCCAGCATGACACTGAAGACATTTCACAATGTGATTCCCAGCTGATCTTCCCAGGCTTATCCTCTCTCGCCACCCCTTGAATCATGATGTTCTTTTTATCTGAATACTGGAACTACTGTCACACCTCTGTGCCTTTGCCCATGCTGTTCCTTTTGCCTAGAATGTCCTTCCGGTATACATCATCCTTACAATCTCCAGCTCCTTAAGACCAAATTCAAGGTTCTCTGCCCTTGGAGGCTTTTCTGACCCATCCATCTCCTAAAGTCCCGTACGCAATTAATTGCTCTTTGTTGACTAACTGCCATTTTATCCCTTGTGACATTGGCATACACTCAGGTGTGAGTTTAATTAATTGTTTTTAAATAATTAATTGAGTGGTCATTTACTTAATAACTTTCTCCCCTGCTAGACTGCCAATTCCAGGAAGGTAGGGACCAGGTCTGCAAATAATCTTACTGACTGAAGCACCTGGAGCTTACAGCTAAGGGGTTCTTGGAAAGGCTTGGGATCTTGAGCTCCCATTTTCTCTCTCTCTTTTTTTTTTTCAGCTGTGCCACCAGACATGCGGGATCTTAGTTCCCAAATCAGGGATCAAACCTGTGACCCCTGTAGTGGAAGCACGCAGTGCTAACCACTGGACTTCCAGGGAACTCCTTTGAGACCCCATTCTCTTAAAGGAGCAGCATTCTGAATGGTGATGCCCAGAGCATGTTCTAATTGGCACTGGAAAGGACTGAACTGTCACCTCCTTGTTCGGCTCATAGGCTCCAATCAAGCCTATGATTGGACTCCTATCTAACAAGCCACTAATCTCCCTGTGCTTCTAACAGATATAAGGGGTTAAATCCCTCCAGCAGGACTGAGAGTAGGTGGGGGAGCCTAGAACCACATGTCCCACACAGTAGCCACTACCCGCAAATGAGTAAATTTAAACTAATTAAAATTAAATCAATTAAAATTCAGATCTTTAATCAAGCTAGCCACATTTCAAATGCTCAACAGCTGTCTGTGGCTAGTAGCCACTGTATCCAACACCACAGAATTAGAAAATATTTCCATCATCATAGGAAAATCTACAGAGGGTCACAGTCTAGAGAATTACACTCCCCCTACTTTTCTTTTTTTTTCCTTGGCCACACAGCTTGCAGGATCTTACTTCCTTGGCCAGGGATTGAACCCATGGCAACGGCAGTGAAAGTGCCAAGTCCTAACCACTTGGACTACCACGGAACTCTCAAGAATCACCCTTTACTTCGTGCTTCACACAAAACAGAGCACTGTGTTAAAGCATCTCGAAGGGCATGCTTAGGAGCCAGACTGCCTGGGTTTAAATCCTACTAGCTGTGTGGCCTTGAGCAAGTTATTTTACCTCTCTGAGCTTCATTTTCTTCAACTGTAAATTGAAAGTCATAATAGTATCTACCTCATGAGGTTGCTGTGAGGATTCAACAAAATCATACACGTAATACACTTGGAATATTACTGCCCCACAGTATTAACTGGCCCAGAGCATTAGCTCAGTACTTGGTTGGTTTATTGTCATTTTTTGTTTTTATTTAAATCTCACAACAATCCTATTAAATAAGTGCTATTATGATTTCCATTTGCAAAGGGGAAAATTGAGGCTCAAACAGCTGAAGCCACTTATGAAAATTCACATGGTGAGGTAGTGGCAGAGCTGGTTTTGAACCCCCAAGCCCCTCAGTTTTCTAGGCTTCTTCCTTTTTGAGGGGTGGGGATGGATCTGCCCTGAGCTCCAACTGTAACTTGGTCTAGTTCCACAGTCCTCCTTGCCAAGAAGAGCTCCTGCCAACCTTCCTACGGGCTCTAAGCACTTGACTGATGCCCCAGCCCCATCAGCGGGGGGCCTCTGCCATCAGCTGGCATCCATCAGAAAGCCTTCTCCTTCCTGCTGCCCTCGATAAGATGCTGGACCCAGAGCACTGTGCAAATAGAACATGAATTCTGCTGACAAGGTAATAACAAGGCTCCTAAATCAGCATTTGGACTTTTTGCTTTACATATATTACTCAAATTACATGTCAGGGATTAATATACATTATAAACCAGATGTGCCAGTTACATATTTCTCTCTGGAATGTCTCTTGGGTGCCTCCTGAAACTGCTGCTGGTGTTAATCACACATTCTTCCCACCATGCCTGGGCCCTGGCTGGGCCACACTGACAGCAGGAGGGCTAAGGAGGGGTCAGGAAGGATGGGAGGCCTAGAGGAGCTATGAGGAACCAGAGGCTGATTTTCATACTTTGGAACCAGCCCAGCTGTTCTGTGTTTCACAAACACTTTTGTAGCTTTCTGCCATGCAGGCTGTGGCAATCAGCCTGTTGTGCCCAGTGCTCAGCCACGGTCTGGTCCATAGCACCTGTTCTGAGGAGGTGGCAGAGGTTGATGATTACCTACCGGAGGTCTATTTTCTCCTTGTTTCCAATGAACAGAACCCTGATATTGTTTGGGGCTGCAATGTATCAAGCTAAAAATATTCACCTTCATAGTATCTTCATGGCTAAATATGGGTATATGAGTCAGTTCTGGCCAATGAGATGGAAGAAGAAATATGCTGGGCATTTGTGCGAAATCCTTACATAAGGGCTGTCCCTCACTTCTTGACCCCTTTTCTCTCTGCCTGGAACACAGTCATGATGGTTACAGCTGCAGCCATCTTGCAACCATGAGGTAACAAGTTTCAAAATGAAAGCTTACAAGCTGAGATGGAGGTATGGAAAGGTGGAAGGACTCTGGAATCATGTGGTTGTATCTGAGCCTTTCTACCAGCCTTATTCTGCTTCTTTCAGACACATTTTTACATAAGATAAATAAGCTACCATCTTATTTGCAGTCTACCAAACTTATTTGCAGTCACTGGGGTTTATCACATTTCTGATACATTTGCCTTCAGTGTCTCTGTCATCCACAGAGAAGCAGCTCTTAGGGAACATCCTCAGTCCTTGCTTCTCTTCTCTGAAATGTACTCATCACCACATGCTTGCCCACACCTGCTTCTCAGAGAGTTCTCACCTTATTCCCTGCTGGGTAAGCAGTGGACCATGGCCATAGTTGATGGAGTCAGTGGACTAAACCCAACCCAACCAGATTCTCTTCCTGAGAATTTCAGCTGAGCCCAGAGATTTGTATTTAGAACACACACTGGCATCAATAGCCCATAGTGACCCTGGGGTGGTTTTATTTTTCCTGTATAGTGTTTTTGTCCTGTGCTTTCCAAGTAGTGCCAGTGGTAAAGAAAGTGAAAGTGAAGTTGCTCAATCGTGTCCGACTCTTTGCGACCTCATGGACTGTAACCTATCAGACTCCTCCGTCCGTGGGATTTTCCAGGCGAGAGTGCTGGAGTGGATTGCCATTTCCTTCTCCAGGGAATCTTCCCGACCCAGGAATCGAACCCAGGTCNGAAAGTGAAAGTGAAGTTGCTCAATCGTGTCCGACTCTTTGCGACCTCATGGACTGTAACCTATCAGATTCCTCCGTCCGTGGGATTTTCCAGGCGAGAGTGCTGGAGTGGATTGCCATTTCCTTCTCCAGGGAATCTTCCCGACCCAGGAATCGAACCCAGGTCTCCCGCAATGCAGGCAAACACTTTACCATCTGAGCCACCAGGGTAGTGCCAGTGGTAAAGAACCCACATGCAAATGCAGGAGACATAAGAGACTTGGGTTCGATCCTTGGGTCAGGAAGATCCCCTGGAGGAGGGCATGGCAACCCACTCCAGTATTCTTGGTTGGAGAATCCCCATGGATGGAGGATCCTGGTAGGCTATAGTCTATGGGGTCACAAGGAGTTGGACACAACTGAAGCGACATAGCACGCATAGTGTTTTTGTTTTTTAATATTAGAAACATCATTTCCAATAAAAATCTGGATCTCTGGCTTCTCTTGAAATAGTGGAAGTTTGGCATCACTGGGTTCACATTCCATGGAGCAATAAATAGCTGCTGGTGAGAAATGGCAATTCCCTCTAGATGGACACATGTTCTTCCATATTCCATAGTCCTCACTTTGCCCCAATGTGTTACTGCACATCCATGCCACTTATTCCTGTTGCCTGCCTGGCTCCTTTTGGCACTGGAGTTTACAACATCTGCTCTAATTAGTCACCATAAGGCCTTCGAATCATGATAATGATAATAATGCTGCTGGTGAAGATAACAATAGCAACAATTATTGATGACTATTATGAGCCAAGTAGTTTAGGGAGGGCTCTGCATATATTATCTTATTTAGTCCTCAAAACAAGAAGACCGCTGCTATGATCACTGTGTGTGTGTGTGTTTTCAGTCCCTCTGTCGTGTCCAGCTTTTTGACTGTGCAGATTGTAGCCCTCCAGACTTCTCTGTCCATGGAATTGTCCAGGCAAGAATACTGGAGTGGGTTACCACTTCTTACTCCAGAGGACCTTCCCTGTACAGAAGAGGAAAGAGGTGCGGTAACTTGACCAAAGCCTCCTAGTTAGAAAGCAATATATCTGGGATTCAAATCCAAGCATTCTGGCGTCAGAGTGGGTGCTTCCCAACCAATAGATTACAGCTACCTTCTCATGAATTAAGACGAAGAGATGGAGAAAGGAACGGCATATGTGCAGACAGAGTGAAAGAAATAGATATCAGAGTAGGAGGCAGAGAATGGCCGCTGTGGACCCTGGCTGTTTTCTGGTTCCTTGTGAAGTTTGGATGCACTCCACACAAGGAAACTTCCACCAGTTGGGATTCATATATGCAAGCAACAGAAACAAACTGGTAGATTTCAGCAGAAGAGGAATCAGTGAAATAGACACTGGAGAGTTTTCAGAATTGCTGGGAAGGCTGGAGAACGAGAATGGCCATCAGGGTGGCAGAAGCACAGGGCTAGTCTGGTAAGGACCCTGATGACCCAACCACAGAATGTCAGACCCTTCGGCCTCCCCTTTAACCCTGCGAAAACTTCACACCTGATGCTAGGCACAGCCACTGGCCCTCCTGCCTGGGCTGCCCCAGAGACTGAATATTGCTGCCTCTACGGCCACTAACACCAGATTGGGCTTCTCCATTGCTTCTGTGTCTTCGTGTCTCTGGCTCCTCAAACCAAGTCTAGTGTGTCCCTCTAAATGCCAAAGACCAGCTGCAGAGGAGACTGGGAAAGCAAGTAGCTAGCACTTCCACATTCTACATCAGGAAGGGAGCTCTGCTGCCCACTAAGGTTCATCATGGTGGGGAATTCTCCAGACGTACATATGGGTCTCTGAGTCTGAGCAGCCAAAAGGCACAGCTGTGTAAGAAGACTTTCCTTCCTTCCTTCCTCCCTTCCTCTTTGTCTTTCTTTCTGTTTCGGTGGTGCTGGGTCTTCATTGGGGTATGCAGGCTTTCTCTAGTTGTGGCACACTGACTGCTCTTGTCGTGGAGCATGGGCTCTACAGCACACGGGCTCAGGAGTCATGGAGTCTCGTAGCGCACGGTCTTAATTGCCCCATAGTATGTGGAATCTTGGAGAAGGCAACGGCAGCCCACTCCAGTACTCTTGCCTGGAAAGTCCCATGGACGGAGGAGCCTGATGGGCTGCCGTCCATGGGGTCGCACAGAGTCAGACACGACTGAAGCGACTTAGCAGCAGCAGCAGCAGTATGTGNCCTCTACAGCACACGGGCTCAGGAGTCATGGAGTCTCGTAGCGCACGGTCTTAATTGCCCCATAGTATGTGGAATCTTGGAGAAGGCAACGGCAGCCCACTCCAGTACTCTTGCCTGGAAGGTCCCATGGACGGAGGAGCCTGATGGGCTGCCGTCCATGGGGTCGCACAGAGTCAGACACGACTGAAGCGACTTAGCAGCAGCAGCAGCAGTATGTGGAATCTTAGGCCTCTGATCAGGGATCAACCCATACCGCCTGCATTGGGAGGCAAATTCTTAACCACTGGACCGCCAGGGAAGTCCCCAAAGTCAGTGCCTTTTGTTTCCAAAATGTAGAGTCTTTTCTGTGTGGTCACAGGGATTCTCCTTTGCTGCAGGTGGAAACAATTCTCTGTGCTACTCCCCAAATCCTGAGTTGGTGACTCCTCTGGAATTTCTCCACATGGAGCCACTGGTCTTTCTAAATTATAAAATGTCTGCCCAGATCTCAATAGCTGCCTGGTTGGAGCTGTTTCTTTATCCTTTAGTGCCTACACATTCCCATCTTCCTCTCATAACTTGATCCTCCAGCAAATTCCCATCCTGGCTTCCCACCTTCTCTTCAAGTGCTGGTTTCTCTGTGATCCAGATTTTAGCCTCTCTCTCCTGCTCCTGCAAAGAACAACATCCCATCTCTACCTTAATTACATTTTAGTGATTCCATTGCCAGCGTGGTTTTAAATTGTTCTTGCCTACGTTTCTGGTGGCAAAATTCAAATGTCTCCTTATTCTTTAAAGTTTTGAGTGGATGACCTAGACAAGTGAGCAATGACACTATGAAGACTGAGGTCAAAGAAGTGATGTTTAGCCCTGTGATCATATAAAACCTGGGCACAGTTAAGACAACACAGTAAATACATGATTACAAATGTTTAATGTACACAATAACAAGCGACAATCATATTATTTTAAAAAGTTAGCACCACAGTTCTTGGGGAGATGTGGCCGTGTTGTGAACTCTGATGTTCCACACAGGCAGCCCAACAGTCTTGAAGAATGAAGGACTTGGTCCACCAGCTACTGCAAGTACTGTTGGCAGGTGACCCTTAGCTGTGAGCCTTCTTTGAGAATTTCCTTGGCAGCTGTCTTTTTGAGGCAGCCTGCATACAATGATTGACCCACTTGAGAGTGAAGAGACCTGATCCCCTTGAAGATTTATCCCAGCTTTAGTGCAAAAGAGTTAGTTGCTCACTCATGTCCAACTCTTGCGACCCCATAGACTGTAGTCTGCCAGGTTCCTCTGTCCATGGAGCTCTCCAGGCAAGAATATTGGAGTGGATAACCATTCCCTCCTCCAGGATATTGTCCCTCTGGGATGGAACCTGAGTGTCTTGCATTGCAGGCGGATTCTTTACCATCTTAGCCAGCCTTAGAGTCCGCCATGGAATCAGAGGCTTTTGTTCTGACATCGTGGTTTGACTTCTTCCTCCTATTCTTTCCTTTCTTCCACAGAGCACTCCCCAAATAATTTCCTGCATGCTAATCTCCATCTTGGAGTTTACCTCCCAGAGAACTCAACCTGCAATCCTCCACGCACACGCACAAACACACGCGTGTCCACGCTCATTGGAATGTGATTTTGCAGCTTCTCAATTCAAGAGATAGGGTCTGTTTCTCCCCTCCTTGAATCTAGACTGGCCTTGTAACTTGTTTTGGTCAATAGAATGAGGCTGAAGTTATACTGTACCAGTTCTGAGCTGGACCCTCCAGAAGCCTTGCCTNTCCACGCTCATTGGAATGTGATTTTGCAGCTTCTCAATTCAAGAGATAGGGTCTGTTTCTCCCCTCCTTGAATCTAGACTGGCCTTGTAACTTGTTTTGGTCAATAGAATGAGGCTGAAGTTATACTGTACCAGTTCTGAGCTGGACCCTCCAGAAGCCTTGCCTGCTTCTGCTCTCACTCTTGGAGCCTACCACTACCATAACAATAAGCCTGGGCTTCCCTTGTGGCTCAGCGGTAGAGAATCTGCCTGCCAATGCCGGAGACATGGGTTCGATCCCTGGTCTGGGAGGATCCCACAGCCGAGGAGCAACTAACCCCATACACCACAACTATTGACCCTGTGCTCTAGAACGCATGCTCTGCAACAGAAGAGAAGGTGCGGCAATGAGAAGCCTGTGTACCACAACTGTGAGTAGTCCCCACTTGCCGCAACTAGAGAAAGCCTGCCAATGCCGGAGACATGGGTTCGATCCCTGGTCTGGGAGGATCCCACAGCCGAGGAGCAACTAACCCCATACACCACAACTATTGACCCTGTGCTCTAGAACGCATGCTCTGCAACAGAAGAGAAGGTGCGGCAATGAGAAGCCTGTGTACCACAACTGTGAGTAGTCCCCACTTGCCGCAACTAGAGAAAGCCTAGGTGCAGCAATGAAGACTCAGCACAGCCACAAATAAGTAAATAAACAAACGTATATTAAAAAAGAATAAACACAAGCTAGCTTGCTTGTGCTAGCTAAAAGACATGTGACCAAATTGCAGCTATTCCTCAGCTAACAGCCAACCATCTTCCTGAAGCAAAGCCACCTAGCTGACCACGATGTATGAATGAACTTAGCTAAGACTAGACATACTGCCTAGCTGAGCCTAGCCCAAACTGTTGACCCAGAGAACCATGAGGTAATCAATAATGTTGTTTTAAGCCAGTTAAATTTTGGGTAGTTTTGTAGCAATTCCTAATGGCTACAGGAGGGAACTGTACTTGAGAAACCGTCTTGAAAACATAGAAAGTAAAACTGGGGCAGGAACATCAGGCCCCAAATGACGCAAGAGATAACTCAGCAAGTTTCCATGAGAAAACGGAAGGAATTTATTTTTTGCCCCAGTGAAGCGGGTAGAGAGATGAGACTAGGGGTGGAGGCATAAAAAGTAGGTAAGGAGGAGAGAGTTGTTTGCACAGTGGTATGTGACTGGGAACAATATGGGTTGAAGCAGCAGGTGGGATCCTCTAATGGGCGTGGGTCTGTATGCATGGAGATGAGATGGCAGAAAGACATTTAAGCACAGATGAACCTAATAGTTATTTTGAATTTCTTTGCATTTCATTGATGTAATCACTTCTCTGTTTATTTGCAACCCATCTGATCTTCAGAAAAGGCTTATACAAAACAGGAATTCTTCCACTCTGCTGGTGGAAAACCAAGACAGCTACTTTGGAAAGCAATTGGTAGTATTTATCTGCTGCTGCTGCTGCTAAGTCACTTCAGTCGTGTCTGACTCTGTGCGATCCCACAGACGGCAGCCCACCAGGCTCCGCTGTCCCTGGGATCCTCCAGGCAAGAACACTGGAGTGAGTTGCCATTTCCTTCTCCAATGCATGAAAGTGAAAAGTGAAAGTGAAGTCTCTCAGTCCTGTCCGACTCTCAGCGACCCCATGGACTGCAGCCTACCAGGCTCCTCCGCCCGTGGAATTTTCCAGGCAAGAGTACTGGAGTGGGGTGCCATTGCCTTCTCCGAGTATTTACCTAGTCCAGTCCAAAATGCACATGCTCTTTGACGAGCAATTCCACTTCTAGATTTTTTTTTTTACCTTTTTGGCTGCCCCATGCAGTATGTGGGATCCTAGTTCCCTAACCAGGGATTGAACACATGGCCCCTGCTTTGGGAGCTTAGAGGCTTCACCACTGGACTGTCAGGGAAGTCCCTTCACTCCTAGATTTTTATAGAGAAATCCTGTGCGTGTGCACCAGGAAATGTGTACAAGAATGTTGCATTGTCTGTAATAGAGGAAATTTGGAAAAGCCTTAATTGTCTACAAGTAGAGCTTTAGATAGATAAATTTGTAAATATTCACATGATAAAACACTATATAAGTTATTACGGAGGCTTCCCTGGTGGCTCAGATGGTAAAGCATCTGCCTGCAATGCAGGAGACCCGGGTTCAATCCCTGGGTTGGGATGATCCCCTGGAGAAGGAAATGGCAACCTACTCCAGTCCTCTTGCCTGGAAAATTCCATGGATGAACTATATGTGTATTTATATCTAGCTATATTTATCATCAAAGACAGATCAAAAAATACATGATTGCATGAAAAAGCGAGTTGCAGAAAATAAAATATGATACCATTTTTGTACATCTTAAGATTACACTAAATAGTGTTACAAGCATTTATGAATACAGTATATGCAGTGAAAATATGAAAACCATTTGGAAGGACACACACCAGATTCCTGATGGTGAATTCTTCTGGGGAGGAAAATATACATGGGAGATTTCACTTTTAACCTTGCTAGATTTATAAAATCAGGGGCAAAAACTATAAAATAATAGCATTAAATTCTGACAGTTGGAGGACATGGGTGTTTGTTAGATTACTCTCTCTTCTGTTCTATATTTTTAAATTTTATCAACTGAGAAGGAAATTTAATTTTACCCACGAATGCTTTTTGTGATTTGGGTAGTTTATTTATCTGTGTGTGAGTTTCACATCGGGGTCACAGATCCGTGCCAGAACCAGTCCCCAAAGGTGGATGTTACTGAGCCTGTGGACTCCTGAAGTGCCGGATTCTTGAAGAGTGCTTTGTGGATGTATATAGACCATGGGCCTGGAATCTGACTCCATCTTACTGAGATCATTCACAGCGAGAAACCCAAGGGTACATCTGGTTACATGTATTAATTGTTACCCTGACAATAAGACCAGTGGTAAGCTGGTCCTATTGTATAAGTTACATGAGCAGTGAAAAAACACTCTTCACTTTGCTAATGAGGTTCCAATTTCTCCCCATTCACTCCAACACTTATTAGCCAAATTTTCCCCTTTCTTTTATAGCTCTTCTAGTAAGCATGAAGTAGGTTCTCATTGTGGTTTTGCTTTGTGTTTCCTAATAGCTGTGTTGAACATCTTTTCACGTGCTTCTTAGCCATTTGTATTTCTTCTTTGGAGAAATGTTTATTCAAATACTTTGTCTGTTTTTAATTAGGCTTTTAAAATTGCTGAGCTATAAGAATTCTTTGCTGTTGTTGGGCTTCCCTGGTGGCTCAGCAGTAAAGAATCTGCCTCCCAAGGCAGGAGATGGAGGTTTGATCCCTGGGTCGGGAAAATCCTCTGGAGAAGGAAATGGCAACCTACTCCAGCACTCTTGCCTGGAGAATCCCCAGGCACAGAGGAGCCTGGTGGGCTACAGCACATGGGGTAGCAAAGAATTGGAGACAACTCAGTGACTAAACGACAACAAGAATTCTTTATATATTCTGGCTATTAGACTCAACAGATGTATGATTTACAAATATTTTCTTCCATTCTGTAGGTTGTTTTTTCCCTATTGCGGCACAAAAGTTTTAAATTTTGAACTAAGTCCAAGTTATCTACTTTTCCTTTTCTTGTTTGTGCTTTGGATGTTATATATAGAAACTACTGCTGAAATTAAAGTTACAAAGATTTTCACCTGTTTCCTTTCTAGGAGTTTTATACTTATTAGCTCTTATGTTTAGGTAATAATACACTGCTTGATACATTTGTGTTTTTTTAGGATACTGAAACTACTCTGTATGATATTTTAATGATAGATATAAGTGATTAAGTGAAAGTTGCTCAGTCATGTCTAATTCTTTGTGACTCCATGAACTATACAGTCCATAGACTTCTCCAGGCCAGAATACTGGACTGGATAGCCTTTCCCTTCGCCAGGGGATCTTCCCAACTCAGGGATTGAACCCAGGTCTTCTGCATTGCAGGTGGATTCTTTACCAGCTGAGCCACCAGGGAAGCCCTTGATACATTTTGAGTTAATTTTTGTACCTGATGTGAGATAGGATTCCTTCATTCTTTTGCACATGGATGGTTGGTTGTCCCCTCACCATTTGTTCCAGGCCTCTCTCCTGGCTGTCTTCTACCTCTGTCTCTTCATCTGGTCTTCCCTCTATGCTTGTCTCTGTATCAAATTTCCCTTATTTATTGGGTTGCCCAAAAAGTTTGTTCATGTTTTTCCATACAATGGTTCAGAAAAATCTGAACCAACTTTTGGCCAACCCAATATAAGGATGTCAATCATTAGTGGTTTGGGCTACCCTAGTTGCTTCATTTTAACTTGATTACCTCTACAAAGACCCTATCTACAAATAAGGTCACATTCTGAAGGGGTTAGACCTTCAACATATGAATTTTGTGAGTCACAATTCAACTCTTTAACAGTTATTCATTTTGTTTAGTTTGCCAGGTTGTGGTTTGGCCTTTTTTTTTCCTGCTTTTATTATTTCTTGCCCATATGCTTAAGTATAAAGAAAGGATAAACTATTAGGACATTTCAATATCCTTTCTTAACTAGAAAGTTCTTCAGTTTGCTTTGTAACTCTTGAATGAGAAAGTGTTCACCCCACTCCTTGGATTCATTGCCTTTAGGAAGAACTATATCTGTACTGTCCAATTTGTAGCCACTTGCTACATGGGGCTATTGAACACTTGAGATGTATTTAGTGTGAACTGAGATGTACTATAAGTTAAAATAGCTCCCCCAGGTGGCACAGTGGTAAAGAATCCCCCTTCCAAGACACAAGAGATGCGAGTTTGATCAGGAAGATCCCCCTGGAGTAGGAAATGGCAACCCATTCCAGTGTTCTTGCCGGAAAAATTTCATGGACAGAGAAGCCTAGCAGGCTACAGGTCATGGGGTTACAAAGAATTGGACACAACTAAATGAGTAAGGAGATCAGCCCTGGGATTTCTTTGGAAGGAATGATGCTGAAGCTGAAACTCCAGTACTTTGGCCACCTCATGCGAAGAGTTGACTCATTGGAAAAGACTCTGATGCTAGGAGGGATTGGGGGCAGGAGAAGAAGGGGACAACAGAGGATGAGATGGCTGGATGGCATCACTGACTCGATGGACGTGAGTCTGAGTGAACTCCGGGAGTTGGTGATGGACAGGGAGGCCTGGCGTGCTGCGATTCATGGGGTCGCAAAGAGTCGGATACAGCTGAGCAACTGAGCTGAACTGAACTGAACTGAACTGAGTAAGCATGCACACATTAGCTAAAATACACATTGGATTCAAAGACAGTACAAAATAAGAAATCATACAAATGAAAAATAAAAGATGGGGGAGGGGAAAATTTAGGGTATGAGTTTAATAGACACAAACTAATATATATAAAATAGATAAGCAACAAGGATTCACTGTATAATCAATAATCTGTAATGAAATATAATCTGCAAAAAAACTGAATCACTATGCTGTACACTGAAACTAACAATATTGTAAATCAACTATATTTGAATTAAAATAGTAAATAAAAACAAATAAAAGATTTTAAATGTAAATTGTTTTTCATGACATACATCACATTCTACATTTAATAATATTATATTGATAACATGTTGAAGTTATGTTTTTATATAAGGTCAAATAAAACATATTGTTAAATTAATATCACCTATTCCTTTGTATTTTTTAAAATGTGGTTACTAGAAATATTTTGCTTGTTTTGTTTTGGCCACACCACACAGCTTGCAGGATCTTAGTTCCTCCACCAGGGGCTGAAGCCATGCTCCCTGCAATGGAGTAATGGAGTCTTAACCACTGGACCACCAAGGAATTCCCTAGAAAATTTTTAATTATATATATGGCTTGCATTTGTGGCTTATATTATGTTTCTACTTACTCTATATATTTCTAGAAATGTATTTTACATTTCCAGTGTTGACCTGGACTTTAGAAACCCAAAAAGTCTGATACTTACCTGGCAATGACAGTGTTTAGGGGATTACTTTTTTCTCCTTCCCAAGGACACAATGATTTGCTGGTAAATGTTTTGTTGACAGAAAACACACAAATTAAGTCCCCACCAGGTCACTGTGCTAGGTAAATCTTCTGTGGGGCACGTCAGTATATATCTACAAGTTCAAGGTATCAATTATCCTCATGACCTGATGTGTTCCTCGCCTCTCCTGATTTCATCTCTTTTTGGAACAAGGTCCCCAAGCTCTAGTACCTCCTGGCTGGGTCTGCAGCTTCACTCTTAGGCAGCCTGCATCTGAGTAATAATTTACTCCCTGAACTGGCTCTTCAATCTTTGCAAAGGATGTGCCAAATGCATCTCAAGATAAAGTCAGTTTCTCCTACCCCTTTGTCCTTCCCTTCTATCATTTTAGAATTTGTAAGATGATATAAGTTTCTCTTCCTCTTGTCCGAGATGAAAATGTGAATGAATAATACACACCAAAAAACGTAAATCTTGAGGAACTCAAAGCTCCTATTTGAGAAAAACTTCAAATATCTATTCCAGATCACACACAGGCCCCCCAGAGGGAGGCATCCATCGTGAAATTCAATTACCAGACCTCAGTTCAGCTGCTCCCTGGAAGGCCAATTAATTCCCCCCCTTTTCTGCATGTGGAGGCCCTTTATAAAGCTGCAATTAAGGATTTTCCAGAGAAAGAGCATATTTTCCCTTTTAGGTAAAAATAATGAACCAGAAACGGACCTTTATTCTTTTGGTATGGCAAGGGCTTCCAGGGGCAGAAACCAGCCCATACCCCATGGACAGAACCCTTCTTCCAAGTCTCTACCAAGCAGGTTTCCTGGGTCAGCCAGGAGAGTGGAAATTCTGACATGCTTTCTTTTTTCCACATTTGTAGAGGATCTCCTCTGGCCAGACGCTGGGGAAGCCACAGAGAACAAAGTCTCCGGAAGCAGCAGTGAAACAAGGGCTAACAACACATTAGCATCATGGGATTCTGTGAGGGTGAGGGAGAGCTGTGTGATAGCAGTCAGATACCTCATCTGATTGTCCCTTTTTTCCCCCCTTTTATTTCATTGTAGTTTCTTTCCTTACAATTTTTTTGCTACAGAACCCTTTCCGTGAAGCAAATCTCATGAGAGACAAGGATATGTTGTAAAAGAGACATCAGTGAAACTGCTCCGGTTGAAGCAGGGATGGGTACAGCAAAGCCTCACAGAATAAAGCCTCCCCCGAAAGATGATGCTGTGAAAGGGCTGCACTCAATATGCCAGCAAATTTGGAAAACTCAGCAGTGGCCACAGGACTGAAAAAGGTCATTTTTCATTCCAATCCCAAAGGAAGGCAATGCCAAAGAATGCTCAAACTATCGCACCCTGATGTTCAAGCTGGTTTTAGAAAAGGCAGAGGAACCAGAGATCAAATTGCCAACATCCGCTGGATCATGGAAAAAGCAAGAGAGTTCCAGAAAAACATCTATTTCTGCTTTATTGACTATGCCAAAGCTTTTGACTGTGTGGATCACAATAAACTGTGGAAAATTCTGAAAGAGATGGGAATACCAGACCACCTAACCTGCCTCTTGAGAAATCTGTATGCAGGTCAGGAAGCAACAGTTAGAACTGGNCAGATCTAGGCCCTTAAATCTATTTCTCACTTCCACTGTATAATCATAAGGGATTTTATTTAGTTTATACGTGAATGGTCTAGTGGTTTTCCCTACTTTCTTCAATTTAAGTCACTAAAAGCTAAATGATGATTATAAATCAGGGATGAGTTTAGATGGACACTAGAGAGTTGAATATTTAATCTTCATTTTTTCTTTAATGATTTCCTGGGCAAGAGTATAAATCTGTAAATAATACTAAAATTATTTACAATACATAAATTTATTACTATGATTTCTAGGAAAAATGGCACTGGAGAGAATATATGGACAATACCAGATTTAAATAGTGAGAGAGAGTGGTCAATTAAATTTCGAACCTTTAAAATCACAATTTGGCCTTAAAGAGAACTGGCAAAATGCCACAGAGATAGATGCTGAGTTAAGATTAAGATGAGGTCACCCTGAAAACATGAGATGACTGAGAATAAAAATTAAAGTGGAAAAAGCAGGAACTTTGGCATTAGGTAGCAAAGTTTTCATTTTAATTAAAGATTAAATGAAACATTGATTTTTAAAATATTCAGGTATGCCATATAAGAGCTAAGAATAAACAACTGATATGTTTCATTTTAAACTTTTTAAACACAAGAACTATGACCTACTTATAAGTGTACAC
This sequence comes from Oreotragus oreotragus, assembly GCA_006410675.1. NCBI lineage: Eukaryota > Metazoa > Chordata > Mammalia > Artiodactyla > Bovidae > Oreotragus > Oreotragus oreotragus. Next base: position 230,666 of record SJYX01015470.1, on the reverse strand, counting down.
CCACAATTATTAACAGATTTGTACACATTAGTTCAAAGACATTTAAACAACACTGCATTTACTGTATATCATTAGAGTATCTTATTTAAAATTTCCTGATCTTAAATGTGCATGTGTACATATAATACATACATGTACCATTCATTCTTGACTATATAGAGAACCCACCAATGTATTAGCCACTGGGCTAAGTACTAGAGACACAGGGAAAACAAATCACTGGTAGTAATTACATGTTATTTTAAATGATGTTCCTTTTGCATTTGTAACAGCAGCCTACTATGACTCTAAATACATTTTTTTAATTAGAATTAGTGGTACTTTAAGGTACAAATCTCCAAAAATGAGGAAAACTTTCAATTGTGTGTATGTTAGCTACTCTCAAGACTGTGCATATGTTAACTATTTTTTACATAAAATATCAAGCAGTAAAATATTTAAAACACAGGATAAAATAGTTCCTTTTTAAGGGCCATGGTGAGCTAGGCTATTTAGAACTTCTTGCTTAGAAAACAACCCAAACTGCCAAATAAAGTATTAAAATGTATCTTTATAAGATTATTGAAGAAGTAACAAAATAATATAGAATTATTAAAAAATTCAGTCAGGCAGGCAAAGCAATGAAGCTGTTTCTGTCCTGAGGGAATCTGCTGATCCATTCAGACAAATCTTACTTTCACTTTTAAAAACCTGGCTTATATTCCTAATATATAAAGAGCATCTAAAAACAGAGAAAAAGACCAATAATGTAAAAGAAGGGGGGAAAATATATTAATAAATAATTCACCAGAAGAGAAATGCATACATGAAAAAATGTTGAATCTTACTTATAATTTTAAAAACCACAAATTAAAACTTTAATGAGCTATCTTTCCTCATCTATCACACTGAGGGAAATTTAACAACTTGACAAAATACTATGTTGGTGACAGTCTAGGCAAAAAGGAATTCTGCACTGCTGGAGAGGTAAAAGGGTGCAAGCCCATGTGGAATGGAATTTAGCCACAAAGAGCAAAAACACCCATATTTACTCTCTGACCTAGCATCACACTTGCTAGACTATCTCCCAAAGATACTTTAGCAAAAATTTTCAATGAGGTAGCATAAGGCTATTCACTCGAGTATTAACTGCAACAAGAAAACTCGAGAAAAAAAAATGTCTATCAAGAAAGGATTGGCTGAATAAACTATGGTGCAGTACCACACAGTTATAAAACATAATCTTATATACATATATCTATATATGTGTGTGTGCATGCTAAGTCACTTCAGCTGTGTCTGACTCTGCAACCCTGTGGATCATAGCCTGCCAGGCTCCTGTGTCCTAGAGATTCTCCAGGCAAGAATACTGGAGTGGGTTGGCATGCAGGGGATCTTCTGAACCCAGGGATCAAACCCATGTCTCATATGTCTCCTGCACTGGCAGGCAGGTTCTTTACCACTAGCATATCTGTATCTATATTTAGCACATCTATATATACTACAAAGCAGTGATCTCTAAGATACATTTTTTACAGACAAAATCAAGTATAGAATATGTATATTATGCTACCTTTCTTTGAGAATAAAGGATATGATTATGTATTTTTTGCCTTTTAAAAAAAGTAATAAAAAGGAAGAAGGACATACACAAAACTATTAAAAAATAAAATGGCTTTTATAGGTGGGGAGACAAGGAAATGGGGGTGAAGAGAAGGAACAGGGATGAAAATAAGGTCCTTTTCAATGAATATACTTCAGAGTTTTTATTTTGGAATCATAAAATCTTTTTATAAAACAGCAAAATACATTAAAAAGCAATCCCTTAAACCACCCTAAAATAACCGAACTTAATGTGTATCTGCTTACTTGAAATTTCACAGAGTACTTTCAAGTGATTTTTAAAACACAGTACTTTCAGTGCCTGTTCCTCAGGGATATACAATAAAAGAAAACCCCAAAGAGGTTCCAAACATTAATAGTCTTGCTGGTTATGTTGCTACCATTATTTTGAAATTATCTTAGACATATCTATACAAACATGAATAAAGCAATGACTAACTATGTTATTAGGAACCAAGACTTTCAGTATAAGTGAAAAGAGATAGAAATATAAAATTTAAAAAAAAATCAAAAGTTAGAACAGGAAAATAGTAAAAATTTATGAATTATTTTTCTTTGAAAAAATTTCTGTGTCAACTGAGAAGGTCTAGAAACAATGATTCAATAAAAATGTGTACTTTTAACACATATATTATGATCTCTAAACACTATCTCCCATCAAAAGGAACTAGAGCCCCTCGGCTGATTCTAAATCTAGAACAGGGAATATCACTAGAGTCTGAAACAACTAGCAATAGTAGGAGACGAACACTGCCTGGATTATCCCATGAGAAGTTTGCAGAAATCAACCTACAGGGCTCCTCTGAATATCAGGAAGAGTCATGATGCAGTATAACCCATCAAGTATGATAAAAATAGTGATGTGAAGAACTGACTCATTGGAAAAGACCTTGATGCTGGGAAAGATTGAAGGTGGGAGGAGAAGGGGAAGACAGAAGATAAGATGGTTGGATGGTACTGCTGACTTGATGGACATGTGTTGGAGTAAGCTCCAGGAGTTGGTGATGGACAGGGAAGCCTGGCATGTGGCAGGCCATGGGATCACAGTCAGTCAGACAGGACTGAGAGACAACAACATCATTCACAGATATTTTATTTTTTAAAAGTTGAAGGTTTGTAGCAATCAAGTGTCAAGTGTCTATTGGCATGATTTTCTCAATAGCATTCACTCACTTTGTGTCTCAATGTCATATTCTGATAATTCAGGCTGTATTTCAAATTTTTTCATTATTATTGTATTTGTTACAGTGATCTGTGATCAGTGAACTTTGATGTTACTCTTCTCATCGTTTTGTGGTACCAGGAACCACTCATATTAGGCAGTGAACTGAAACTTCTCTGGCAGTCGAGTGGTTAAGAGTCTGCTTCCACTGGAGGAGGCACAAGTTCAATCTCTGGTTGGGGAACTAAGATCCCCCATGCCACGTGGCCAGAAAGTATAAATAAATAAATTTTAAAAATTGGGCCAAAACTTTTTAAGATGTGTATAAGAGACAGAGAGTATACTGTATCAAGAAGGCTGAAAAAAATGCCCAGTGATTATATCAGGGCCACTAGGTTTGGCTCAAATCCTTTAATGCTAGAGTGTCTCCTTAGAATATGAGCAAATAAAAGAGCTGTTGTATCTATTTTATACTTTCTGACCCTTTCTCATTAATCAAGTAAAAAAAAAGTAGGTGAAAAAATAATCCCAAAACGCATACTATAAAACATTAACCCCCGCCCACCTCTCTCCCTCTCCCCAAGCCTCCCAGTTAAGACACACAATATTGAAATTAGGCCAATTAACAATCCTACAATGGCCTCTAAGTAAAAGGAAGGGCTGGTTGTTTTTAACTTTAAATCAAAAGCCAGAATTAATTAAGCTTAGTGAGGAAGGCACATTCAAGGCAGAAAACTCGGCCTCTTGTGCCAAACAGATAGGCAAGCTGCAGATTCAAAGGAAAAGCCCTGACCGAAATTACAAGTGCTACTCCAGTGAACACATGAATGAAAAGAAAGCAAACAACCTTACTGCTGATATAAAGAACGTTTTAGTGGTCTGAAGAGAAGATGAAACCAGCTATACTATCCCCTTATGCCAAAGTCTAAAACCAGAGCAAGGCCCTGCTGCTGCTGCTGCTGCTGCTGCTAAGTCGCTTCAGTTGTGTCCAACTGTGCGACCCCACAGATGGCAGCCCACCAGGCTCCCTCATTCCTGGGATTCTCCAGGCAAGAACGTTGGAATGGGTTGCCATTTCCTTCTCCAATGAGCAAGGCTGAGTGAAGCATGGAACCTATAGAAGCCAAGTTTGAAGCCAGCAGAGGCTGGTTCATGACATTTAAGCAAAGAGGCCAACTCCATGATATAGAAGTGCAAGGTGAAGCTGCAAGTCACCCAGGAGATCTAGCTAAGACAATTCATGAGGATGGTTACTCTAAACAAGAGATTTTCAATGCAGACAAAACAGTCTTCTATTGGAAAAAGATGCTATCTAAAAGTTTCATAGCTGGAGAGAAGAAGTCAATGCCTGGCTTCAAGCGTCAAAGAACTGGCTGTCAGTTCAGTTCAGTCGCTCAGACGTGTTCGACTCTTTGCCACCCCATGAATCGCAGCACGCCAGGCCTCCCTGTCCATCACCAACTCCCAGAGTTCANTAAAAACCACTGGGTTGACAGGACTTCCCTGGTGGCTAAGTGGTTAAGAATACTCCTTCCAATGTAGGGGATGTGGGTTCAATCCCTGGTTGGGGAACTAAGATCCTACATGCTGCAGGGTGACGACGTCCACATGCTGGAACTACCAAGTCCGAACACCACAGTTAGAGAGCCCGGTGTGTGGCAAGGAAAGATCTCGCTTGACACAGCAGAGATCCGGAATGCTATGCCACAACTAAGACCCCAACACAGCCAAATAAATAAATATAAAAAGTATAAAAGAATAAAAGAACCTGCCTGCCAATGTGGGGGGTGCAGGTCCTAAGACCTGTAGGGAACTAAGATTCCACATGCCTTAGGGAAACTAAGCCTGTGGCACAACTAGAGAAGCCCAAGAACCGCAACTACTGTCTAACTCCAAAGCAAACTCCCTTAGCCTCCTAAAATTCAAAATACCTTCAGGGTGAGGAGGCTGCTGGTGCCTAATGCCAGGAGGAAGGAAGGAAGCAAGTTTTTTCCAAGAGTTTGTCAGATTAATGAGGCAGTCACTGGCTCATCGAAGCAGCTAAATGCCATCTAAACATGTTACAGAAGCACTTAACAGAGGCTTCAGAGACGGTTCCCCTGAGTCTGGAGTCTGGCATCCACAAAGAGTGACAGGGCATGACGGGGAAGCTGTGAATTGGACATGGCACACAGCTTTCCCAACTAATAAACAACCTCTGCTAACTTCTTCTAAGTTCTGTGCTCAGGTGTTCACAAATACAGCCACAGGAATGAAAAGGCTTGGGGACTGGCCTGAAATAAACCCATGTTTAATTCCCAAGTTTAAAAGCCACAGTCTATCAGGAAACATCCAAGGTCTCGGCATGAGCTCCCAGAGAGGCCAGGTGGTCACAGGCTAAGCAATCCTCTACAGGAGGACAGCTCTACTAAGGCTAGTGGGTCCGTTTCCAAGATGGCTCACCTGTGTGATTGGCAAGTTGGTGCTGATTTCTTGCTCTTCTCCAGGTACGACTCGTCTCAAAGCTGCTTGGGCTTCCTCACAGCATGGCAGCAGGGTTTCAAGAAAGAGATTTCCAAGAGACAGAAAGTGGAGCCTGACAGTTTCTTAAGGCCTGTGCCTGGAAACTGGTACAACATCATTTCTACCATATTCAGTGGTTAAGCATTCACAGAGCCCAGACAAAAGGGAAGGGGACATAGATCCTATCATTCACTAGCAGGAGAAGCAAAGACTCTTAGGGCTATATTTTTTAAACTGCCAGCATGAGAACTTTCTCTTGTATCCTATTATCATAGGAAAAGCATGGCAGAAAGTTTATTTGGGGAGCTTCCCTAGTGATCCAGTGGTAAAGAATCTGCCTTGCAATACAGGGGAGACCAGTTTGATCCCTGGTCTGGGAAGATCCCTGAGGAGCAACTAAGCCAGTGTGCCACAACTACTGAAGCCCGTGTGCCTATGACCCATGCTCTGCAACAAGGGAAGCCACTGCAACATTGAAGCCCACTTACCACAACAAGAGAAAAACACGCACACAGCAATGAAGACTCAACACAGCCAAAAACATTTAAAAATCCAAAAATAAAAATTTTTAAGTATTATTTTTGTCTTCCTTGGGAGCTAGCTAGACTACTGTACTGAGGATTCAGACATTGTCTTTAGCTTCGGTAGGAAAGGAAGAAGGCGTGATTGATTACTGACTCCGTGGACAAAGGGTGGAGAGTGGAAGCATATGTGCCAAGCGTTTGCCATTCATCTCTCAAGTGGTGGGTCCAGATTCTGTCTCTGGAAAACTTTTCTCTGTCTGGTCCCTCTTTTGCTTCAGAAACTTATTTCATTTACTCATGCATATGTGCATACATTTCTTCATTCTCACATGGATTTAAGCTATATTTATTAAGTCGCTCTTCTGCTCTAAATACAGTATTGTTGAATAAAGAAGATATGGAAACTGCACCCATGGAATGTACGTTCCATGGGGGAATCAGACAATGAGTAGGTATACAAACACATATGTAATTAAAATGTGATAAAATGGGGATTTCCCTGGCAGTCCAGTGGCTAAGACTCTGCACACCCACTGCAGGAACTTGGGTTTAATCCCTGTTCAGGAAGCTAGATCCCACAAGCTGCAACAAAGATGGGAGATCCCTTAGGTCACAACTAAGACCTAGAGCAGCCAAATAGATAAATATTTTAAAAATAATAATAAGATAAAATGTGAGAAAATGCTATGAAGGAGCCCAAAGTGGGTGCTACTGTGACTGTACAGGAACTCAGCAAAGATATTCACCAGCTATGGACAAGCATCCAGGGAACTACACAGATTCATTCTTCAGTATACACTCCATGTGGTAGTGAGGAGCAATGGCTACAGTGAACTGATCAGACTTCTTTCTAGTTCCTTCAACAGATGGCATTGGAACTCTACTGAAGCCTTAAGACCAAATTGTCCCCTAGGCTTTGAAAATCTAGGCATCAGGGGAGGCCTGAAAATGAAAGATTTGGGCCCTTTTATAAATATGGGCTTCCCTTGTGGCTCAGCTGGTAAAGAATCCACCTGCAATGTGAGAGACCTGGGTTCCACCCCTGGGTTGGGAAGATCCCTTGGAAAAGGGAAAAACAACCCACTCCAGTATTCTGGCCTGGAGAAATCCATGGACTGTATAGCCCATGGGGTCGCAAAAAGTTGGACACGACTGAGTGACTGTTTCACTTTTATAAATATAGGCACGTGAGGACTCAAGTGAGTAAAAAAAAAAAATTATAAAGTAGTCATATTTGTGCCACAAGCTGGCAAAGTGTGTCATTCTGATGATTCCAGTTTAAAAAATCTCAGGCACATGACTTGAAGTGAGACCCTAGAGCTCAGTGAGTAGGGTTACACACTGAAAAAGCTGAGCAGGCTGTGGGATGAGAGAATGTGATGAGTGAGGAGTTTCACCCCCAAAATGGAGGTTGATTTCAGTTTCATCAGATTCCTTGTGGACTATGTGACAGAATGTTCTCTCTGAGGAAATTGGGGTCTGAATACCAGAAGAAGGATGAATGGATGTGGGGTCCATCTGTGAGCTCCAGGAAGACACTGTATCTGGAAGTGGGAACAGGACTGTCCTTAGGGTGCATAGGCCCTTGATCAATATGTTTTGGGGAGCCCCTTACCTATATAAGGGCTTTGTAGGTGGTGCTAGTGGTAGAGAACCCGCCTGCCAATGCAGGAGACACAAGAGACAATCCTTGAGTTGGTAAGATCCCCTGGAGGAGGGCAGAGCAACCTACTCCAGGATTCTTGCCTGGAGAATCCTATGGACAGAGGAGCCTGGAGGGCTATGGTCCATAGAGTCACAAATAGCTGGACACGACTGAAGTGACTTAGCATGCACGCACTACCTATGTAAACAATTTGATTAGAATTATAGAATTCCTGGGCCCATGTGAGGTATAAGGATTTATTGAGAAGATTTAGAGTAATGGGTACAGAAGAGGTCCTTATGTGTTTATTGCTCAATCAGCACACATGAAGATTCCTTGTGGTACCCATCACTTCCTGTATTTTATGGTCTAATGTGCTGTTCTGGGCTAATGTCCTATCTCCCACTCCGAGAAAAAGGCAGTAACACTTTATTGTTTACAATGCCATGTTTCTCACACTCTGTTTGTATTGAAACAATATACATCTGCCTCTGCCTTTCTCTAAGACCATTTATTTAATGCTGCCTACACCATTAGTCACGAGGCTGCATCATCTATCGTGCTGCCAGTGAATACTGCTTTCCGTTGACCCCCAAAGGTCATGCTTCCTTGATGATGACCACTGAAAGAGGTCTATAAAGAAAGCTGAGCACCGAAGAATTGATGCTTTTGAACTGTTGTGTTAGAAAAGACTCTTGAGAGTTCCTTGGACTGCAAGGAGATCCAACCAGTCCATCCTAAAGGAAATCAGTCCTGACTATTCATTGGAAGGACTGATGCTAAAGCTGAAACTCCAACACTTTGGCCACCTGATGCGAAGAACTGACTCACTGGAAAAGACCCTGATGCTGGGAAAGATTGAAGGCAGGAGGAGAAGGGGAGGACAGAGGATGAGATGGTTGGATGGGATCACTGATTCAATGGACATGAGCGTGAGTAAACTCCTGGAGTTGGTCATGGATAGGGAGGCCTGACATGCTGCAGTCCATGGGACTGCAAAGAGTCAGACAGGACTGAGCGATTGAACTGAACTGAGAGAGGTCTTACCCAGAGTATGGAGAACCTGTGAATGATCATTCATTTTCTGATCATGTTAAGTTTATCATTGGAATTTTTAATGTAAATATAGAATGACATGAGCTTCCTTGTTGCCTCAGACGGTAAGGAATCTGCCTTCAATGTGGAAGACCCGGGTTCAATCCCTGGGTCAGGAAGATTCCCTGGAGAAGGGAATGGCTACCCAGTCCAGTATTCTTGCCTGGAAAATGTTATGGACAGAGGAGCCTGGCGGGCTATAACCCATGTGGTCACAAAGAGTCAGACACAACTAAGCAACTAACATACACACATATCTTCTAACCATGTCTTTTTTTTTTTTTTTTTTAACCATGTCTTCTCTTGAACACTTTGGGCCCCCATCACTGCATTCCTAAAATGGGATCTGTTTGAATGCTGACCTCATTCCTGCCTACCATACCCCCAACCAGTGGGGAGCATAGGTGAGGAGCCACTGGAGCAAGAACGGTTCCATACACCCAGAGACTGTTTGTCCCCATCCAGCATGGGCTTCCCTGATAGCTCAGTTGGTAAAGAATCCACCTGCAATGCAGGAGACCCTGGTTCGATTCCTGGGTCAGGAAGATCCACTGGAGAAGGGATAGGCTACCCACTCCAGTATTCTTGGGCTTCCCTTGTGGCTCAGCTGGTAAAGAATCCGCCCACAATGCAGGAGACCTGGGTTGGGAAGAGCCTCTGGAGAAAGGAAAGGTGACCCACTCCAGTAATAGTGGAGTATTCATCCAGCATATTCCAGTGTTCATACCCAGTATTCATCTAGCATAGCTTAAGGCCAGAAGAGCAGGACTTGCTTTATCACTCAGAGGCAAGAAAGAACACTGATAGGCTTGTGGGCGCAGCAGAACAATGAATAGACACAGCCACCTCTAGAGGACGGACACCTGAACCAAGCCCTGCAGAGGGGTCGAGGCCAGCAGCAGAAAGCACACAGGGAAAGAACACCTGTTGCCACCCAGCAGCCATGGGCGGTGCAGACCGGCGGTGGCACTATGGTCTGAACACAGACAGGGGAGGGCCACCCCAGGCCTAAGTATATGGATGAAGAAGCCCAAGGGTCAAAGGTAGGCCATTAATAGACCAAAGCTCCAAATCCCTCCTGTGTCTGCTGTTAGTCACTCAAAATCTGTGTGTGAACATCATTCTAGTAACTCAGTCTCAAGCACTACCACAAAAGTAATGCCAGACCAGCCAGAGGCTGGTTTTCTGCTCCTGTGACAGCCTCCTGAAGCAGATCCCACTGCAAGGTCACAGGACTACCCCACAGGCACGATCCTGGAGCTCTTCAGATCATCCAGTCAACTCCACACATCGAGGAGAGGGTTAGAGACCACTTTCAAATGAGAGAAGTAGGAACAGGAACCCACATGGACCCCAGTTCAGGCTCAGGGAGCCCCAAACAGATGGCACTACCCACCCTAGCCAGTCCTAGCCCCCAGAGAAATTCTTAGAAAATGTTCAGGTATATTTCTGGCAACCAGGACTTAATATAGAAACGGGTCTGGGACTTCCCTGGTGGTATAGTCAAAAAGAATCCACCTGCCAGTGCAGGGGACATGGATTCAATCCCTGGCCTAGGAAGACCCCACGTGCCATGGAGCAACTAAGCTGTGCGCCACAACTAGTGAAACCCGTGTGCCCTAAGGCCCGTGCTCCACAACAAGAGAAGTCACGGCAATGAGAAGCCCACACAATTACGACCAGAGGGCAGCCCCTGCTCACCGCAACCAGAGAAAGCTCACGCAGCACAGCAATGAAGATTCAACACATCAAAAACAAATAAATAATAATAAATAAAAAAATGGTTCAGGTTTAAAATGAAACAAAACAAAACACACAACCAGATCTGGGCTTACGGCATCAGGCCTGAATGTTACTGCCAGCTCCATATGGTCTCAGACCCAAAAGGAGGCTTCCTTTGAGAAAGGCCCTCCAAAGTGCAAGGCCCCTGAGGTGTGAGCTGGAGCAGGGCCTGCCTGGGTCTCAGGGCAGTACTGAGTGGGAGGTAGCCGAGAAACCAGATTCACAGTTCAGCTTGACACGTTCCCATTCACGGAGCCCCTGCTAAGGGCCAGGTACTGGGTGGAGACAAATTGGAAATCTGAGAGGCCACGGTGCATCGCCTGTTAAGGTGCTCCTAGAGTAATTACTCCCAGATTGCATGGCATCACTCCACTCCTTTCCAATAGGTTCCAGATCACCTGAGATGGAGAGCAGCCCCCTGCATCCCAGGTCCGGTTTACACCTCACTTCATCCACTATTTCATTCCATTCCAAAAGTGTTAAATAACAGGAAACATCCAGGTTTATGCTGTGTATTTCGCGTTTGTTTATACCTTGTTAGTTTCTAGATAGAGCTCCTGGGTAAGGGGTGGGGATTATGGAGACAGAGAGAAGCTCAAAGAGATGCCTCCCAAGGAGCCCAACCCAAGACTGGGGATTGTCAGTAGAGACCATTCTCTCTCTATTCTCCTTCCTCCCCGGATCCTTTCGTACCTCATGTGTTAAGAAAGACTGTTGATTATAAGGGACAGAAAACAACTCAAAAAATGAGACTCACAAGGGTTCCTGTGAGGCGGCAAAGATAATCTCTAGTCAGATAACTATGGCACTTATGTTCAGCTGAGAAGAGGCTGAATAGGTTGAAAATGGGGAAATTCAGAGAATTATTGAGGAAGAGAAGGAAAGTTACAGGTGCAGTGTGGGAGGGTAGACACCAGGAATTCTCATTAGTGCTTGTTCTGTGATGTAAGAGGCAACTCTCTTCTCTGTCTCCCATGAAATCCCCAGTAAAACATCTTTCTCATTCATGTCCTGTGCCTTTCCTTAATTTCCAAAGCTCTACCAATGCAAGGCTGTTGGAGACTATTTCTTCCTTAGGGTTGCCATAGAAAAATCACCATCAACTTGGTGCCTTAAAACAACAGAAATTTATTCAGTCACAGGCCCAGAGGCCAGAAGTCCAAAACCAAGGTGTCATCAGGACCTTACTCTTCCTAAAGGCTATAGGGGAGCATCCTTCCTTACCTCTTCTGGCTTCTGGTGGCCTCAGGTGTTCTTGGCTTGTGGCCACATCGCTCCAATCTCTGCCTCCATCTCCATCTTCTTGCCTTCTCCCCTTTGTTGTCTCTTCTGTTTCTGATAAAGATACTAATCACTGGATTTAGGTCTCGCCCCAATGATCCAGGACAATCTTACACAAAATCCTTAATTATACCTGCAAAAACTTTTTTCCCACTAGGTCACATGCACAGGGGCTGTGGATTAGAAAGTGAACATGTGTTTTTAGGGGAGCCACAGTTCAACTCTTTTGCGAGGGTAACAACTGATACTGAAGATTTGGGAACAGTTAAAAAAAAAATTTGAACTGAGTAAATTTTAAAGGTCTTATTGGCTTTCTTTCATGGTTCATGAATCGGGCAGCATCCAATCTAACAGAAAGGAACTCCGAGGAGCTGTATAAAATGAAAGAATTTTATAGGCAGAAGTGAGCAGGAGCAAGAAAGTTATAAGAGGCTGGGGCTTTTCTGGTGGCTCAATGATGAAGAATCTGCCTGCTGATGCAGGGATGCGTGCATGCTCATCTGCTTCAACTGTGTCCAGCTCTTTGTGACCCTGTGGACTGTAGCCTGCCAGACTCCTCTGTCCGTGGGATTCTCCCGGCAAAAATACTAGAGTGGGTTGCCATGCCCCGATGCACGGGATACAGGTTCAATCCCTGATCTGGGAACAACTAAGCCCACGCTCTAAAGAGAAGCCACTGCAGTGAGAAGCCCAATCACAGCAACGAAGAGCAGCTCCCACTTTCTGCAACTAGAGAAGGCCTGAACATAGCAACAAAGACCCAGCATAGCCAAAAATAATTAATAATTTGTAAAAGAAACAAACTTATATGAGACAAACAGTGGGTTGATTATGGCAAGGTCACTGTGGTTTACAGGAGAGCAGGCATCTATCAGGCAGATTACCTAACGAGTGCTGATCAGGTGATTCTTAATTGACTTGGTTCAAACACTTCATTCCTGGGAGAGTCAAAACTCTAAGCAACTCTTGTTTTAACTCTTAGGTACTTGGGGCTTAGCATAAGTGACTCCGTTTTGTGTCCTTTTTTATTTGTTTTTTGTTTTTGTTTGTTTGGGTTTTTTTCAGGCTGTGCCTTGTAGCTTGCGGGGTCTTAGTTCCCTGACCAGGTTCCCTGTAGTGGAAGTGTGCAGTCCAAACCACTGGACCACCAGAGATTCCCTGTTGTCTTGTTTTTTACCAAAACGAAGAAAAAGAGATGTCATTGCAGAATGAACAATATGTTTAAGCCAAGCATTAGTTCCCCACCTGGGCACATCTTACTGGTTGTCTGACTCTGTTCACCTTGGCCTGTTGCCAGGTTATCTCTTCCCCATGTCCCGTTTGTACATTACTACAAAAAGCTGTTAAAACAGTGCTAAATAAAGATTGATGACAAGGGAAAGATAAGAGGCAAATACGAAAGACAATCAGTTCAGTTCAGTTCAGTTCAGTCACTCAGTTGTGTCCAACTCTTTGCGTCCCCATGAATCGCAGCACACCAGGCTTCCCTGTCCATCACCAACTCCCGGAGTTCACTCAGACTCATGTCCATCGAGTCAGTGATGCTATCTCATCTTCTGTCGTCCTCTTCTCCTTCTGCCCCCAATCCCTCCCAGCATCAGAGTCTTTTCCAATGAGTCAACTCTTTGCATGAGGTGGCCAAAGTACTGGAGCTTCAGTTTTAGCATCATTCCTTCCAAAGAACACCCATGGCTGATCTCCTTTAGGAGGGACTGGTTGGATCTCCTTGCAGTCCAAGGGACTCTCAAGAGTCTTCTCCAACACCACAGTTCAAAAGCATCAATTCTTCAGTGCTCAGCCTTCTTCACAGTCCAACTCTCACATCCATACATGACCACTGGAAAAACCATAGCCTTGACTAGACGGCCCTTAGTCGGCAAAATAATGTCCCTGCTTTTGAATATACTATCTAGGTTGGTCATAACTTTTCTTCCAAGGAGTAAGCGTCTTTTAATTTCATGGCTGCAATCACCATCTGC